>CM053585.1:199965598-200005522 GCA_028646515.1 Pseudochirops corinnae | reverse complement strand
GAAAGGTTCTGTGTAATTACACATGTTCAGCATGTATTTGATTACTTGTCCTTCCAGTGGGGGTGGGTGACAAGGGAGGAAGAGAAAGAATCTAGAATTTAAAGTTCTGTAATCAAATGTTAAAAATATATATGTGTGTCTATATATATATATATATAGACACACACACACACACACACATACACAATTATTATTATTAACTACATCCAACTGGAACTTGAGATACACAGGCACTGTGGTAGGGAGATCCATCCTGCCCTACCGGAAAGTCAGAGGGGTGAGGGGGGGAGGACATAGGAGAGAATAGATTGGGGGAGGGGTGATACACATGGGATGGCTGTTTTGGGGCGGTGGGTAGGGGAAAGATGGGGAGAAAATTTGTAAATCAAAATTTCGTGGAAATGAATGATGTAAACTAAAATAAATAAAAGTTTTAATTCAAAAAAAAAAAAAAAGAAAGAAAGAAGCCTTCCCCAGTTGGTTCCAGTGAAAGGATCTGTTCCTGAACCTTAGAGCCCTGATGGTCTGATTCATCTTCCCAGGGTTGATAGCTCTTCCTTGGAAGAGATTCAGGGGCCCTTAGCCATAGAGCCTTTTTGTTTCATTATTTACTAAGCCTGAATCCCCAAAGGAGAACCATGTCTGCTGTGAGCCTGCTTGGCCATCTGGGTTCAGTGACTGGCAACATCTGAGCCCTAATTATGTTTCTTTCTCTGCTGCTGTTACCATAATGGAAGTCCAGCTCTGGAATCCATGGTCTCTTGCCATTTTCAGGATGCAAGAATATTTTTTCTAGGGTTTATTCAACAAGGAAAAAGAAAATATAAATTCTAAAAAATTACACAAAAGAAGGGCAGCTAGGTGGCACAGTGAATAGAGCACCAGCCCTGGAGTCAGGAGGACCTGAGTTCAAATCTGGTCTCAGACACTTGACACACTTACTAGCTGTGTGACTTTGGGCAAGTCACTTAACCCCAATTGCCCTCCAAAAAGCAAAAAAAAAGAAATTACACAAAAGAGGATCGCTTTATAAATAGCTATACGAAAAACTGCCCTGGGCCCAAACTTGATGGTGCTTTAGCTTTCTCACCTAATATCTGACTAAACTTCTCAGACCTGGATTGTCTTTTTCTTGAGCACACACCATGACACATACAGCCTCTTCTGTATCAGAACGCACCCCATTTTGACCTGTGGTTGGTCAACGTGAGCATCCTAGGCCTAGTTCATTTGTCCATTCTGAAATCTCAGATTCGCTCACAGCCAGTCAGGAAGTGTAGCATTAGAGTTATCCCTTCTCCACCCACACTCCAGAGGAGATAATAAGAACCAGGATGTATAACAACAGTTTTCCCCAGTGCTTCAGAAGTCAAATATATCACTGCTGAAAGCACAGAGACAGGTGTGGCATATCCCTCAGCTGCCCACACAGATGCCCTCTTATAATTAAGGCTACTGATGCTGTGGGTCAGTCCCTTCTAGACTATGAATTCCTTTGTGGAGAAGAGACTGGGAACCGTGTTACAGAAAGATCACCTAAAGAAACTGGGGCTTGTTGAGCTGGGAATAGAGAGGATTCTGGAGTGGGGAGTGGGATGGAGGGGGAGCATCCCTCTCAGTTGGTGCAGCTCCACCCTGTTTAAGTCTGTATGCTCCAGGCTGGGGAGGGAGGCCCCCTGACAGTCACTGACTCTGATGGGTTCTGAGAAAGACCCATCTGCATCATCTTCTCCACTTTCAGCTTTGCAGTTGGATGTGTCCACAAGGGTGAGATCACCCAGTGTCTCTGCCAGCCTGGCTATGCTGGAGCTTCTTGTGAGCGGTAAGTAGTGATAATGACCACTTAACTGGTCTTGAAGGTTTGCAAAGCCCTTTCCTTGTGTTGTTTTGTCTTGAGCCTCACAGCAGCATGGTGAGCTAAATACACACTCTATCATATCATATCATATCATATCCAAACTGCCATCAATTGCTTCTGATTCCATTCCTGTAACATCTTTTCTATCCTTCCTTTCCTATGAATTCCCTGTGCTGATACCTTGGCACGAGCTGTCATTGCCACATGTCTAAATGATTCCAACAGACTCCTCAAAAGTCTTCCCATCCTCCCTTTCCATCTCCAGTTCATCTGTATTGCTAGCAGCCATCTTTTTTATGCATACATCTGCTCAATTTACCCCTGCTCAAAAATCTTTAGTGATTCTCTATCACATACCAAATAAAGTTCAACTTTCTTTGCCTGGCATTCAAGGTCTTTTTCAGTTGGGCACTTCCCTATATTTACAGTTTTATCCCATATAATTTTTCTCCATACATTTTATGCTTAAAAAAAATAACTATTTTCTGTCTCCAAATATTTCCTGTACTTCTCCACCTCCAAGCCCTTGTTTATTCCATTCTTTATACCTGAAATGCTCTTTTTTCTTTTTATCTAATGAATCCCTAACCTATTCATTAAATTCTAAATCAAATGTCTCCTCTTCCGGGAAGTCTTCCATGACTCTAACCACCCTTCCCATCATGTATCGTATACTTTGGCTTGTACTTTTTATGTAATAGTGTATATTTTAGTTTCCTGTATTTGTGTATTGCTGGACTGGAAACTGTGTGAGGGTAGGGATCATCGTGTGTTGTATATAGATCCTTAAGATGCCTTCTAGCTCTAAGTCTGACAATCCTGGTAAACTTTTCTAGGAATGTGCAGGGGTGGGGAGGGAATGCATATCAGGAGGACGGGGAGGGCAGTGTACTGGAGAAAGCATAGCTATTAGAATGTTAAAGCTGCTCTGAATCACACATAGTGACTGAGCAGGACCAGACCATGCTGCCTATGTTTCAAGGCAGCTGCCCATGTTCCTTGTCATTCCTCCCTGGCCAGGGCTATGCTGACCCATGTGGATGATTCTTTTCTCTCTTTCACCTGCCTCTCCTCAGGTGTGCTCCTGGATACTACGGCAACCCCCTGGTGATTGGCAGCTCCTGCCAGCCTTGTGACTGCAGTGGGAATGGTGACCCTAACATGCTGTTCAGTCACTGTGATCCACTGACTGGGGCATGCTTGGGTTGCATGTACCATACAGCAGGTCCCCACTGTGAGAGCTGTGCTCCTGGTTACTATGGCAACGCTTTGCTCCCCAGGAACTGTACAAGTATGGTTGGGGCTGCCCCATGCATGGGAAAGAGGGTGAAGGGGCCAGGATATCCCTGGGTAGAGTAGTCAAGTCCTTCTACTAGTAATGTCCCATGCAGAATATACACCATGGCATGCAAGGAGCTGGTCAGCTTGCACTTTGTAGTTTGGACAGGAAGAATGGGAGGAGAAAGTAAAGATGAGAGCCTAGGACTTATTACTGTTACTCTCTTGCCCTTGCCCTCTCAGAGTGTGACTGCTCACCCTGTGGGACTGAGGTGTGTGATGCTCGAACTGGGCAGTGTCTGTGCAAAGCTGGGGTGACTGGTCAGCGTTGTGATCGCTGTCAGGTAACACCAGTGGCTTGGCCCATCCCTCAAGGGCTCCCAGGACTTGGAAGGGAGTGGGGGTAATGGAGCTTGTTGGGCAGAAGTGTCCTAAGTATATGACTTTACAGTTCACCATCTTGCCTCCAAATGGGCCCCCTTCACAAAATGGGAAACTTCGTCATCCTACCCTACTTGCCACCTCTCTTTTTCCCTCTCTTTCCCTCCAGGATGGGCACTATGGTTTTGACAGTTGTGGAGGCTGCCGGCCCTGTAACTGTGGTCCAGCTGCAATTGGATCCAGTTGCCACTCCCAGACTGGGCAGTGCCATTGCCAGACAGGGGTCAGTGGAGCACAGTGCCAGCAGTGTGCCCCTGGCTACTGGGGGTTCAGTGAACATGGCTGTACCCGTGAGTCTCCAAGTCATGTGGGGTCCCTGGGGGAAGTAGGTCCTGGGAGAAGAAAGGCTGTATGGGAGGGAATAAGGACGAAGAATTCTGGGGGGAGGGGGAAGGGAAGGGCAAAACTGGGCAATACAGTGGAATTTGAGGGTCAGGTTAGGACATTTGTTTGAGAGGCAATGTTAACCCATCACCCACCATTGATCTGGAGGGTCAACATCTCAGTGGGCTCTTCTTCCCCACAGGCTGTCAGTGTCGAGGAGGTCACTGTGATCCCCGCACAGGCGAGTGTACCTGCCCCCCTGGCCTAAGCGGGAAACAGTGTGATTCTTGCAGCCACCAGCATCAAGTACCTGTGACTCATGGCCCTGGTGGTGTCCACTGTGAAGGTGGGCCCCGGCCCTAACCCTTCTTTCTTCACCCATCTTCTTTCTGTCTCATTTTTCCTTCTTCATTTACTGCCCCTCTCCCCATCCAAAGCCATCCATGTCTCACTATAGCCTCACCTCTCATTGTCTCCCCCTCTGATCACCTCCTCACACCCAGACCAGTTTGGAGACAGGTTGACTTGGGTTACCAGCCATTCCATGAGTATTGGCCCCAGATTGGGTAGCTTTGTGTCTCTCTATGGGGGCTGTGACAGGGAGGTCACACATAGGAGGTTTGCGATCCTGCACCTGACAACCCAGATTCCTTAGGGGCTGTGGTCCCTCAGCTCCTGGTACGCACACTGATTGCTGCTCTTGCCTCACCCCCAAAGTGTGTGACAGTTGTGTGGTGTTGCTACTGGATGACCTGGAACGGATAGAATCACTCTTCCCCACCATCCGCCAGCAGCTCAGTAGCCTCAATGCCAGCTCCGTGGCCTGGACCCGATTACACGGGATCAACAGCTCCATTGCTGCCCTGGTGGTAGGTCAACCTGACTCAGGCTCTCCTCCCTACCCCTTCTATAAGGCCTCCAGTGTCTTCAACCTTGTCTCCTTTCCCTCCCCAGAATCAGCTCCGAGGCCCACTGGGGTCTCGGGAACCAACAAGACAGAGACTAGACGAGCTGGAACGTCAGAGTGGAGTTCTGGAGGAAGAAACTAACGTGCTTCACAGCAAGGAAGGGTCCCCACCCAGAGCCCCCACCTCCAAATATCTCCTCCACCCCTCATTCTCTGCCTCCCAGACGTTGCGAGTTTCTTTGGTTTTGTTTTGTTGTTGTTCAGCCTTTTCCTGTGTTGTCATGGACAGTTCCTAAGTGCTTTAGGGTTCCCCGAATTCCTTTGCTCCAACTTGGATCCCCTCAGTCTTGTCTCTCTGACTTTTTAAGAGCTTTAGATTGATTGTGATCTTGATCCTATAGGTGGCAGATGCCCGAGCCCAGGCAGGTCAGCTACAGGAGAGTTCCGGGGATAACCTACAGCGGGCAGAGACCCTGCTCCGAAGCATCCAAAATGTGGAACGTTCTCTAGGGGGTATGCCTGGGATGAAGGAAACAGGGACTGCTGGCCCATCCAGCCAGTATCTTCCCAGTGCTCTAAGAAGCCCTACCTAGTAACTCAAGTTACTAGGAAGAAGGCAGGATTATGTAAAAAGAGATGAGATGAGAAGAGAAGAGGTGCTGGAGAGGAAGAAGGGAAGAAGGAAGGTTCTAAGGTCCTTTCACAGAAGGTCTGGTGTCCTTTGGATTACCACCTTTTGGGAGACATTCTAGAGAGAATACATAGTCAGGTGTGGGCTGGAAGAGATAACCCTGACAGAACATTCACCGTGGGTAAAGTGTGTAGAGGGCAATGGCCCCATGGGGATGCTGGTGACCAGGGTCACTCACTTCTCTACCTTACTTTGCTTTTTCCCTAGAGCTGATATCGCAGATGGACAGACTCTCCCTATCCAATACCAGTGCAGCCTCTGGTGAAGAGTTCCTTCAGACACTGGGGGAGGTGGAGCGGATGCTACAGGAGATGCGGGGCAGGGATTTCGGGGGGCCAAGAGCTGTGGCTGAAGGGGAACTGGGAGAGGCACAGAGTTGTAAGTGGAGGCTTACCCCAGTTGACCTCTCAAGGCCTCAGGAGCCAATAGACAAGAAATGCTAAGCAAAGAAGTCTATTCTAGTCCTGTATTCACTGCAGGAGCAGGCAGGAAAAGGAAGGGTTACAGTCTTTGCCTTCAGGGAGCTCAGCGCTTGAGAAAGCAAGACTCAGATATGTGAATTTCATGACAGGATAAGAATGTGGAGGATGATACTGAGAATCTCTTAAATATGAATGACTTTATTGCTTAAAGTTTTATTGATACTTCTTTTTTTCCACACCAGTCATTTAACAAAAATAGTAATAGCTAGAATTTATATAGCACTTTAAGGCTAGTAAAGCACTTTATAAATATTCTCATTTGATTCTCACGGGGAGGTAAGTACTATTATCATCCCCATTTTATAGATGAGGAAACTGAGATAGGTAGAGGTTAAGTGACTTGCCCAGGGTCACCTGGCTAGTAAGTGTCTGAGGCTGGATTTAAACTCAGATCTTCCTGACTCTGCATCCAACACTATTCATCGTGCCACCTAGCAGTCTCAGTATACTTTCCAGTGTTCTATCCTCCCATTCACCCATCATTCAACAAAAAACAGTAGAGCAGAACTGATTGACACATATGTCAACATACATAGCTGTCCCTACTTGTAGACTTCCTTTTTCTTCTGAGAGAAGTGTGTTACACCCACCATTCTCTGGGACCAAGACTAGTTACTGCAGTTACTTGTTATTTCATTAAGGTGAATTCAGCTGCTCTCGAGTGTTATTTTTTATTTGCATCAGAGTAATTATTGTGGATGGTGTTCCTCTGGTTCTATTTTCTTTACTAACCATCAGTTTATATAAGTTTTTCTATGTTTCTCTGAATTCTTCCTATTTACTTCTTCCTTATACGTCATTATATTCCATTGCAATCATATACTGTAATTTCCTCAAGCATTCCCTGGGCTTGGGGATCTCAGCCAAAATATCTGGGTTCAAGTCCTGGCTTTGTTGTTTTGTTATGTTGTGTGACCTTGGTCAAATCACTTACCTTCACTGAGCTTTAGTTAATAATAAATCTTCACTTATAAAATGAAGAGGTTAGACTAGATCAGCAATATGTGAAGTGTGGTCTAGAGGACACCTGGGGGGTCTCTGAGACCCTCTTAAGGGGTCTGCAAGACTCAGATGGACCATGAAAACAAAGCTGTTCTCATAACAATACTAAGGTGTTTTGTTTTCTAATGTAGTAAATAATAATAGATGTAATCTGCATTTTTAAAAGCTCTTTTTTAGAGGGGATCTTCAGTAATGTGTGAGAGTATAAGGGGGTCATGAAACAAAAATGTTGGAGAACCACTAGATTAGATGATCTGTAAAAGTCCTTTCTGACTCTACATCCTATCATCCTTTGGCCACAAATGACCACTTCTTTTCCTCTTTCTCTGCCACTGAACTCTTTCTTCTGGGTCAGTACTAAACAGAGTACAGAGTCAACTAACGAGCCGATGGGAAGAAAGCCAGACCTTGGCATCAAGTATCCGAGAGCGATTGGCTCAGCACAGCTCACAACTCATGGACCTCCGAGATGCTTTGAATGAGGCTGTCAATAAGACTCGTCTGACTGAAGAGCTTAACAGTCGGAACCAAGAACACCTGGAAGAGAGGCTGGTAAGTGCACTCTGCAGCCTGGGACTCTGTCTGCATGCACTCTTACCCCTTTACTCTCTTCTCTTCCTCCCCACCCCAACTTTCTTGTCCAAGATAGCTGGGCTTTGGGACCAATGCTCATGAGTTCAGCCTTGTCCTGCTCCCTTCTCATCCCAGGATGAGGTGTCCACTTCTCTCTCATACTAGTCTGACAATTCTGTGCTTCCAAGGGAATCATGGACTTCAGGAAGGGGAAGGGGAGGACCGGGAGGCTCTGATTGAATTCAGTGATGTCAGCACCTTCTGATTTCAGCAAAAGAAACAGGAGTTGGAGCGAGAGAATGCCACACTGAGAGATACCCTTCGCATGGCCGAGGATGCCTTAGCTCAGATCTCTGAACTTTTGCAGACCATGGACAGGGCCAAGGAGGTAAGAAAGGGCAGGATAGAGGATGGTATACATCCAGATGGTGAATCATCTCATTGTGAGGGTTTAAAAAATGTTCATTGAATCAGATTGGGCTGGATGAGACCTGGGAGATGAAGGAGGAGGAAACTGAGGGCCAGAGAAGGGAAGTGACTTGACCAAGAACACACATCCAATTAGTGGCAAATCCAGGACCAGAACTCAAGTCTCCTGACTCTCAGTTTAAAACACTTTGTTACATCACATCTGCATTGCTCTCTTACACACATATGCTCATTGAAAGAGATTTGCATGGTATGCTTTGAGCTGCAAGTGGGACTTGGGACTAGCACAGTTTTTTTTGATCCAGAGTGGACTTGTGATTTTATTGTGAACTCATGGTGAGAAACTCCTTCTACCAAACTGATCGGCATCTGGTCAGCAGTTTACATTCTTAGAACACATTGCCTGTGTGAAATGAAATCATTTGCCTAGGATTACACAGCCAGTGTATGTGAAAGGTGGGGCTTAAATCCCAGGTATTCTTGACTCCAAGTCCAGCTTTATCCAATATGTCCCATTGTACTAGCACAAATAATATAAAAAAATGTCCACCACCACCCCATTTCTATTTCACCTTGGAAGGAGGCCAGAGAATCAAATAGTCCTCAACCCATTCATTGTGGAGATGCGAGCAAGCTCCCCTCTTACCAAAGAGGCCCTGCCTGAGATATTACAGATAATCCTGAAAATGGTTAGCCTCCTGGTGCAAATAATAAAACAGTTTCTGAGAGTTGCTGTGCTTTTTTGCATTTATAGACATTTGCATATTGAGTTCAATACAAAACACAGACAGCCTTCAGCAAGCCACTTTAGTGAAAGGGAGAAATTGGGCAAGGCAGGGCAGATCATCCCCACAGATGAGATCTGGGGGACTAGTTGTGGACTGGGCTGTGTCTTTAAAGAGAAGCTTGGAACATGGCTTAATCTTTCCCCAGGAGTATGAGCGTCTGGCTGCCAACTTGGATGGTGCCCGGATCCCACTGACAGAGAAGATGCAGAAATTCTCTCCGGCAAGCAGTAAGATTCCTATTGTAGAGCGGGCTGAGGAACATGCCCGAGAGCTCGACCAGCTTGCATACAACCTTTCAAGGTAAGTCAGTGGATGCATCCTGGCTGAACCCCTGAGATAAAGAGGCACCAGGGCTATAAGGCATGTGGCCTCTGCACTCAAAGGAGCTGATAGTCTAGCTAGAGAAAGGAGATGGACCTAGGGATGAGATGATATAGTGGAAAATACACTAGGCCTCCTTAGGCATTTGGTCTTTAGAGCCATATATCGAGATCAATAATATAAGCACAAAAGAGGAAGGTGTATATAATAAGAATTGCACTGGTGTTATCTTTGATGCTTCCCTCTCCACGTTTCATAGCCAAGCTGCCACCAGTTCCTGTCAACTCTATCTCCATAGCACTATGCTAGGCATTGGAGATAAAAATACAAAAATGAAAAAGCTCTTGCCCACAAAGACCTTACATTCCATCAGGAGAGACAACATACATATGAATAAATTTGAAGTTGGGATGCCTGGGTTTGCATTTCAGCTCTTCTACTTAGTATTAGTAACCTTGGGCAAATGACTTTCCTCTCCTGGGCCTGGCTTAGACAATGGCAAAGGCCCCTGCCAGCTTTAAATTCTATGAATGTGAACTTGGAAGTCCTAGTGGTATAGAACTCACTGTCGATGACTTCCTGGAGGAAGTGGACTTTGGGTTTGGCTTTGAAGGCAATGAGGGTTGGAGTCACCAGCTAATGGGGACAGTGGGTCATGCAGAGGTTGGATCAGATTGGCTGGGCTGAAGTAGTTGGGAGTTAGAGAATCATTGTAGGGGGCAGTGTGAGTGGGGCTCTCATTGCTGAGTATGTGAGGGGAGTGTTCTCCCATCCCTCTCCACCCTGAATCCTGACCTCCCATCTGCACCCCTGCTCCCAGTATCATTCGTGGCACAAACCAGGATCGGTTCATTCAGCGAGCAATCGAAGCCTCTAATGCTTATGCCAGCATCCTGCAGGCTGTGGGAAAGGCTGAGGAGGCTGCTGGCCAGGCCCTACACAATGCAACCAGCACCTGGGAGGTGAGTGACCTGTAAGGTCTCTTCCCCACTAGCTCCTCTGGGCTTCCTCGAACCTCTTTCTGACTCAAGGATCAAAAGCTGACAAGAGCCGGGGAGAGAGAAAAGGTGGTGTAGCCTTTAGAGCAGTGGTTCTCAGCCTGTGGGTTATGTTCAATTTGTAACAATGAAAATACATCCTTCATATCAGATATTTACATTACGATTCATAACAGTAGCAAAATTACAATTATGAAGTAGCAACAAAAATAATTTTATGGTTGGGGGTCACCACAACATGAGGAACTATATTGAAGGGTTGCAGCATTAGGAAGGTTGAGAACCACTGCTTTAGAGGTTGGTTGTACTATTTCTTGTCTCCTCTCTGGTCTTCTATGCCTCTATCCCCAGCGATCCTTGGCCATGTAGGTAGGAACAAGTCTTTTCTTACCTGCTTTGTACTCAGATGGTGATTCATGGAGGGCTGAGTGCCCGAGCCAGGGAGCTCCGGGAGAACAGCAGCATCCTGGAAGAAGCTGTCCGTAGCCAGCAGAGAAAGTTGAGTGGAGGTGAGAGCTGAGACCAGAGACTGCTTTGGTTAGGACTTGGATGGGCCAGAGGCCAGCTGGGCTGTTTCATAGCTTTGGGTGGGAAGGAAGACACCTTTGTCAGAATGTTGCTGACTTTGGGTAGCTGTGCTCATGTCACATCTGTTTGTCTTCATTTTCTTTACAGAACTGGGGGAATGGAGGTGGGGGCACATGCCTCGTGGGCTATTATCTCCTGGGATAATCTTTTAGGGCAAGAATGGAACTACATTTGTTTAAACTCAGATAAAAAGAAGTTAGGTTTTAGAGGTCTTTACAGTGTATTTGTGTGTGTGTGTGTTCCAAAGTATGAATGTGTATATAATGTGTATATAATCACCTGTGTCTGCATTTGTATGTCCATGTTTTGAGGGAATCCCTGTATTATGACAAGCATGTGTCTCTATCTTTCTGTGTCTCTATATCATCGTCATTGGCAACACAGTAACTAACATTATATAGCACTTTTAAGTTTGCAAGACACTTTATATGTCATTAATCTCTCTTGAGCCTCATGACACTCCAATGAGGTAGGTGCTAGAGGCTATTTTGTTATATATTATCTATATCTATTATCTATATTATCTCATTTCATAGATTAGGAAACCAAGACTGAAAGAGAGTAAATAATTTGCCCAGAATCACACAGCTAACTAATTATCAGAGGCAGGATTTGACCCTCAATCTCTCCTGACTTCAGTCTTTTCACTACATATGCTTTAAACAAGCTTCTGTTTGTGTATGTAGCTGAGTATTCATTCCACTGTGTATGTTTTTGTCTACACGTGGCTTCTTATGTTGCTGTATGTATTTCTGTGATCAGTAGGTTGGGGTCACCCCTTCATCTGTGTCAATGTGTGTATTTACATGTTTCTGTCTATGTAGCTCTTTAGGGCAGGGCCTGTGTAACTCTGTATCCTCAGCACCTAGGACAGTACCCAGCATATAGGAACTTCTCAATAAATTTGTGTTGAATGAAATTGATTGAATTGTGTGTTTTTGTGTGTGTCTGAGTATATGTGTGTGAGTGAGTGTGTGTGTGAGAGCATATGTATGCCTTTTTATCAATGTGTCTTGCAAGGTCCCTTTGCCTCCTGGAAGAGGAGGATGCAGGCTGCAGTGGGGGTTGATTGAAGTAAATTTTATGCTGACAGTGGTCCCTTGGGTCTTTCCCTCCAGTCATCAGAGAAACCTTGCAAGCTTCTCGGACTCAACTGGAAGAAGCCAAAGCCAAGAAGGATCAGCTAGTGGCCCAGCTGAAGGGCGTGCAGAGCATGCTAGCCATGGACAGAGGTGTGTCTGGTCTAGGCTCCAAAGGGTCCCCCATCATGCCCTAGGACCTTACATTCTCCCCACTCTTGGGGTCCCTGTACTCAGTCACACATATTAAGGGGTTAGAGGAGAAAACAGTGACTAATAATCCCCGTTTCGTAGTCTTGCTAGTATATTAATCTGGTGGTGCTGGACTGGCAGGTGACTTGGCTTTATTTGCTTGGATTACCCCAGAATCCTGTTTCCCAAGTAGTTTCATTGCATAAGGCACCTACTCATTGCCTAGGCAGCAAGGTGGCATGGTGGCCAGAGCACTGGAGTCAGGAATACCAAGTTCAAATCCTGCCTCTGACACTACTTATATGACCATGGGCAAGTCACTTAACCTTGTTTTGCCTCAGCTTCCTCATTTGTAAAATGAGATTGTACTTGATTACTTCAATATCCTAGCTCTAAATTTATGTTCTTATGATCTTGTGACTTCCATGACCCCGACCCCCTGGCCACATCCCTCTCATTCCTTAGAAATTCTGTATTGTTTCCTTAGTGTAATAGAAGATACTCCAGGTATGTGAGGATTGGTTCATGTGGTCTGTAATTTGCTGTCTCCACCCCTAGAAAGCTTGGTGAGCTCTGCAGCTCTGGTCTACATACCTTTCTTCCTCCACCCAGGGATTTCCTTGGTATTATAATCACTTCATCCCCAATTTGAGATAAATGATCTTTATCCCTTCAGAAGAAACTATGGGTATCCCCTTAGCATTAGCCAAGTTTCCATTTCAGGGTGGTTTGGGAAAGGTCCTGGAGGTGTTAAGCTAATATTTCCCTGTCTTAGATGACACAAGTGAGAAGATTGCCCGTGCCAAGGCAGTGGCCAAAGAAGCCAATGACACAGCCACACAGGTGGGGGCCACACTAAGAGACATGCAGAGGAATTTACATCAATGGCAGGGACAGTATGGGGACCTGAAGAACCAAGACCTGGCCCAGGCTATGGAAGATGCTGGGAAGTCAGGTCAGGAGGCTGGGGGGTCGAGTTGGGGGACTGGCAGTGGGGAGACCTATGTTTTAATGCTGGTTCCACTTTTAACTCATTATGTGACTTTGAACAGGTTACTTAAGGTAGACCTCAATTTCCTCATGTTTAAAATGGAATCAATTAACAAGTATTTATTAAAGGTCTATGATGTGCCTAGCAATATGCTAGGTGCTGAGAAATTACATTCAGTTTCAGAGTCAACATATATACAAAATAAATAAAAATTAATTTGGAGGGGGAGGCCCTGCCAGCAGGGAGTAAATCAGGAAAGACCTCACGTTAAAGGTAGGGCTTGGTCTGAACTTTGAAGAAAACTGGGAAGTCAGAAAGGTAGAGAGGAGGAAGGAATATATTGGCATGAGTAACAGCTCATGGTTTGGGAGAATTAAATTTTCAAGTGAGCAACAGCAAGAACAATTTGAGTAGATTTTAGAGTACTCAGAGATGAGTAATGTTTGGAAGAACAATAATTAGGGTGGGTTTAGGGGGAAAGATAATCGTTTCTATTTTGGACATGTTGGATTTGAGATGCCTACAGGACATCCAGTTTGATGATAATATCACTTTACTTGCTTATTCCACAGTGGGTGATGTCATCCTCCTGTAGGCAGGAGAATCCTGCCCTTTCTATAGATGGAGAAAGTGAGGCCAGTGGTTGTCCACAATTCCCTGTGCCTAGAGCTGGTGGGGAAGGGACAGCTTCTCCTTCTTCTTCCCATTGGCCACAGAAATCTGAGATGTGGATGTTTCATCAGTGGGTTCTCATCTCCCCTACAGTATCCAGTCTAGAGAAGACCCTGCCTCAATTGCTGGCCAAACTAAGCCACCTAGAGAACAAGAGAGGTCAAAATGCCAGTCTGGCCCTGTCCAACAGCATCTTACGTGTGCGGGAACTCATCACCCAGGCCCGTAGTGCAGCAAGCAAGGTACCTGCTAAGGGAGGGACGGGTGGGACAAGTCTGGAATGAAGGCAAGGGATCACAGACTTTGCTAAAAGAAGAATCAGGGAGTGTGGGCTAAGGAAGAAGGGTAGGGGTGGGAGGGAGCAGGGGATGTGTGTTGGAGGAGGCAACATAGACAACACTGTGGGTAGAGCCCTGCCCTTGGAGTCAGGAAGAGGTAAGTTTGTACCTTGCCTTACATATTTTCTAGCTGGGTGCCCTTGAGCAATTCAGTTAATTATTTTAGCCCCAGTTTCCGCATCTCTAAAATAAGGATTTACACCTGTCTCACAAAGTTAGTGTAAGGAGCAAATAAGATAATATGTTGAAAACCTCAAAGGGCTATATAAATATAATCATATTATTTTATTGAAGGAACAGAGATTACTGGGGGGGCAGGGAGTAGAAGAGGTTAAAGAGGAACTAAGAGGGCTCTGAGGGCTGGGGTCCCAGAAGTCAACGGCTGCTCGAGCTCCTTCCACCAGACCTTACAACAGGAGGAGGAGGAGGAGTGTTTTCTCACACATTCTCCGTTGTATGTACCATGGTGACCTTGGCAGGCTGGGGCCTGGAGTCAGTCTATAATATAGGAGAAAGGGCTGTGGAGGCTTAACAAACCTAGCTGAAGACGCCCTACACATACTGTTGTCTTCTTAGAGTTGCTCTGATTAGGGAGGTTCAACTGGAATGTTCTTACCCAATTCAGGACTGCCATTAGGGCAGGAGGCATAGGATTGAATGGAACAGGGATGGGCCCTAGGTCAGGGAGTATTGCTCAGATTCATCTAAGCATCCCACCAAAGATGATGCCGTCTTTGCCACCAGATCACTCCCAAATCCCAGCGTCTTGATGAGTTGGTATTGGATACTCTTCCCCCAACCAGGTAAAAGTGCCCATGAAATTCAATGGCCAATCAGGGGTGCAGCTACGACCTCCCCGGGACCTGCAGGATCTGGCTGCATACACAGCTCTCAAATTCTACATCCAGAGCTCAGTGCCATCTCAACAGGAGGGCCAGGACAGCAGCAGCCAATTTGTCCTCTATATGGGCAGTCTTGAGGTAGATGATTTGCGGGAGGGGAGGGAGCCAGCCACACTTAGTCTGAGTGTCCACAAGAAAGGACCCCTGGGACTTGTGTGCTGAAGCTCATTATCCCCATGTTGACCAAGAGCCACAAATCCATTTGGCTAGAAGGGGAAATGGGCAAGAGCCACCAGAAGAGAGAAGGAAGGTGGCTCTTGCCCCAGGTCGATATTCTTCCCTATTCTGACCTCCAGGCCTCTGGGGACTACATGGGAGTGATCCTGCATGAGCACAAGGTGCAGTGGGTTTATCGGCTTGGGGAGGCAGGCCCCAGGACCCTGACCATCGATGAGGACATCGGGGAGCAGTTTGCTACTGTCAGCATTGACAGGTCTCTCTCCTAGCCCCTGCCTTATAGACACCCAGGCCTTTAGGCCTTCAGAGGGGAGGGGAGCAAGGGTCTCTCACCCTCAGAAGTCCCTTCAGAGGGGAGGCAGTGTGATGCAATGCAGAGAGTGCCTGCGTGGAAGTCAGGAGACCCAGCCTTTAGCTCTTACTGCAGCTCAATCCCATTTGTGTTCCGTGGCTTCACTTCCCTTAGCCTCATTGCCCCCAGCTTAGAAATGAGAACATCAGTCTTCTATGGGAAAGACATAGGAAGGAAGGGACAGGGGAAAAAAGCTGGGGAGAGAGGCTAACAGTGGGGGACACCAGGGAGCACAGACTGAGATATCTTCAAGGCTCCCGCTTTTCCTTCCTCTATTAGGATCCTTCAGTATGGTCACATGTCTGTCACAATGGAGAAGCAGACAGTGCATGAGACCAAGGGAGATAGTGTATACCCTGGGGACCAGGGTCTGCTCAACCTGAGACCCCAAGACTTTGTCTTCTTTGTGGGAGGTTACCCTTCCAACTTCACGGTAAGCCCAGGAAAGGACCTCATGAGATGAGGGAGAGGGAGAGGAGGGGGAGGGAGACAAAAATCCTGTTCTATGACCAGTGATGTACAAATGAACAAACATTTCTATTAGACTCAAAACAATCAACCAAGGGAGGTTAATTCAGTGTGAGGCCCTGGAAATATAGACCTAAAATCTGATGGTCTGTCCTTAATGAGCCTTTATTCTTCTAGAAGGAATATGACATGTACAGATAAGAGAGGATGTGATGGGGCCAAGACAGATATGACAAAATGCTGTAGAGAATTTGAATACGGGATAACATTTTTGCTTGGTTAGTGGGGCTGGGGAGGACATCAGGGAAAGCTTCCCAGAAGAGAGAGGAGGTTGAGGCGGGCTTTTATGCTAAAGGGTTCTGCGAGGCAGAGAGGAGGAGGACCACCTCATCCATTACACAGCATCTTGGCAGACAGTCCTCAGGGAAGGAAGCTCTGAGGCTCCCTCCATCACCTTTCCTCACAGCAGAAATCCCTCACCACTTGGCATCTCACTTACACCCACCATACTGTAGTCTTTTTTCCTGTTTTGCCATAGGTTGGAGATAGAGTCCAGTTGCCAACCCCTCCAATGTAATCAGGGCATCCTGGTCTTCCATTAACCCCTGGTCTCTAATTCTGCCTTGTGTCTCCTCAGCCTCCCAGGCCTCTGCGTCATCCCGGTTATCGGGGCTGCATTGAGATTGATACCCTGAATGAGGAGGTTGTCAGTCTTTACAACTTCCAGAGGACCTTTCATCTGGACACAGCCTTGGACAAACCCTGTGCCAGGTGCGTGCCTTAACCACCCCACCTCTATCCCTTACCTCAGACTCCCTTCTTTGATCCCTGGGAGGGTGTAAGTCAGAACTGGGAGCAGCTGTGCTAGGAGGGACGAAGGAGATCTCAAGTTTGTCTCCTTGACTAGATCTAAGTCCACGGGGGACCCCTGGCTGACAGATGGTTCCTACCTGGATGGCACGGGCTTTGCGCACATCAGCTTTGAGAGTCAGATCAGCAGCACCAAGCGCTTTGAGCAGGAGCTGAGACTGGTCTCCTATACTGGCATCATCTTCTTCCTTCAGTACCAGGTATGGCCACCATTTTCCCAACTTCTTCCTTGCTTCCAGGCCCATTGATGCTATTGATTATAGATCTAGAGCTGAGAGTCCATCAAGTCCAGCCTCTTCATTTTACATATGAGGAAACTGAGGCATGAAGAGGTTGAGTTGCCCCAAGGTCACACAGATAGCAAGTGTGGAAGGTGGAATTTGAACCCAAGTGCTTGACTTCATTTTCCACTGTTTCTCAGTGCCTCCATCCCAGCTTCCTATCCTCTCCTAACTCCCCTCTGCAGTCACCCTCCCAGGCTCCCTTCTCACCTTGTCCCTTTCTCTCAGGACCAGTTCCTATGCCTGGCTGTCCAGGAAGGCCACCTCATCCTCTACTATGATTTCAGCCATGGGCTGCAGACAGCCACCCCCCAACAGGAGCTGACACCCCTCACCTCGTCCAACAAGGCGGTAATTTGTCCCCTTCTCCATCTTCTCACCCTTCCCATCAAAGCAGCCATATGATCCCTGCACTGTCCTAGGAAATGGGGATGAGGACCCAGGAATGGCTCATGTCCCCCTAACTTCCCCCAGGTGTTCTCCTCATGGGGAGACAGGAACTTTGGCTCCTGGACCTGCCGTGCTTCCTGTAAGACTGGGCCATGAGGACTTTAAGATGGAATGGGGCTCGGGGACTCTGATAGGCCTTGAATGTCTCCTCCTCTGCTTCTCCTTCACCCTAGATCCAGATTTTCATCATGGGTGTGACAGGACGAAAGCGGGTCCTGGTCCGTGTGGAGCGAGTATCTGTCTTCAGCTTGCAGGAGGAGAATATGCTGGAAAATGCTGACTCCTATTACCTGGGAGGAGTTCCTCTGGCCCAGCTTCCCCCGAGGTGAGACACCTACCTCCTTCCTTTCCCCCCCAAGCTAGCTAGGCCCAGTATGTGAGAAGCAAGGGGTCTGGGCCGTAGGAGCTCAGAGATTGGAGAGAGATATGGTCTAGAGGAGTCAGTTAAGGCTGCCTGGAAAGAAGAGGGACAAGCTGAGCCTGTAAGGATGGGCAGGTTTTGAAGAGATGGAGGGGATGGGGCAGCATCCCAAAGTTGAGAAGCCATGGAAGGGAGCAGAAATCTCTGTCAAGTCCTCTGTCTTCTCTTCTCAGCCTCAGATCCTTGTTCCCCACTGGGGGGTCAATCCGAGGCTGTGTGAAGGGTCTGAAAGCCCTTGGCAAATACGTGGACCTGAAGAGACTGAATACGACGGGCATCAGCTCAGGATGCACTTCTGACCTTCTGGTAAGAGATCCATTATAGATCAGACTTCTGGTCTTCAGGATAGCCCCTTGACAGCTGAGGATTGGGTGTCAGGTGACCTAGGTTTTAGGCGTGTTCCATTTTTCTTGTAGACCTCAGTTTTTTCATCTGAAAAATAGGGATGATGATTCCTGTCCTTCCTTTCTCATGAGGTAGCAAGAATAGAAGGGAAGGGACAGCTAGGTGGCACAGCACTGGCCCTGGAGTCAGGAGTACCTGAGTTCAAATGTGGCCTCAGACACTTAACACTTACTAGCCGTGTGACCTTGGGCAAGTCACATAAACCCAATTGCCCTGCCTCACCCCTACAATAAAAAAAATAAAAAGAATAGATGGGAGAAGGTGGTGCCATGGGAAGGGGCCCTTGCTCCTGAGTCAAGGGACCTGTGTTCCAATATGACTTCTAACACTTGTTAACCTCCCCAGGCCTCAGTTTCATTCTCTATAAAATGATGGGATTGGATTAAATGACCTTTGGGTTCCCTTCTGTCTCTCACACTAGGGTACCACACGCTGTTGAGTACAGCACACATATCCATTGTCATTGAGATAACTTCTGTACTCTGGGTTGCTATGAAGGTGGGGCATACTCAGGGGCTTCAGAGTGTATGCCACTGAACCTTTCTTCTGACGTACCCCTCTCATTCCAGATTACACGATCCATGACCTTCCATGGGCATGGCTACCTGACCTTGGCCCTCAGAGACGTGCCTTCTATTACTGGAAACTTCTACACTGGTTTTGGCCTCCGTTCCACACAGGACAGTGGTCTTCTCTACTATCATGCCTCCCCGGTATATGCGCCTACATCTTGGGAGTCTCTGGCCTAAACCCAGAATCACTTAGTTTCCCCAGGTTCCCATAGTAGCCCCTCCTATCCTTTCCAACTCTAAGCTGAATCCTTCCGGCTTCATTCTGTCCATTTCCTTGGATAGGCATGAAGGAAGCCCTTCCATGCAAGCCTCTCCATCCCTTCCCTTCAGGAGCCAAATCTTTAGTTCTTTCATGGGTTGGGGATGGGCCCAGTGACACAGGAGAGTAATGATTCCTTCCCTCTTCCCTGGATCTGCCAACATAGCCAGGAGTCTTAATGTGCTCCTTGCTCAGCTCCTTCCCCCTCACGGCGTCTGTACCAAGATCTCGATGCCTCTTTCCTTTTGCTGACCATATGGTGTTTCCCTCGTGGTACCAGGAGGGTATTTTCCAGGTGTCCCTAAGACAGGGTCGAGTGACGGTCAAGTTCCTTAGGACAGAGATCATGACAAGAGGTGCTTATGCTGATGGGGTTTCACACTATGTTGCAGTCTACAGTAATGACACAGGGTGAGCTTTCTGATTTACTCGATCCCCTATCCTCCCCCTCCACCTACCATGCTTCTGGTGATTAAAACTCAGCTCTAGTTATCAACACTGAGGGAGAAAGAACTAAAAGGGACAGAAAGAGCCCAGAACTTGGAGCCAGAGACCCTAGTGTCCAAATCCCAGCTCTACCACTGCCTTCATGTCATCATCTGTAAAATGAGCATAATAATCCTGCCCTATCTATAAGCTTGTGGGGAGCATGTATGTCATATATGTGACAGTGCCTTGCAAACTAAAAAGCCTGTGAATTCTAGTATTTCTTGGTATGCCAGGTGGTGCAGTGAATAGAGTACTGGGCCTGGGGTCAGGGAGACCTGAGTCCAGATCCGACCTCAAACGAGATGATAATTGTGAAGCACTTAGAACAGTGCCTGGCAAATAGTAGGTCCTTCATGAATCCTTCCCTTTCCCCTCTGTCCTGTCCTTTCCCTCCCTTTCTGTTTCTTCCCCTTCCTTCCCCCCTTTTCTCTCCCCCTGACACTGTCATGCCTCACCATGGTACAGAGGGGAGTGCTGATGCTTGAATTCTTTGCCAGGAGGGCACAAGCTCTGGCTCCTCCTACCAAGTTAGTACGGGCTTAGAGGATGGTCCTGGTGATGGCTTCTGTCCAAGAATCCATCCCCCTAACCAGAGAGCAGCTCATCCCCCAACAGAGGGTGGGCTGCCATGTGATGAATATTGTGACCCACTGCTCATATACAGAGGGGCCTGCGGACTGAAGAGATCACTTGTGCTAATGAGGCCATAGAGCCTTCAAGTACTTTGTATTTATTATTATTGTAGACAGAGCACATTAATATATTACTTTAAGGTTTGCAAAGCCCTTTACAGAGATTTATCTCCTTTGATGCTCAAACCCTATGAGGTCTGAGCTGTTATTACCCCCATTTGACAAAATGAAGAGCCTAAGATTGAGAGAGACTTATTACTTCACAGTCACACAGCTAATAAGGGGGAGGTGAGACTGGAGCTTTGGTCCTCTTATTCCAAGGCACCATATCGCCACCGCTTGTTAAGAGGTACAGTGATATGCCTGAGCCATGAGACATTTCTCCATGAACTTAGTATATATCGTGTAGATTCTGTGGCAGCAGATTTGCCTCTTTACCTTTGTTCTGCTCATCACTAGTCCATTCAGCACACATTCATTGAGCACCCAGTGTGCAGGGGCTTGTGCTCTACCACATTCTGGGTGAAACAGATTTAAATAAGAGTGTCCCCATGGGCAGGAGAGTTTGCAAGTCTGTTGGAATCATTCCCTAAATATTAACTAAACATCTGTTTTGTGTGTTAGGTTGGGGCAGGGACCCGTTCTCCTTGGACAAGTCCTTGTAGATGGAAATTGTGGGTGTTATTGAAACGGTATCATGGAGGAAGGACCTTGATGGCTGTGAGAAATTCCCCTGCTCACAAGGGCTTTTGTCCTCCTAGGGTCTGGCTGTATGTGGATGACCAGCTCCAAGGCATAGAGCACCAAGGGGGCCGGTCTCGTCGTCAGGCTCCAGCCGAGGGTCTTCCTCGCTTCCTTCTTGGGGGGCTGCCTGAGTCTGGTGCCTTCCAAAATCTGACTGGCTGTATCAGCAATGTCTTTGTCCGGCGGTGAGTTGTAAAGAGAGGGGCAAGGTCAGGGACCCCCACACTTGGAGCCTAGGAGATTGCTGGCTTTATTATAGGCCTGGCTGGAGGCTAACCTATTGGGGGAGCAAGGAGGCCAGATGTCAGTATCCCCAAAGCATTCTGTAACATAGCTGCACTTGGTCCCCAGGGTATTAGAGGCCCAGCACGTTGTCGACCTGCAGCAGAATATTCAGAATGTCAACGTGACCACAGGCTGCACTCCCCCAGATGAACCACTCCAGTTCAGAGCGTCCCCAAGGAAGTTCCGAAGGAAACCCAAGGTTGGAGCTGCTTGCTGATGGGTGGCTGAGAATAGGGAAGATCGGGGAGCAAGAACAGCTGGGTAGAATAGAAGGCACCTGAATTTCTACTCTCTCCTGCCTCATCAACCCAATCCTCTGTCCCCCAGGCTGTTCTCCATGATCAAGGAATGCCCCCAGACTCTACTTGCCAGTTCCCCACCCATCCCAAAACCATCAGAAATGCCTACCAGTTTGGGGCTTCTCCTGTCAGCCGTATGGAGTTTGCTCACATCCCATTCTCTTTCCAGGAGCGGTAAGCATCACCTCAGTCATGAAGTTCCAGGGTGGGAGGCTGCGTGTGTTGGGAGATGCCAAGCATCCCTGAATCTGACACCATGTGTTCTGGGCCATATGTCATGCAGGACCCACTTCTCTATGGATGTCCAACTTCGCTCACCTCGTGGGCTACTTCTGGCTGTGCCCACTGTAAAGTCAGGAAGCCCCTTCCTAGTCCTCTACCTCAGTCATGGCCACTTTGTCCTCCAGGCTGGAGGCCGTGGAAAGCTTTTTCGTGTGCGCAGCCATGACAGATACAAGCCAGGAGGCTGGCATACGGTAAGGTGCCCAGAAGTGCACGTGTTCCCCAGAAACCATTCTCCTCCTCCGCACCAGAGGAGAGTCGAGTCAATTTGGGTTAGAATCAAAGTAGCTGAAACACACGTGAGAACTGGAAAAGATGGAGATTCCTTCGAGAAGCCTGGAGTAATGGTTGTTTTTCCTCCTTTCTTTCTTGGCTAACTCCTTGAGAACTCTTTCGACATTAGATGCCTCCACTTCTGTCTTCTGTTTCTCTTCTGAACCATCTGCAATCTGGCATCCAATGTCATGAGACTCTCAGATGTCATGTCAGCTTAGGTGACCAGTCTTAGAATTGGGATGAGGATGCACAAGGCCAAAACCCGTGTGGCTATAATGTGTCTAGATCTGGTCTTCTCCTTGGTTTCCCCTGGGACATGAAGAAAGATTTGAGGATAGTAATCTCCTACCTTCCTTCTCAGGTCTTTTTCAGCCGAGAGCAGAATCGAATTCAGCTGGTGATCGATGGGCTTCAGGCCCAGAGCAGTGAAGGGCCTCGTGCCCACCGGAAAGCATTGCTGGGCCACGGACCAATCTATGTAGGCAACATCCCCTCTGGCCACGGCTGGACTCATCTCCCAGTAAGAGAAAGGCCCCATCACCATCTCTGTTGAACCCTTTTCCTCATGAATGCCCCATCTTCCTTCTATCCCTCCTACTGCCCATCCATCCCCTTTGTGACCTAGCCCAACCCCCAAGGCTCTTGTAAGTCACACAAGCTTCCCCTCCAGGAAGCAGCTGGCACTGGCTTTAAAGGATGCATGAGGAACCTGAAGCTGAATGGACAGCCTCTGGAGACCCCAGCACAGCTCCATGGAGTGACTCCGTGTTACACTGGGGCCCTGGAGAAAGGACTGTTCTTCGCTGCAGAAGGGGGAACTGTAATGTTAGGTCTGTGAACTTCCTTCTTCCCTCTGACTTTATTTAGGCCCTGGATAGGGTTGGATGAGACAAGGTTGGAACTGGAAGCATCAAGAGAGCTTCCTGACCAGCCCCACTCCATATCCCACAGATCCCCTTGAGGTTTGGGGGCCAGACCTGGAGCTGATGCTGGAGGTGCGCCCCAGGACAGCAGTTGGACTCATCTTTCACCTAGGCTCAAGACAGGGACCGCCCTATATCAGACTTGAAGCAGATGGACACAAGGTAAGTGAGGCCAAGACAGCTGGGGCAGCCCTGGCCTAGGAGGATGTCTGCCCCAGGAGGTCTTTACCTTATACTATAAAAATCTCTGTCCGGAGTGAGGGAGGAGGCCTGAAAACCCAATCACATGCTCTGATCCCACATCATGGTATGGAGGTGACCCTCTGCCTCTAACCTGTGATATACGTAGGGGTATCCCAGCAGTCTACCGACCTGGAAAGTCTTTTTGTTGGCCGTCAGGTGAGGAGCAGCCTGGCTCAGCCTGGAGAGGCTATCATTGGATAGTGCCCGACCAGGCAGGAAGTGTCTTTGGCCACAGCAAATTCATGAAACCATCTAAATAAGGCAGAGAGAGGTTGTGTTCCACACTGGTGGAGGGTACCCAAAGTGAGGCAGTCACAGGCCCTGGCACATATAGTAAGCCTTAATAAATACTTGTTGACTGACTTAAAGTACTGAAGGTACCTGGTCCATTAGTAGAGATTGCAACCTTTTCCATGCCTTAATAAATGTCTTAGTGGAAGGGTGGGGAACCTTCAGCCTCAAGGCCACATGTGAGCCTCTAGGTCCTTGAGTGCAGTCTTTTGACTGAGTCCAGGTTTTACAGAACAAATCTTTTTATTAAGGGGATTTGTTCTATGAAGTTGGGATTCAGTCAAAAGGCCAAACTCAAAGCCACAGTTTCCCCACTCGTGTTACTTAGTGCATTCCCATAGTCAAAGGTAATCATCACTAAGTAACCCCCACCTTCTTGGTAATGAGGTTCTGAATTTTCCTAAGCTGGACAGAAAATAGTCTCTCTTTCTCTCTTGTTTTCTCTCTCTCTCCCTCTCTCCCTCCCTCCCTCCTGGAAACTATACCTAAAACACTTTCATTTTGGTAGAACCTACTAGAGGAGCTTTGTAAGCATGGCCTTTTTAGAAGCCTGGGTCATCATTACCATGCCATAGTCAGGCATGGAAGGGATTTAGTATAGGATCAATGACCTAGTCAATCCAAGTGGTTGGGTGCGCACTGGTGCCCTGAAGAGTGGGTTCTGTAGTAATAAACATAAAATAGTGAATTATAATCCACCTTTCATTTGATTTTTTTTCCCCAATAGAAATTCATTTTCTTTCTCTCTCTCTCTCTCTCTCTCTCTCTCTCTCTCTCTCTCTCTCTCTCTCACACACACACACACACACACACACACACACACACTTTTTATGCATTGCTTAATTTTGTCCTCCCAATAACTCTGTGACATGAGTAGGTTAAATATTGTCAACAAAATCTTCCTTTTACAGCTTTCAATGAATTGTCTCCTCTTTTTGTCTCAGGTGCTTGTCAGAGCCAACAATGGGGCAGGGGAGTTCTCCACATCGGTGACCCGGCCTCTCTGTGATGGACAGTGGCACCAGATTGCAGGTGAGGTGATGATTCCCCCTCCCCCACCTCTGGCCATAGCTTCCTAGCCCAGGGACTCCCTAGGTTATCTGCATGAAGTACTTGATAATCCATACGTGTTCTTGTTCAGATCTCAGGTGTGATTGGGGGAAGTAGACTCAGCTCACATTCCTCATTAGATTGTATGAAGTCGGGGGGGAAGCTTGTCAAGGATCCATATAGGGAGAATGTCCCAAGAAATGATTCAGAGATGGCCATGAACCTGGCCAGTGCTTGGGGGAAGGTAGAGGAGTGGGGAGAAACATGGAGGTGATTGGCCTAGCCAAACCAGTGTTTGTGGTGGGGTAGAGATAGATCATGGCAGACTTTGAAATATCAGGATGGGGAATTGGAATCTTTCTTTTGGGAAGCTATGAAAGGTCTTTGACCAGGGGAGAGGCCTGATGAAAGTCTGACAGGGGAAAAGAACTGAGCTAGAAGAAGACTGCTAGATTGGGAGTGGGGGTGGACATGGTTGTAATAGAGAGAAAGGAACAAATTCAGATGGTAAATTCTCCCCACTCCCCTAAAAGAAGTGCAGATTTACAAATACATTCATGAGTTGCCTTGTGGATGGGAAAGGTTAGACCATTTTCACTTAGGTGGTATTCCTAGGAAACCCAAGGTTGTCTCCCCACTCAGGCCAGACTAGAAATACTATCTCCTTTCTCTATATCCCTTTCAATGTCCATGGCTCTGCTCAGGGGAGTCTTAGGGCAAGTTGGCAGGACAGTCCTGGGCAAGTTCTAGGAAGGAACTAAGCCAGGGACATCTCTCTCTCTCAGTGATTAAAGGAAGAAACGTGCTCCACCTTGATGTGGATACAGAAGGCAATTACACAGTGGGTCCTACCATAGTTCCTTCCGTTATCACCAAAGAACCTCTTTACCTGGGAGGTCTACCAGGTAAGTCCCACCTGTAACTCATTGGGGGAACTGCCTTCCAGAAGGGGGTTAGGGAAGACTGACAATCTCTTCTATTTTCATCTGTTTAAAGGATGTTAGTCTAGTGTTCCTTCCATCTTGCGGTGCAAAAAGCACTATTCTAGGAGGAAAAGGATCAGGATTCTAGTCTTAGCTCTACCAATGACTTGCCCTGTGTCCATGGGCAAATCAAGTCATTATTCTAAGTCTCAGTTTCCTCAATGCAAAACAAAGACTAAGATCATCTACCCTGTCTAATGAGCATAAGAGCCAGCATTTCTATAGTGCTTAAAGGTTTGGAAAGCACTTTACATAATCTCATTTGATCCTTGCAACACTCTAGTGAGGTAGGTGATGTTATTATTCCTGTTTTACAGAAAAAGAAACTGAGGCTGAGAATTAAGTGTTTTGTCCCAGATCACAAAATGAAGTGATAAAACCTTCCTCCAGCCCACTATTCACCCAGCACCCAGTGGAGGCTTTAGGGTAGCAGTCTCCTAGGGGCCCAATGAATGAAATGAATGAAAATCTGTGATTTATGGTGTAAGTACTCCCTCCACGGACTAGGCAGATGGCAATGCTTCTATGAATTAGTACAGTATTCAAGAGCTATTGTGGTCAACAAAAGCTGTCACCTGAGGCTAACCTGGTAACAAAGACTCTCCCGACTTAGCAAGCCTGCTCTTTGGGTAGCAGACACACAATCAGTCACCAGGCTTGTACTCAAACCTTCCCAGCAAGGAAGCCCTGCCCTGCTGGAGGCTGTGCCCTGGATCCTCTAAGTCTGGTAACTTGCACACAAAGCCTATAGGATACTTTCTTCCTAACAACTCTTGAGTTAGGTAGTGCAAAATTATCCCCATTTTGCAGATGAGAGAGGAACGTTAGAGAATAAGACTTGTTTGAATTCACCCAGCTAGTGTTTGAGCCAAGAACTGAGCCTGGGTCTTCTGAATCCAAGTCTAGCACATGTCTCTCCAATGATAATTCTTAAGCATTGCAATACTGTTATTTCTGTAGACCATTTTTAAAAGGTACACGCGTCCATCCATTCTCACTTAAGTCTCATCTCCCTTTGAAGTCTAAAAATGCAATAAATATGTATTAAGTACCTACTGTGTGCAGAGCCTAGAAACAGGCACTAGGGGAGGTACAAGGACAGACAAGACAGCCTTTGTCCTCAGTGAGCTTAGTGTCTAATAGGAGAACAAGATTATTTTATTGATAGACTAAGTATTGTACAGTTGAGAGACCCCTGAACTTAGAAGTCAGGAAGACTTGAATTTGAATGTCTATGACACTCTGGGCAAGTCACTTAACCTCTCGGCCTCAGTTTCCTCATCTGTAAAACAAGAGCACCTATCTCACAGGAGTGTTGCAAGGATTGAATGAGATAATGTATATAAAGTGCTTTCTAAACCTTAAAGAATATATAAATGTTGGCTATTCTTATGCTGGTTAGACAGGGTAGTGATCTTGGTCTGTTTTACATTAAGAGGAAACTGAGGCTTAGAATGATGATTCACCGTGTCCCTGGGCACAGTCAATGATAGAGCAGAATCAGGACTAGAATTCTGATCCTCTGGCCCCTGGGATGATGGAAAGACCCCATTTTGAGTACAACATCTGACACTAGTTGTGCAGCTCTGGGCAGGTCATGTGGCCTTGCTCACCTTAAGAATGTAAAATAGTGCTATCGATACTTATATTAAGGGGTGTGGTGGGCTAAGTGTTTGGTAAAACTCTAGAAATGTCAGCTGTTAAAATACAATGAACCTGCTGTCCCTGTTTGGATGTCATTAATGTTTCCATACCATTCTTCAGATTCTTCTTCGTGCTGAGTTTTACACAGTGAAATGTTTGGAGTATCAGCTCTGAACTGGTCAGCTTAGCAAGGAGAGGATTATAGATGAGAGGGGCTGCCTATGTTCTCTATAAAAAGATTTTTAATAGTAAAGCAAAGTCCCTCCTAACCCTTCTTCTCCACATCAAAAAAATGAATGCTCCCTCTAGTGAAAATACCTCTTCTGTCACTAGCACTGCCAGTGTTCATGGAAACTCACCTTAGGACCCACAGCTGAGAGACTCAGTGTTGGGGACCACACTGGTAGTCTGGTGAAGCACCTGCATCCCTTCTCAGAAGGCTTTTAAATGCATAAAATACATAGGATTACAGAGGAGACCAATTATATTGAAATAGTTACCTAAAATACCACACACAGATACAACGTGCCCTAAACTCAAGAACCCTTGTCTTAATGGAACAAGGGCTGGGTGAAGTTGGGAGTAAGGGGAGGCAGTATAGCTAGCACTGCTTAATTTACTTCCAGGCTTAACTATTGTTTTCTGTCGACTTCCTGTCACCATTCCCCTGCCCTCCTTTCTTCCCCCATCCCACAGAGACTTGGAAGCCCATGGTTCCATCATCTCTACCTGGTTACTATGGCTGCATAAGGAATCTTGTGGCAAACCATCGCCCTATCGACCTGACACGCACTGGCATTATCCAAGGGTCAGTGGGTACAAGCGGCTGCCCAGTCATGTAAATAAATGGCCCAGACACAGGAGATTGAAGCTGCCCTGCTGCATATAGCCCCTCTGGCCCCTTTCTCTGGTTAGTAAGTATTGGCAGACTCTGCACTCCCATCATCTTTTCAGTATTTTTCACCCCAAGTGGGGAAATTTGGATAATTGACTTAAGCATTAGACACTTTACCACTCATCATGTATAAGGAAGTAAATTTAACATGTCTTCTGTAAACAAAGAACCAAAAGTGGGGCTACGCATTTCTGGGCCTGAGATGGTGCTAAGAAAAGGTGGTACTCCAGTCATGCTGCTGGTTTGCCCACCATCCACAGAATCTCAAAGCTGGAAGGGTCCTCCAGAGGGAATCTAATCCACTCCAGACCAAAGCATGAATTCTCTCTCTCCCTCTGCACCCCCCCCCCCCCCTCCCCGAGACCATCCATCCAGCTTCTGCTTAAAGATTCTAGGGATGGAGAACTCACTACCTCTCGTTCCGTTTTTGAATAGCTCTACTCCTTAGGAGGATTTTCCTTACCTTTAGCTTAAATCTTCCTCCCTGCAGCTTTTAGCCACTGACTGTAGTTCTGCTCCCTTGGGCCAAATAAAAAATCTAATCTCCCACATGATAACATGACAGTCTTTCAGATACTTGAAGATAGTGATCATGTCCCTGCACCACTAAGTCTTCTCCAGGTTAAAGCATCTCTCATTCTCTTAATGATCCCCATAAACTGCTTTGAGTCTATATATTTATTCCTATTCGATGATTCCAGCCCCTTTCCTTCCTTTCAGGGTCACATTCACTGATTCTTGTGGTTGTAGTACAGATCCAATGACAAAACTTGTCTTCTGTCCACCTAGCTCACTTTGTGCACTTACACATTTACATGTTTTTTTAATATACATATGCATATATATATATATATATTTGTGTGTATATATATCTAGATGTACGGGGGATGAATCTTATGTCTGGAAATGATTTATAAATTATGTTTTTTATATAATTGGGTAAATATTATAAAATGGGTTAATCTTTTATTATCTTTCAATGAGTTTATGACTTTTTCACCCTTTTTCAGTATAGAATGAAAGCTTTGTAAATCACTGGTACATACTTCTGAAAGCAAAAATAATAATAAAAAAAGAAATATGCTTATTTTGAATACTGATTAGTAAAATGAAATGGAACAACTCCTGTCTACTTGGTCAGAGAGGACTTGATGGCATCAAACATTGTGATATTAAGCTAGGTATTTTGTCCAACCATCTCACCCTGCTTAATTTCATTGTGCACACACACACACACACACACACACACACACACACACACACACACACACAGGCTATTTTTAATTTAAAAGTCTGCTCCTTGTTTTGGAGATTTTGAAAAATTTCTTTAGACAACCAAGCCATCAGTGTCTAAGTCAGCGGTACTCAACCTGTGGGTCGCAACCCCTTTGGGGGTCGAACGACCCTTTCACAGGGGTTGCCTAAGACCATCAGAAATACTTCCAATGGTTTTAGGAACTGAGACACCGCTGCTCTATGGGTCTCCAGGCGGGTCTGCCCACATGCAGATATGCCCACATATGAGTATTAAAGGGTCGCGGCATTAATGGAAGGTTGAGAACCACTGCTTTAGATGCATCTGAGGCACCCAGCATAACTTTTTTTTAAAAAATCAGTGTATTTAGTGATGGAGCCACATCTGGAAAAAGTTTATTTGCTCTGGAAAGCTGATCCACTACAGCTTTCATGCAGTATGTATAATTTACCAGATGTCACCCAGGGAAAACTTGTCAAGCAAGGTTCCAGCCCTGCCTGCAGACATTAACAGGATGTCCATGACCAACATCCTGGCACTCAGCTCCAGCCCTCCATGAGCTCACAAAGTACTTCCTCACAGACAATCTGTGTCTGAATATTAGGCAAAGGGCATTTGCTAATCACTCCTATTTCTGGCACACACAAAAACTAGAGTTGGCAGATAAAAGAAAAGTCCTTTATTTTGTAGGCTGAATGTAGGCATGAGTGTAGGCAATAAACTAGTGACACTACTGCAGTCACTTAATTACTAAGAATTTCCAATATCTTAAAAGACAGCAAATAATTTAATCTAAACTCATATCTTCCTCTTCGTCTTTCTTGTCCTTTGCATCTCCTTCCTTTTGGTCTGACTTGGCATTGTTCTGCATGGCTTTGGCAAATGCTTCGACATCTAAAATATCATTAAAAAGGTATTTTTATCAGCAGTTTTTGCCCCCCAGGAACACTTTAATAATCAGCCAAAGTGCTTTGATAACAGGGAATTAAAATAAAAGTGCAGATTTCTTAAAAATCTGCAAACACTAGCAAGGCTACAGCAATTTTTCAAAAACCCACAGAAACTAGGCTGAAGAGAGATTACAATTTGCTCCATTAAGCAAATCAAACTTTGTCAGATGTGCCAAAATGAAGTGTTCTCTGAACATTCTTACCCAGGAGAAATGTTTCTAAACAAATCATTACATAATTTAGGCTGTAAAAAATGTTTTTAACTGTTACATAAGAATTCTTCAAATCTTGAAGTATTTCATTTAAGGGAAGAAAAAAGGTACTTACCACCCTTATTTGCCGCATCTACAGCTTCAGTTGGTAAACCAAACTGACTCATAAGTGGGCCAAGCTGTCCTGAGGCTAAGGCAGCACTAAACATACTTAATGCCTACAAACAAAAGGCATTCACGAAAAATGATTTAAACTTTGTTTTTTTCTATCTGCTATCAAACTTCAGTTTTTTTCCAAACATATACCTAAGGCCAACTCTCCAAGGAAATTAATCAAATATCTATTACGTACAAGATACTGAGACTGCACCAGCTAACACCAAACTCTGTCTGACACTGGAGGGAGCCATTGTTTCTGAACACTTATGTAATGTAACCTAGGAGACGAGAGAGAATGCCTGAAGACCCACAGGAGGCAGGCCTAAGCTAGTGAATCACATGGTGACAAAATCTCCAAATGGGTATGGCATATCATAAAATTTCTTGTGACTCAAAAGAGAAAGAAGAGGGGGAGGAAAGGGAGTTCCACCATCATATGGGATGATGGCTAAGAAATGTGACAAGCAGTTCTAAGCTTAGCTAGCTGGCACTGGAAATAGAGGTCAATGGCCACATTCCTACCTGCTGAAACTGAGGAGAGGTCAATGTGTTCTGAATCTCTTCTGCAGTCTGTGGAAGAGATTCTCCAGAGGGAAGATAAGGCAGCAACCGCTCTTGGACTTCAGCATTGGCCAGAATAGGAGCCATGATCTCTGGAGTTAGTACACTGGCCAAGTCAACTAGGATATAACAACAAAACTATAAGTCGTTTGGCATTTACTATTTGCTGCTTAATGGGGAATGGAGTGTCAGATTTCAAGACTACAAGCAGCCAAATCACCCAGTGAGGCTTAATGGGAGAGAAGAGATCTCTTCATTGGCTCTTGCTTCTTGCCAATGGTTTCATTCTGCTTGGCAGGAAGTCTCAAGCTCAGCATTTATTGGGAACATTAGCCTTTTCCAGGGTGATTTGCAAACCAATGGTGCCATAGAGAACACTTTCACTAAGGGCATGACTTCCCAATCCCCTTGAAAGAGAACAGGGAAGCAGCAGGCACCTTTACCCCAACAGCTTTCAGTCAACGAAAAAACGTTTACCTTGCTGTCCGCCTCCTGCCCCAGATGGCACATTCATAGTAGCTAAAATGTTCTGAAGGTCACTCAGTTGAATGGGCTGGGTTGGGCTTGTTGCTGTGCTGGTTCCATTACCTGAACTCGGTGCAGGGCTTGGACTAGTTGCAGAGGCAATTGCTTGAGCACTGGGTGCTGGTGTAGCACGAGCGGAAGAAGAGGTGGAAGATGGGGTTACAGAAGCTGACTGGCTCCGGGAGCTGAAAGTATAAATAGCATAATTTATAAGTAATGTGTTTTTCTTGCTTTAAAGCATAATTGAGTAGTAATGTGAAAAATTAACCTCATTTTAAGTACATCAAGGGATAGTCTATGTATTAAAGTAACAGTGTGAAACCTTTTGCAATGCTAGATTTTCAAGTGCCTATGGCACTATATACCTATAGTAATTCTCTAAAATTTAAGTGTACAAGATACAGAAAACCAAAAACCAAAGACTGCTTGAAAGGCCTCACCTTGATGAAGAGCTGCTTGTTGGAGGCCCTCCACTCCCCAGTAAGCTAGCCAGACCAGGACCTGTCAGTGCACCAAGCCCACCTACAGTAAGAAAACATGTGTTAACTCAAAAATTTCATGTGTGGCTTCTTCCTTAATATTGGCATTCAATGAAAATTTCTGTCAAGACTCTGATTTGATAGAAAATTTATAAACAGTTATTGTAGCTCTGTGATCAAGAGCAAGATTTGTGATATCCAAGGTTTCTCAACTGAAGAAAAATAAACTAGTTTATACAATATCCTCTCCCGAGCTTGTGTCATTTCACAGAATTTTCCCAACATCAATATTAGAAAAGGGATAGTGCTAGCCAAAATAGGCCACAATTCTCAGTGGAAAAATGGATTCACATCCTCTCTCAATCTTGTTTTCTTGCAGTAAGAAATCTGAAGAGCAATTGTACTTTATGCAATTTATTCATATGGCGGACCCGGGAGTCAATGAAGACTCAGTTTTAAATCCTAGCTCTTTCGCTTACCTGACTAACCTGTGTGACCTTGGACAAGTCACTTCCTCTCTCTGGGCCTTGGTTTCCTCATCTGTTAAATGAGCGGGTTAGACTAGATGACATTTAAGGTCCCTTCCAATTCTCAATCTATGAGCCTATGAATTGCATTAAATCTGATTAAGGACAATATCAGTCTGAACTATGGAATATTTTTAAAGACATAAAAGGACTTTGGATACACACAAAGAAAGTGAAACTAAGAGTACTGTTCTCGGTTGAGGTCTCAAGGGGGTTGCCTCTATTGAAAAGATAAAAATCAATTACTGCAAATTGCACACATGTATACATGTACATGGGGTCACGTGCTTCTTGGTATTTTAAGAATATAAATAAAACTGAAATTAAAAAGTTTAAAATGTTGTGAAGTTGGACAAAAAAAGCTACACTTGATATAAAAAGGACTTTTAGGATAAAAACCTCCATCTGGCTAGCTAGACTCAGATTTGCTTCTCAGTAAATAGAAGTAGTCTCCCACTTATTGCCACTAGAAAGCACTCACGTAAGTGCCTACTTCATTCTATATAGCAAGCAGGAAGTTTGCAGTATATAAGGGAAGATGCATTCTCATCCTCACATCATTCAACATTTTATACCTAACAGGAACTCAGGCAATCTAATCCAACCCTTTCTCTTCATAAATGAGGAAAACAGGCCCAGTGATATGAAGGAGCTTGCCTAAGGTCACATAAATAAGTGATATGTACATAAATATGCAAATCTAGGTTTTCTGAATCCAGATCCAGTAATCTCAACTACACCCTACCACGTCTTCACTGATGACAACAGCAACAGCAAAATGAGTTACATGGTTTATACACATTTCAGAAACAATGAGAACTGAAAGCTTAACCAAAATGAAGAACAGTCTCGCTTCAGACCAAGAATCTGAAATCTTACCAAGTCCTCCCAAGCCAGTTGGTCCAATAAGTTGCATGAGCTGGTTATGACTCATGTTACCCAAAAGGCTCTGCAAACCACCTTCACCTGAAAAACAAAAACAATTTAGGCACACCACCTAGACTTCCATAAACCAAACCAAATTCAAAGACCAATCTTGATTAAGAACTCAAAAATCAATTAGTACATTAGGATCTTTAAGTCCTACACAAAGTCTGAGAAATAACTATACCACACCACCTCCTCACTAACATTTCTATCGACAGCAAAATGAGTATGTGGTTTATACATATTTAACATTTCCCAGTAAAAAAACATTGCTCAAGAACAATTAGAACTGACAGCTTAACTAAAGTGAAGACCCTTAAGCTACTATCTTTGAAATCCTACTACAGTAAGTCTCACGAGATGTCCAGTCTTATTTTGAATTCATCTAATGTGACCTGACATTAGCAGTTCACTAGCTAAAACTTTAAAACCCTATTAAACAGATATTAGCTATAATAGTATCTGCAAACAGAATGTAAACTATATTGAAAAGGGAAATTATAAATCTATCCAGATTCTCAGTAATACCATCAAAAAGTTGATTAAATAGCTGACATTTATGTAAGGTTTGTAAAGCACTGTAACTATACATGCATTTTTTCCATTTGATGCTCACAACAAACCAGTGAGGAAACTAAAGATGAAAGATGTTAAGTGACTTGCCTTTGATTATACAACTATTGAGAGTGGAGGCAGGAATGAAGCCTTCAAGTACAGTGCTCAGCCCAGTATATACCATGTTGCCTATCTCTCAATCTATGTCCACTTTCAACAAAGCAAATCCAAAAAAATCTGCCCCACAGTGTTGAGAGTATAGGGCATCATGAAAATGTTTCCTACTAACAATCAAATTGGAAAAGGAGTAACTACCTCCAAGTGCTGAAAGTTCATGGCCTCCACTTCCGCTCGCACCCAAAGCTCCTGGCATAGGTGGATTATTCAAATATTCATTTACTTTCCTGCAATGTTCTTCATCTTTCTCAGTCTTCGGCTCCTGTAAAGAGAATCAGGATCATTAACATAATATTTCAAAAGGACCAAGATCCAAAATATCTTTGCACTGAACTACCATCTTTCTCATATTCCTCACTTGGCTTTATCTTTGTTTTATGTTATTTCTGTAAGGGAAATCCTGACTATCAATATAAACATGCTGTATACACAGTGGGGCCTATAGAATGCTCACGAAAAGACACCAATATCAGGTCTCTAATAGACTAAATATCACTTTGTTGAGGAGGAGGGGGAAGAGATGGTTCAATTCCATATATATATAACTGAATTCATGATTTAAAGGACTCAAATGAAAACTGGGGTTTGGTGGAAAAGGTGAAGTAAAAAATTTCCCTTACCTGCATCCAAAAGAAGAGTCGCTTTGATCCTGCCTTGAACTTCAGTACATATACTCTGCCAGTAGTGCACTGAGGTACTCGCTTAAATTCACAGTCATCAGGAAAAATAATTAAGTCCTAGACAAAATGTAGGTAAAGGATAATTGAAAGATCAGAAGTAATCTATTTTCTAACCATTCTGAAAGGATGCTGCTGAAAACCACCTTTGAAGAAGCCTCATGGCTAAATGTAAAGCAATTAACAGCAATTCATTTTGCTGACTATTACAGAGCCAAATCTAAATTGATCTTCAGTTATTACAGATCACACGATCAGAGATTTAGAGTTGGAAGAATCCTTCGAGGTCCTCTAGTACAATCCCCATGCAGAGACAAAGTGTTTAAGTGATTTGATGATGTTACATAGTTCAAACTACAAACAAGTGCTTCCAAATTTTTTAAAAGATATAATAAAAATATTTTAAATAAAAGTATCAAAATGGAATTTCTTCATTTTTAATTTAAAAATTACTGAATACTCACATCTTCTACGTTCCCAGAAGTCCTATCCTTCCAACAGAAATGAATGAGGGAATCATCAGTTTGCTGAATGTATACAAGCCCTTTCCGTTTATCTGGGGTAACTACAGTTCCTTTCAATGACATTTTTCCTGCCCGAAACTCCACCAAGTATTTGCTGGATGAGCCCCGAGAGCCTGGCACGAGGCTTGGAAACAAAGCACCTGAAGTCATTCTGAAATGGGAAAAACAGAAACTTACACCCTATGTTTACTTTTTCTATACTATATTGTCGTAATTGCAAAACTTTCTTCAATATGTAATCCACATATTAAATAGTTAATAGTATCAGTACTGAAAATTAGCCCCTTTGAATCATATCAGTTAAATACCATGGCTCAAAGTAAAGGTGAGTAAGAAGTAGCTAATCTAGTTTTGTTGAAAAGTAAGCAGCAGTCAGTTTAAATCCAAACCATACCCTTTCATATATCCCAGAAAAGATTTAAGAATCACTTAATGAAATTATAAACCCAGGTTTAGTTGAAAATCTATTTTAAGGAAAACAAACACCGAAGTTTCAGTGACCTTCAATACCAGTACAAAGACCTGAACATCAGGAGTTCAGAAAGAAACATCTTACCAAAGACAACCACCTTTTGTATGAGCCCAAATCATATTTAAGAATTCCATCCTCGAAGTCATGGGATCACATATATAAAGGTAAAAGAGCCTTTAAAGCTCCATTTCCCCCACCCCACACATCACCCCAATTTTGACAGATGAAGAAATTAAAGCTCCCAGAGGGTAACTGCCACAGGAAAGTAAGTGGGAGGGTTGGAATCAGGTTGGAACTCAGGTTCTCTGACTCCAAATACAGCACTTTTTCCTACAGTACCAAGCTACTCTATGCTTTTAAAAAAAAGAATAAAAAAGAAAAAACTTTGCAATTTGCTGTTTCATTGAAAATTTCAGGGAAAGTTAAGGTCCTTGAAGGGAGTATTTTTTTTCTACACCTCAACACCTAGCAGTGTCTGGAACACAGAGTGCAAATATTCTGCTCAACTTTTTTTCAGTCTTGAATTTTTTAAAGAAAAAGTTGTCCACCAAAGAGTGCCTTGTTTCTGCAACTGGATAAACTGAGTGGACCCAGTTTCCCTTGCATAAACTTTCTTATGAGGAGGGGAAGGCAAGGGGTTTGAGAAGGGATTTCTATTGATGAAACTGTTCCTCTGAAGAACCACAGTAAATCAAGGGTTGGGAAATTCCTCCTGCCATTTTAAGCGATCCTCCCTCCTTGTATGAAAACCTCGGAGGCTAGGGCACACATTCTACCCTGTGTAGGCTCTACGCCAGACTGGCACGAACATAAGGACAATATAGAAAATAAGTGACAGGACACAAGCAGGACAGGATATTTTGGAAAAAGATTCCCTAATGCCCGACAAAAATGCTGCATTACTGGATGAAAATACAAGCAAAAAAGTGGAAAAGGAGATGTTGGGGGGACGGCTGGAAGAGACTATGAAAGTCTGTAATGGGGAGGTCAGCCAGGCGGAGAACTGGAGGTTGCCCGGGTCTGGTGTAAGCCGAGGGGAGCCTTCCTCAGTCCCTCCCCCAAAGCTCCTCCTCCTCCTCCTCCTCCACAGTCACTGCGCCCCCAGCCCAACATTTGGCCTTGACCTCCCATCCCAAACCTTTCTCCACCTGAGGTTCAACCACGATCACTCCAGCTTCTGCGCGTCCCTCCCCCCACTCCCCCCCAGGCCGACCCCTGCCAAGGGAAATCCTCCCCGGCCCCCGCCTCCCCCACCCGGCTGCCGTCACCGGTCCCTGCTCGCCCAAAACTACAGCCCCCCCTCCCTGACCGGCCTGGACTCCGGCTCTAGATTTCGGGCTGGGCTGGGCCTTGGGCTTCCAGGAGCCGTCACCTCTTACCTGGGGCCTGGGGTGCGGACCGCGGCTGAAGCAGTGACTACGGCTCGCTCTTCCTCCTCTGCAGCTGCCGGCCCGGCCGGAAATCTCTTATTGCCCCACCTTCCCTCCGTTGTTGGTGCTGATTGGGTTGGTACTGACGCTCTACCGGTGCTTCTCTGAGACTGATTGGCTTGAGCGGCCACCCATCATTCTTCCCCCTCTCCCGGTCTCCCTCCTCTCCCTCGTCTCCCTCCTCTCCCTCCTCTCCCTCCTCTCTCTCTCTCTCTCTCTCTCTCTCTCTCTCTCTCTCTCTCTTTCTCTCTCTCTCTCTCTCTCTCTCTCTCTCTCTCTTGCTTCTTTCGCCTCCCCACTCCCGGGTCATTCCGCCGACCCCACAGCGCGAAGAGGAAGCCCTATCACCATGCAGAGTCTGGCGGAGCAGAGCGGTCCCTATTGTTGCTGTGTCATAGGGGAGCGGCGGCGGCCCCTGGCGGAGGCGCCTGGAATTACACAGGTTTCTTGAAAGGCCATCTCTGTATAGTGGACCTCGATTTAAGAAAACCCAGGACCAAATAAAGTGACTTTGCAAAGCAGATAACTAATGAAAAGGTTATATTTGGAACACTCTAACAATAATTAGCTTGACTTCAGCACCGTGGGCAATAGCTCCCAGGGTCGAGATGGTTCCGTTTGAGAGAGTTTATTTTAATAGACCAAAATTCTTAGTTGTTACAATAGCTGTAAACCCTGAGGAAAATCCCCAGCTGTACAGTTATGTCTATCTCAAGTTAAAGTCTGGCTAATGAAACAACAGATGATTATGGCTATGGATAGAAAGGCACAGGAAGGGAAGCTGGGGAAAGAACCAGCCTTTGCTCAAGCTTCATCCATGTCCGTTTTTCTGCTCTGAGATTCTTATAGGATACACACACACACACACACACACACACACACACACACACACACACACACAGTTTGGGCTTTTCTTTTTTTTCTAATTTAATATTTTATATTTTCCCCGATTATGTGTAAGAACAATTTTAACATTCTTTCTTTTTCAATTTGGAGTTACAAATTTTCTCCCTCCCTCTTTATCACCCTCCCCTTAGGATATTTTTTAAAATATGTATTTCCTAGCAATGTTACCACTTCACGTCTTGAATTCTAAAGCTGTACTCTGTTCTTTCTAGTTTTCTAAGTCTGCAGGTAGTTGACATGATCTCAAAAGGTCACTTGGGCACAGGAGATCTGAGGGCCTGGTGACTCTTCACTGTCTCCCTTGTCTGCCATGCTTCAGCCCTACTCTGCTCCTGGTAGTGTGTTAGATTGGCATGCTTGCTCCAACTTCCATAAAGAATGTGGTTGGTTTTTTTTTTCAATTTAATAATTTATTGGACATACCTAAGTTTCAAATTGCTATCCAGAACGGTTGGACTAGGTCCCAGGTTCCGCCAACAGTGCATTAAATGTACCTACTTTCTTTTTTTAAAATTTATTTATTTACTTTTTTTTTGATTTTTTGATTTTATTTATTTTAGTTTACATCATTCATTTCCATGAGATTTTGAGTTACAAATTTTCTCCCCACCTTTCCCCTACCCACCCCCCCAAAACATCCATCCCCTTGTATAATCCCTACCCCAATCTAATCTCTCCTATGTCCTTCCCCATCACCCCTCTGACTTTCCAATAGGGCAGGATGAATCTCCCTTCCACAGTGCCTGTGAATCTTAAGTTCCAGTTGGATGTAGTTAATAATAATAGTAATAATAATTGTATATATATGTATATATATACATATATATTTTTAACATTTGAGTATAGAGCTTCAAATTCTAGATCTTTCTCTTCTTCCCTCATCAGCCACCCGCACTGGAAGAACAAACCATCAAATACAGGCTGTACATGTGAAATTATGCAGAACCTCTCCACATTGGGCACATTGTGAGAGACTGATTATATGTCCCTCCTTCCTATCTGCCCCCGCCCCGTTCCACTCTCTACCCTGTCCCTGTCCCTGTCTCTCTATAGAAGTGGGCACTTCCATCAACCTTCCCCCCCACTCTGCCCTCCCCTCCATCATCCTACCTCTCATCCCCATTCCTCCTATTTTCCTGTGTGGCAAGATGCCCAGTTTAGAATTTATGTCATTTCTTCCCTAAGCCAAGTTCAGTGAGAGTAAGTTTGACTCTTTCCCTTTTGCCTTCCTGTTCTCCCCCTCTATTGTAACAATTATCCTTTGTCTCTTCGATGAGATAGATGTTCAACCTCATTCTGTCTCTCCCTGTCTCCTCTCAATCTAATCCTCTCTCACCTCAGTATTTCACCTTTTAGTATATTGTCCCTTCCTTTTCAATTGATCTAATGCCCTCTATGTGTTCATATATATACATACTCAGATATGTGCTTATATGCATATAT
>CM053585.1:199950156-199965098 GCA_028646515.1 Pseudochirops corinnae | reverse complement strand
GCTGATCTCTAGCTTTTTGGCAATCTTCATGTTTCTTGGAAGCTTTTGGGGTGGGAGTTCTGACTGCATTGTCTTCCTCCCTTTCCCTGCTTTGTTCCTTTTTTTCCCCAAAGAAGGAATCTAGGGTTTGGTTGCTGTTCTTACTTTGCTTCCTATGCTTATTCATGGTCGCCATTCAGTGGTTTTTGTTTTTGTTTTTTTGTTTTTGTTTTTTAGTTCTGTGGAACTCTGCTTCCAGAGGGAACAGCTCTGTCCCAAATCGCTGGTTTTCCCAGCTGCTGGGGCTTTTAGGAGGCTGCTGGGTCCCTCCTCAGCTCTGGCTCACTGAAAAAAGAAAAATCTCAGGACCACCACCCAAGACTTCGATCTAGATCCAGGCCGCTCAATGAGAGAGCACTTGGCCTCTGAATGATCGCTTGGCCCACCTGCTGTCTGCAGGCTGGGAGCTCTGAAGTGGCAATGTGGAGGCAGGTGCAGAACCTCCACTCTCCCGCTTCTTAGCCCTGGAGGCGGCTTGACTGGACCCGCTTTTCTTCTCTGGTTTTTAGCCAAGTTCCACTAACCTGAGTCCTTTTTCCTTATGGCTGGATAATTCTGGATCCTGCCACAGCTGCCCCAGATCCACTGTCCTGAAGCTCCAGCCACCACCAGGGCAAAAGTTGCCCATTTCAGGCTGGGCTGGTTTCTGCTCTCAGAGTTGAAGTGGTCGCTTTAAGCCAAGCTGCCTTCAGCAGGGAATATATCTGTGTGCGTTTTAGAGTCCTAGAATTTGTTTAGAGTCATATTTTTTGGGTATTTGATGTGGCTGTGTCGGAGCTGCGATTTCTTGCTGCTCCTATGCCACCATCTTGGCTCTACCTTACTATTTATTTACTTTTAGTTTACAACATTCAGTTCCACAATCACTTGAGTTCCAAATTTTCTCTGCCTCCCTCTCCTCCCCTCTCCCTGCCAAGGTGGTATGCAGTCCAAGATAGGTTCTACAAATACCTTCGAATTAAACATTAGTCAAGTTGTAAAGAAGAATTATAACCAATGGAGTGAACAAGAAAAAAGGAACGAAACAAAACTAAACACAAAAGAGAGAGCAAGTAGTTTGCTTCAATCTGCAAAGAATGTGGTTTTAACTAACTTGGTAATGTACAGATGACCCCTGGGCAAGGCCAAGTTTCCTCAGCCTGCCCAAACTTGATTCTTTGTTGGAGGCCTAGGACTGAGGTTGATTAATTTAGAATCTTATCACTTACTTTAAGTAGGGAGTTGAGTAAATAAATATCCCCCATCTTTACTTGTTCATTTTCTTTAAGCAGTGAGGGCTACTAGGGAGTTTAAAATGTGACTTGATCTAGTGAAATTAAATTTGCGCACAACTTTTTGGGACCGTATACATCATGAACAGCATGGCATACCACTCTGGAGTTAGAAGGGGAAGAGAGAGAGAGGAAGACAGAACCAGTGTAGTACCTATGGAGTCGCAGATTTCCCAGTAGACGTACCCAATCTAATTTCGAACAAAGATGGTATCGTTGAGGTTTGGGGTTAGGGGTGCTCGAGACCCCAAAATATCAATATGCCAGGTCCCGTCAAATGATTTCAACTCAAGTCTTCTCTCAGACAATGTAAAACAAAATTTATTAAAGATTTGCCATAATGGGTAGACTCTTAAGGAGCCTAAGTATCTGTGAAGCTTCTATTGACAAGCAGGACACAATAATCAGATATAGTGAGACTGTGCGAGACTGCTTTCTCGGCCACCTCATGGAGGCAAGATGGAGCTTATGTACAGAAAGACTGTGGGAGGGTTCCAGGGGTGGTCTAGAGGAGGAGTTTGGGGAGGGTTTTGAGGAGGAGTCAAATGAGGTCAGACTCCAGTAATGAGATTAAGGGTGGGAAATAGCTAAAGACTACCTGGGAGTGACAGACCATGGAGGGCTAGGCTAGTTTAAGGGTAACAGATTTGGGTATAGATATTTTGATAGGATTAGGCGTGGGAAATAGATGGACAGTGAAGACATAGGCCAGGCTAGTAAGAATAAGAGATTTGGGCCTAGCTATATATAATGAAAGGCTATGGCCTCAGACAAATGCATCAAGTGGGAAGATTCAAGGGGTTTCCCAGAGCCTATGCCCCATCACTACCTCTATATTTCACTAATTTCACTAATCAATTAATATTTATTAGGTGCCTACTATGTGCCAGGCACTGGGGACACAAATGTGAAAAAAGACAATTATCCTCAAGGAGTTTACAATCAAATGAGGGAATACAACACATAAAAGGAAATAAAAGGAAACTGGAAAGCATGAGTAGAAGATGAAATGAGGTGGCTGTGGGAGGATGTGGGGAAAAAAAAGTCCCAAAGTAGCGTAGCCAGGTGAAAAATAGATGCTTAATGAATGTGTATTGACTATTGACTGACAGTAGACATTTTAAACTCAACATGTCTACAACTGAATTCGTCTTTCCCCAGAACTCTCCCTTGCTCCCATTCCTTATAGAGGATGATACCCCCCTTCCACTCCCTCAGGCTTGACACCTTGACACTTGATGTCCTCTACTATCCCTTAGCCCCATATTCACACTGTTGCCCAGATTTGTTGATTTCACCTTTGCAACATCTCTAGAATATGTCCCCTTCTCTTCTCTGAGCCACAACCCTGGTATGGGGCTCTCATCGCCTGGTGAGTTTGCATCCTCAAGTCTCTCTCCACTCCAATACAGCCTCCATAGTGGTTTTCCTAAAGTGCAGGCCCAATCATGTCACCCCAGGGATGCTACTCAATGACCACCAGTGGCTCCTGATTGCTTCCAGGATCAAATGCAAAATCTTCTGTTTGCAATTAAAAGCCTCTTATAATTTTGCACCCCCAACCCCACTTTCCAATCTTCTCACACCTCATTCTCAGCCCTTCTAAAGTCCCATTCTCAACAGGAAGCCTTTCACAGTCCTTCAATTTGAGCACCTTCTTCTAACTTCGTATCTTTCCTTTATAGAACTTGTTTGTGTCTATTTGTTTGCTCCTATTAGTCAGTGAGCTCCTTGAGCGCAGGGACTGCCTTTTGCCTTTTTTAGTCCCAGCACTTAGCACAATGCCTAGCACATAGTAGGCATTTTAAAAATGTTTATTGACTGAAAGATTTTCATCAGGCAATATAGTCTAATCTCTATAAAATGCTCTGACACCCTAGGATTAAAGCAACCACTGTACAAATGTTTTATTCTTAGAAGAAAATAACTTTCTCTTTTAGATTAGTTTTCATCTAGACATTAATGAGATAATTCCTACTTGCCAAAAACTTAAAATATTACTGTCTCCTCATAGTTGTGATTTCCTTCTTATCCACAAGTAAATCTTTAAGTTCCGTAAGAAGTAATAAGAGGTTTAATAAAAAGACAGAAATTCATCTTTTTGGAAAGCAAAGTCTATGAAAATATCATCTATACATTTACTTTGTTAATTTTACGTTAATTAATGCTAAAGCAAAATGGAAATGATTTGAACATATCTAATAACCACATTAATACAGTGAGTTTTACTAATATGCAAAACAGTGAAAAATAATTACAAGTGTTAATGTCAGCTTGTGATAACCTGACAAAAGGATTATTACAATTACTTTCTAGCCAAGGAGAATGAACCAGGGGGAAAAAAAATTTGCAATTCTAGGGAAACAATTAATATACAAGTCTACCTAAGGAAGAATTTTTTAAAGAAGATTCCAGCAAAGTAGTTGGTAGATCAATGTTGGTAGATCAATCTTCACAAGAATAGGTTAAACATTTAGTTCTACTGTAGAGGTTAGGGTTAGGGGTGCTCAAGACCCCAAAATACCAACACACTGGGTCGTTCCCAATGAATTCAACTCAAGTCTTCTCTCAGCCAAAGAAAAGCAAAGTTTATTAAGTTCGCCATCTTGGGTAGACTCTTAAGGAGCCTCAGTATCTGTAAGGCTTGTATTGGACAAGAGGCCAGAATCATCTGATGCAGAGTAAGTCTGTGCCAGAATTCTATGGCGCTCTCACATCAGTGGAGGCAAGATGGGGTCTTGTATACAGAAAGGTTGTGGGTGGTCTAGAGGAGGAGTTTGGGGAGGGTCTTCTGGAGGAGTCAGATGAGATCAGACTCCAGCAAATGAGTGAAGGCTACCTGGAGACCACAGACAACGGCAGGCTAGGCCAGTTCAAGGGTGTAACAGTTGATTTGGGTATAGGTATTTTGGGAGGATCAAGGGTGGGGGCTAGCTGGATAACAGGGCCAACCTAGTAACAAAAGTTTGGGCAGAGCCACAATGAAAGGCTTATGGCCTCATGCAAATACCTCATCAAATGGGAAGATTCAATCAGAGTTCAAGGGGCTTCCCAGAGCCTGTATCTCATCACTACTACTGACAGACTTTGTGATTTTTGCATATTATAAATTCAATTTACATTCTGATAGGCAAAAGAAAGAGCAGCTAGGTGGTGCCAGTATGCTAGAGTGCAGGGCCTGGAGTCAGGAAGACCTGAGTTCAAATCCTGCCTTAAACACTGTGTGACCCCAGGCAAGTCATTTGATCCTGTTTGTCTCAGTTTCCTCATCTATAAAATGAGCTGGAGAAATGACAAACCACTCCAGCATCTTCACCAAGAAAACCCCAAATCGGGTCACAAAGAGGTTGACATGACTGAAAAATGACTGAACAAGAGGCAAAATAAAAAATATCAAATTATTGCTGGATTACCAACTCTGAGAATGGTAAAAGAAAGAGAAAGTTTGAGTGCAGTGTTTCAATCCACTATTGCACCTTCTCCACACTGCCAAAGCACCAAAGACAACATAGAAGATTGTGGCGGGGTTAAAGCATTCTTTTTTGTAAATAGTATTTTATTTTTTCCAATTACATGTAAAGATACTTTTCAACATTCATTTTTTAAATAAGATTTTAAGTTCCAAATTTTTCTCCTTTCCTCTCCTCTCTCCTCTTCCCAAGATGACAAGCAATCTGATATAGATTATACATGTGCAATCTTGTTAAACGTAATTCCACATTAATCACAATGTGAAAGAAAAATCAGAACAAAAGGGAAAACCATGAGAAAGAAAAATAAAAAAGTGAAAACAGTACGCTTCTATCTGCATTCAGACTCCATAGTTCTCTCTCTGGATGTGGAGAGCGTTTTCCGTTATTTCCGTCATGAATCTTTTGGAACTGTATTGGATCATTATATTGCTGAGAAGAGTTAAGTCATTCATAGCTGATCATTATACAATGTTGCTACTATTAAAGCGCTATTTCAATGTGTTACTATTACTGCATATGTAGCAGGATTTTCACTCTTGATTTAGGTATGCTTAGGACTCACTTTTACCTTCTAAGAAATGGTACGTAATACCTCCAAAAGAAGGTGAAAAAGTTGATGTGTGTAGCCAGTATAAATTAAAGACAAACAGCATATTAACAGATACAGAAAAGATGGTTTTGCACCATTTAGAGGCCTAATAGCAAATGCTAACTCACTTGATTATAAGATCACAATTTCAGAGCTAAAGGCTTTAGAGGCCACCTAATTCATCATTTTAGAAACAAAGAAACTGAGGTCCAGAGAAATGAAATAACTGGCTTATGGTAATCCTACTATTCAGTCAAATGGGGAAAAAAAATGTTAGCCTCATGTTTGGAGAATGCATCAGATTAAAAATATAGTCTCTCTATTTTGTCTCTTTCCCTATAAGATCATGGTAGAAATATCCTGAGGATAGAGAAAGAAAAATACAAGACTCCAAAGGAGTTATCAAATGGTCATTAAAAACTTGGTTTTTCAATATCTCATAACATCTACCAAGATAAGATCAAAATGGATACATAATTCAGACATAAAAGGTTATATCATAATCAAATTTGAGGAGCATGGAAAATCTTACCAGATATATATATATGGATAAGGGAAAAATTTATGACCAAATAAGAGACAAAGAGGATCACAGGATATAAAGTGGATAATTTTGATTGCATTAAATTAAAAATGTTTTGGACAAACAAAACTAATGCAGTCAAGAAGGAAAGCAGGAAACTAGGGGGAAAATTACAGCAAGTCTCTCCAATAAAGACTTCATTCCTTAAATAGAGAACTGAGTCAAATTTATAAGAATACAAGTCATTCTCTAGTTTTCAGAAGAAGAAATTAAATTTATCAAGGCACAAAACTGCTCTAAATCACTATGGATTAGAGAAATGTAAATTAAATTTGAGATATCATCTCATACTTAGCAGGTTGGCTAATATGACAGAAAAGGAAAATGACAAATGTTAGAAGGGATGTGGAAAATTGGAACATTAAAGCACAGTTGGTGGGAGTTGTGAACTGATTCAGCCTCACTGGAGAACAATCTGGAACTATGCCCAAAGGGGTATATAACTACGCATACCCTGTGACCCATTATTACCACTACTAGGTCTGTATCCCAAAAGGATTTTTAAAAAAAAGGAAAGGGACTTATATGTACAAAAATATTTATAAGAACTCTTTTTGTAGTGGCAAAGAACTGGAAATTGAGGAGATTCTTATCAATTGGGGAATGACTATAAGATTATGATGGAATACTATTGTGCCATAAGACATGACAAGCAGGATACTTTCAGAAAAACCTGAGAAGACTTATATGCACTGATGCAAAGTGGTGATAGAAGAACCAGAACACCGTACACAGTAACAGTATGATGATGAACTGTAAATGACTTAGCTCTTCTGATCAAAACAATGATCTAAGATAATTCTGAAGGACTTATAAAGAAAAATGCTATCCACCTCCAGAGAAAGTATGAATGCAGATTGAAGCATATTTTTTTTCTCTTCTTTATCTTGCAACATGTCTAACATGGAAATGTTTTGTGTGATTTCACACCTATAATTGACACTGCATTTCTTGCCTTCACAATAAAGGAGAGGGTGACAGGGAGAGAACTGGGAGCTCAATTTTTAAAAAATGAATATTAAAAACAAATAAATAATTTTAAAAGGCATTATACTAGGGAAAAAAATAAAAATTAAAAAGAAAACCCTGTGGTTTTGGTCTTCCCTCAGCCCAAAATAAAGGTGGTCACAACTGCACACACAGTATAACAATAGTATCATGACCTGTTCTCTACCTTATGTTGCCACTACACAGCTAAAAATCAAAGAAAAATAGAAATGTGGAGAGGATGAAGAAGCAATAAATCTGGAGTTCGAACAGTTATTTTTAGAACTATTCTAGGAAGAATTCTAAGATCACAACTTTTGAATTACTAACAATAATAAATATTTGGGGGGTATTTGATTTCTTTCAACAACAAGACATGCCCTTCAGGAGAAAGAATGAATTATTAATATAAATCACTGCTGCTCTAAGAATTCTAAAGTACTTTCATCTGTAATGCTTGATTAACAGAAAAGTGTTATTAAGCATTGTCTAATCTGCTTACGATCATGTCAAGCTCTACTACAAAACAACCCATTTGTTTATGCTGATCCTCAAAAACAAATAGTTCAAATATAGGTAAGGCAAAGTAAACTATCTGCAGCAGATTTGCAAATCTTTCCCTAAAGGAGAAATCAGCATGAAATGATTTTTTTAAAATTAGATTAAAAAGTAAATGCCAAAAACAACCGATCTTCTTCAAAAGGACCTTTATTTAGATCTACGGTTTTAACATTCATCTCCACAAACCTGTACATACTCTTCCAAAAAGCTAAAGTAGGACTGATTTTGTTAATATAGATGGGTATTGACAGTTATTAAATATTATAAAAATAAATCCATTTCACTAAAGCATTTTTCATAGTCTGACATTTTCATGCAACATTGATAAAATGAACACAGTGTTTGAAAGAATCAACCAAGCACAGCAATTATGTAAGGCAAAAAAAGTGGCTCCATGAGAGTGTAACTCAGGATGTGTGCTGGCATTCTGGGTAGAAGCAAAAGCATATTTTTTTTTCCACATGCTATAAAAACATATCCAAATCAATTGTCTGTGTTCTATCCAATCACTTTACAGAGAATTAAGTATTGCTCAAGTATACCATTGCCCCAAGATACGTTTTACTTTTTTTCAAAAGAGGCGAAGTAACAATTTACCAAATTATGCATTGTTCTTTAGTCTTCATACCAAGGGATGAAAAAGGAGTGGTGCTTTCATGTTGGAAAAAAAATGACAGTAAGTACGTGGAAGACAATAAAAACAGAATAAATTGAGAAAATGTTAGAAAAGAGTGAGTTAGTATGCTGTGCCTATGATTACAAATCATGTTATCATGCGTCAATTACCAGCAAGCTATCTACTGGTGATCTTTTGTAACCATTCAGGTTATAGAAAAGATCTTTGGAAGATTAATAAAAATCCAAATGCTGAAGCATAAGAAAATCAAGATTTTCCAGAGATTTTTCCATTGATGACTCTTTTTTCTTTTCTATTGACACATTGCTTCATATCCACTTTTTAAATCCTAAGGATAGAAAACTTAGCACCCAAGATTAGAAGCAACAAGGATATTTTTAACCCTGGAAAGCTTTTGCCAACTTGAAACTTGTAAGTAATTTAAATATGTCTTTCATTTCCAGTCCTTTCCCAAAGAGAGAAGACTCCAAAATTACAGGATCATAAGATTTGGAACTGGAAAGGACTTTAGGCAGGGAAACTAAGGCCCAGAGAGGGCAAGTGATTTGCCCAAGGTCACAAAGCAAATTAGCAGCATAAGCAGGATTTAAACCTAGGTCTTTTGACTCTAATTCTGGGGTTCTTTCCACTATACCAGTTACCTCTTAAGCTGTCTCTGCAGCCATTTTACAAAAAAGTTGGAGCAGGTCTTTTTTTTCCCATTGATTTTATTCTATTTCACATTTCATTATTTAGACCTAGTAGGTACTAAAACAACAGATTCGGCCTGGCAAGCATTCCATTCACCATGGCTCAATAGCTTTCAGTGCTGGTAATGGAAGGGTTGTCCCAACGATTATCACATAACAACACTACCAGACATTTATTGAATGCTCTTAAGGGGCATGATGGTGAACCAGAGGCTTCCCAGAATGCTTTTCCCTATTACATTCTTCACTAAAGCTATCCTGACATTTGGAATTCATTTTCACTAAATCAGATGGGCTATTTCAGGAAGAATTATAAGTCTGAACATGCAAAGAGAAAATTATAAGCAAGGAGAAAGGGAGTTCAGCTTCCAAGTATTCCTGCCAAGTGCAAACAACTAAAGATATCCTTAGTGCCATCCATTTGTTGTTTTTTTTTTTTCCCCTATTTCTCTGTGTCAGGGAACTGTAACACAGATATACAATCAGTCTATGTTTAAGGTCTCAAGAACCACAAAGTATATTTTGGCACTCTTTCCCAAAATTACATTGTTTCTCTTACAGGCCTTTTATAGAGGTATGAAGTATTTTGGAGGTGTCTTGGTTTCTAGGGCAGCCTTAGAGGCAAGGTGGGGACAAACTTCCACAGTCTCTCCATCAGTTTATTCACCTGAACTGAGGCAAGTATTCCAAGGGTAAAAGTGCTGCTTATTCTTAAGGACCTCACTATGTCCTCGGCTTTAGTTTCTTAGAAAGCAGTCTTTCACTTAGGAAGGTACCCCCAGGCTACCCGATACAAATACTGTGTTGGCCACTATAATGTAAACAATATTAAAGTCAAATAAAACAAAAGAAAAATTTGTCCAGCCTTCCTAGACATTAGACAGCTTTTTGTTAATCTCTGAAACATTGAATGGCTCAACAAAATTAATTTGCAGTTTATACAAAAGCATACAGTAATTATGCCTAGAGAAAAACATCAATGTGGCCTGAATTTTAGTTTCAATTGGGAAAAATGACCAAAAAAATACTAGACTCAGTTAGGGGGAAGGGATATAGTCTAAAGATATTTTAAGGTATCTAATGCAGTTGTTTTGACCTAATTATGAAAATGTTATTTTACAAAATAATGAAATTTGGGGGATTTTTTTTTAATGTCTACTAAACATAGGTCACTATTCAAAAGACAAATACACAATTTCTGCATCAGCCAAAAATCATATCAATGCTTTCTAAAAAGTATGACCATATTTTAAAAGAACTTTTGTCATTAAAGTTCTAATAAAGAACATTTTACTTTATCCAAATGTTTTACAAGAATGATGATAAACTTTATGTACTTTCACATGTTAAGCATTTTACAGGCATGGATATGAAAAAAGCAGCATTAAACAAGAAATATAAAAGTGTTTAAACATTATTAATGTCCTTTGCTACTAACCTTTTTCTTTTAAAAGAAAGTACATAGGAACCAGTGTTTTTAGCAGAGCTACATCATCTTATCTCCAAGCCTTTCAAATACCAAATTATTTATTACCAGGTTGATTATCTAACAATAAAAAGAACCCACTTTTGTTAGGGATAGAGACTGGGATAAGGACTCTATTGGACCTGTGATTTTTTACTGCTATAGGGAACTCCCCAAGTGAAGAAACTCCCTCTACTAATGCAGGATGCATATTCTCTGTAATCTATAACTTTAGAGTTGCCTATAGCACTGAGAGGTTAAATGACTTGCCCAATCACAGCCAATATGTGTCAGGGGCAGGACTTGAAACCAGGGCTTCTGGGCTTCAATGCTAGCTTTGCCATGCTGCCTCTCAATTCAAAACAGCAAGATAAACAAAATGTTATTCACTCCCTCCAAAATACAGCAAATGTGAATGCACTTTGGGTACATACCTTTATTTGTCTTTGATTTTTATAAGTTACTTGCATGCTTAGACAAAGACCTCACCACGACTATTGCTTTCCTTACCTGAAGCGCCTGGTTTCACACACACACACACACACACACACACACACACACACACACACACACACACACACACACACACACACACGAAATATCCCCCCTGCCTTCTTTACTATATTTTGCATTGGCAGATACTTCAAAATCTACTTTGTGAAAAATATCATGCACATGAATCCTCCAATGCACTTAGAAATCGACTTTCAGGTTCATTTTAGGAATATGTAAAGTTGTTGGTATAAGGAATGGCAGCCACCTTTGAATGACTATAGATTTAGCAATAACACGGCTGCTTTCCAGTTTCTAATGGTAACCAAATTAAAAGCTTTCAAAACAAGTCTTGGCTTTAAAAAGTGTTTTAATTGCAAACATAATATTCAAGCTAAACACAAAACTACAATCCTTTTTCTTCAGAAATGTATGACTTTGTAACCTAACTCAATAATATTATGTATATATGTATATATGTGTGTGTATGTGTGTGTATATATATATATATATATATACACACAATAAATTGATCTGCAATTCAAATAGCTCTGACATTATATGGCTTTGACATTTCTATACAAAGAAAAATAAGTCATTTTGATGACCATATGTGCTTAGACAGATATTATACCTACTATTTCTTAAATAATTCTAGTTACACCATTTTAAGTAAATTTTGCCCTCCCCTACCCCCCTGCCCTCAAACAATCAGATGTGATTCTGTAATGTTTTAGAACATGCATATTAAGGGGAAAAAAACACAATGATCCTATGAACACATACAAAGCGCTTTCCAAACAGAACAGACATAGGCAAATGCCTTTTCCAGAATGGAAAGTCAGTGTAGAATATAAATAGTACCAAACTCTAAAGGCTTGACTTACTCATACATGGCAAAAAGCAGCTTTGGGTGTTTTTCTCCCATGTTTCTGTCAACATTTGTAATCATTCTATATTGTGATGATAATGTCTTACTTTGGATAGTACACAGATGTTGATTAATGCACACCTTGCTTGTGACCAAAATGCTCATTTAGTTGTTTTGTCATTAGTATTTTTTAAGTTATGCTCACAGTACCCTCCCCCCACCCCCGCAAAGGACAAAATATGTAATTTGGCAGCTTTTTATTCAATTCAGTCTGACATTCTGTGTTTGCTCTGTATTGTCCTCTGGGTGACCACCATTTTATGAGTAGTTCTTTACTTCAGTCCTTTATGCCTCTGGGGAGAATTTCCAAAAGCCATCTTTTCTCCTCTCCTATTATTTATTGTCACTGCTTCAACTTCTGAATACTTGAAGAAACCCTTTTTTGCTTCACCACAATAGAAATATCCACATCTTCCTGTTACTTCTTTAAATGTTGTTACAGAGTTAAGAGGGTGCTTGTAAACTAAACCAGCCACAGTCAACTTCTGTCACATAAAAGGGAATCACAAAGAATTTTCCTTTTTAAAACTTAGTGAAAATTTGATGATTTCAAGTGCAACTTTATGAAGAGAACACAATAGCAATTAAATTTTTGGCAATCAAAAAATTAATAAGAATTAAATCCTTGATCAGTGAATGATGCTATTTCCATTAAAATTGCTGTTATAAAAGCTGGTTTCTGCCATTAACAAAACCAGAGGAGCTGGCTTGAAGTGGGGTGTGACTTCTTTATGTCCTGAAGAATCTGTTCCAATGTTTCAGTATATATCTGGGCAGTCTGAGAAATTTCTGTCAAAGTATCCACCTGAATATAACCAGTCAGAAGTCCCAGTATATGGATTAATGCCTTGATAAAACCACCTGCAAAAAATAAAGATGGATAAGAAAACATTTCATTGAAGGAGAAAACCATTTCTGCATCAAGATGACCTCTGAGTTCCCTTCCGGATCTAGATTTTTATGCTATGAAGCTGAGATAACTGCTTTTTCCTATTATTTACAATTTCAGTTCTCCCCCAAAATGATCTCTTCTTTAGATTTAAAAAAAATACAGTCTAAGATAGCAAATAAATCCAATGAGGTTTATTGACATTTCTGTTTGAACGTGCAAGTATTAACAACACTATGATATACAAAATGTACAGCTATGTACATTTGTATATATATGCATGTATATATTTATCTACATATGATTAATTTCACAAGATAAAAGTTTCTTTAATAATATTACCTCAAGGGTGAGGGGGGAAGTCATAGGAGAGAATAGACTGGGGGAGGGGGAATACACTGGGATGGCTGTTTTGGGGCGGTGGGTAGGGGAAAGATGGGGAGAAAACACGTAACTCAAAATCTTGTGGAAATGAATGATGCAAACTAAAATAAAATTTAAAAAAAATAATATTACCTCAAGAATTTTCAAACTAAGAGCAAAAAGAAAAAAAAAATGAAATCCAGTTATTTTAAACTTAAGTCTTGGGATCTAAACATATGGACAGGAATGTTGTTTCCTTGAAACCACACCAGATTTCAGGATGAGCAATGGGTAGTTGTCCAGAGGCAGAAGATATTGAGAATCTTCAATAACAAAGTAATAACGATATTTTAGACTAAATCAATAACCCTCAGGGACCATCCTAAAGGGCTAAACTTGGCCTACCTTACTTTTATTTAAGCTGCTGAAAACAGATTAGTCCTATTCTGTGCTACTCTGCTAAGGGAAAAAGAATAAGCTTTTATATAGGCCAAGTGCTTTTTATAACCATCAAGAAAGGAATACCTACTTTGCCATACATGATGATTGGCTACCCAATACATACTTGAAGATCTCCAAGGAAAGAGAACCTACATCCTCTCAAGGCAGCTCTTTCCACTTTTGGACAGTAAGTGAAGCTTTTCTTGACCTGAAGCCCAACTGCCCTCTCCACAACCACCGCTCTGCTCCTCCCCCCTCAGCCAAACTGAACAAATGTAATTCCTCTTCCACATGACTGTCTGTTGAATTCTTACAGACAGCTCTCCTATCCCCTCATATTACTCTCTTCTGAAGGCTAAAAACATACCAGTTCGTTCAATCCATTCTCACGTGACATAGCCCTTAACTATCTCATTGGGTCCCCTTTGACTCCTTTCCAGCCTGAGAATGTCCTTCTGCAGTAGTGCCCAGCACAGGCTATTACCACCCTCCAGGCAGGTATTAGGACAGCAGAGTGCAGGGGGACTATCAATTTTCTATTCCCAGAAGCTCTGTTTCCTGTATCTTTTTTGGCTGAATGTTACACTGCTAACTCAGCTTTCAATTGAGCTTTCAATCCACCAAAAGCCCCAGATCTTTTTGAGAACTTCTATCTGCTCATTCTTCCTCTATCTTATACTTGTTAAGTTGATTTCTTTTACTGAATTTTGTCTTATTAGGCATGGTAATACTCTGGCCATCCTTTTGGATCCTATCAACGACTGCATTAACTATCTCTCCCAGCTTAGTATCTGCAAATTTGACAACCAGACTATGACTGGTAAAAACATTAAGCAGCACAGGGCTAAACAGAGATCCTTAGGATGTTCCCCTAGATATACCTCTTGCCACAGTGAACTGAACCATTATCAACTACTCTTTGAATGGGGCCATCTCACCACTTCTGAATTCATGTGACTGTATTCTCTTTTAATTCATTCCTCTATCTTCTCTTCAAGAAAAGTATAAAGCATTTTGTCAAAAGATCTAAAGAGGAAGCTATATGAATCTTAGGATGCATTCTACTCTGGAACAGCTTAACCTGGGCTAAACAAGAAATCACAGTTGTTTCAGAGTCTTCCAGCCTTTTAATTAAGAATTTAATAGATTGGCAAAGCAAAATTCTTTCATTTTCATGGATTTAATATGACATTCCTAATTTAAGAAAACTATGAAAGTAAAGATAATCACATACACAAAAACCCCATGAAATATGTTCAAATGTCCTAACAAAATAGAGGTGTTTACAACTAAGGATGAAACAATCTCACTACATCAATACGTTGCATACATGTTCTCTTAATCTGTATCTGGATTAAAAAACCAAAAACCTTCAAACTGATGCTTTACTAAGTCTCAAAAGTTAAGAAAGAAAAAGTACAATTTGATGATTAAATTACTAACCTATCTGGTATAAAAGGCAGCTTTCAAGTATGTATCTTAGGTTTTAAAAGAATAACATACAAAGGGTATTAGTCCTAGAAACCAAGAAC
>CM053585.1:199928916-199950056 GCA_028646515.1 Pseudochirops corinnae | reverse complement strand
ATGACAGAATAGAGGGCAAATGGGAGGAGGGGGTAATTAGAAGCAAGTATTTTTGAAGAAGGACAGGGTCAAAGGGGAGAACAGAATAAATACGGGTCTGGATAGGATGGAGGGAAATATAGTTAGCCTTTCACAACATGACTGTTATGGAAGTGTTTTGCATGACTACACATGTACAACCTATACCGAATTGCTTGCCTTCTCAATGACAGTGGGTGTTGATGGAGGAAAGAAGAGAATGTGGAACTCAAAGTTTTAAAAAAGAATATAGAAAATACATGCAACTGGGAATTAAGATATACAGGTAATGGTGTATAGAAATCTATCTTGCCCTACGGGAAAATAGAAGGCAAGGGGATAAGAGAAGGCGGGGGTGGGGGAGGTGATAGAAAGAGGGGCAGATTGGGAGAAGGGGTAATCAGAATGCATGCCATCTTGAGGTGAGGGGAAAGGAGAGATAGAAAATCTAGAACTCAAAATCTTATGGAAGTGAATATTGAAAACTAAAAATAAATTGATTTTATTTTTAAAATGATCAACAAAATAACTTTCAGAAAGACCTGGGAAGACATATAAACTGATGCAAAGTGAAGTGAGCAGAACTAGGAGAACATTGTACACAGTAACAGCAATACTTTATGATGATGAACTGCGAATGACTTAGCTATTCTGATCAACACAATAAGCCAAGACAATTCTGAAGGACTTATGATGAAAAATGCTATCCACCAGAAAACTGACAGAGTCTGAATGCAGACTGAAAAAGACTTTTTAACGTTCTCTTCTTTTGTTTTTGTCTGGGATTTTTTTCTTCATAACATGGCTAATATGGAAATACGTTTTGCATGACCACACATGTATAATCTATATCAAATTGCTTGTCTTCTCAAGGGGGAGGGGGGAAAGGAGGAACTGAGAGAATCTGGTCTGGCCCAAGTTTTTTTTTTTCCCATTTTTGCTTTATTGAATATCACTTCCATTTTTACTTCCACATACAATAAACATGGTGGTTCCATAGTCAAAGATGAGGAATATAATTTGCTATAGCTATGGTCACAGATCTCTTCCATTTATCATCTATTTATCATCCTCCTATTTTCAACTTAAAATACTTTTGGCTTGGATTTGGCTTAACTGGGTCTCATGCCAAGCTTTCTCTAACATTTTTTCTCTTTTATTTCTCCTTGTTTTGGGGGGTAAGGAGCTATTATTCATAATTTTATACTATCTTCCTTTATAAGATTTTACAAGTGAATTTATATTCCATACCTGTTTTCATGTTTCTTGCTTGACTAGCTAAGGTGATATGGATACTAGGCGTACATGCATAGAGTGCTGCTGGGCACTAGGCTGGAAGTCAGAAAGGTGTGAATTCAAATTTGGCCTCAGATACTTACTAGTTGTGTGTGACTCTAAACAAATCTCTTAACCTCTGTCTGCTTCCATTTCCTCAACTATAAAATGGGGAGGATAATAGGACCTACCTCCCAGGGCTGCTGTGAACATCAAATTAAAGAATAGCTTTTAAGCACTTAGCACAATACGTAGTACATAACAGGTGCTTAATAACTGCCTGTGCTGTTGTTCCCCCATTGGCCTCTCCGTCCTAGTGACTGTTTCTGACTCAGCACACACAGGAAATTAAGACGGTCAGCGCTGATGACTTTGTATTCTGATTTGAGGTTTGTAAGTCACTTAAATATAATCTCATTCTATCATCACAACAGTACTGGGAGGAAGGTGCTATTATCATCCCTATTTTACAGATAAGGAAATTGAAACACAAAAGGCTTTCCCAGTGACACTGCCAGTAAGTGTCTGAATTGGAACTTGGATTTCCTGACTCTTAAGTCCAAACACTATCCACCTTTCCACTTGGCTGCCTGTAAGTTAAGTTTCGGGCTATTTAAAATTCAAGTGAAAGTTGTTTAATTGCATGCCATATCATCTTCTCATCTTTTATCTTTTCTTCAATTTTGATGCTGACTGTAAGAAGCTTACAGCGCTTCAGTGCAGTCTAAATGACTCCTACGTTAGTAATCAAGTGTTTCCTGTCTGAGACTTGATCGATTTCATTTTTGTGACGATGAAGTTGTTCAGTGCTCACCCTGTTTAGTACCTCCTGACTCTTCTTGACAATAATATCTATAAGTCTTCTGTGTAGTTTACAAGCTATTAGCATCAACTGCTTCTCAAATCTGAACCGTATTTCCCAACATATTTTTCACCATCTATCCTTATGCCCTCCTTTGTACTGAAGCCATTGAGAATTAAAGCTAAACACTGACTTAACTTGAATGTTCTTACTGAGTTTTTTGCTAATTTCTCTACCTCACAATTCTCGGCAACACGTGGGTATGTAATTAAATTATCTTCTTGTCAGTCATTTTACTTATCATGAGCACTGCAAGGAAAAATGAACATTTATCACATAAATGGAACATTTATCACATAAAATTATTTTTCTTGTTGTCTTGGGATGCAGAGCAAAACTAATTCAACCAACTCCTTTATGTGCTTTTTCAAGGATAATCAGCAGCCATTCTTCCATGTAAGCTGCAACTTTCTCTTATCTTATGGTTTCATTAATAATGAAAATTTATATATTGACATTCTTCTAACTTGATGGTATCAGATAAGAAGCTCACATTTAGGGTACCAACAGTTGTATTGGTCTAAAAATTAAAAACTTTTTAAGAGTTGCTGTGGCCATCAAAACTGTGTTTCACTCTGTGCACTAAAAGTGATTCATTCTTTGCAATAAGCACCTTTTTCATTACTGTAGAAGCAGAAGGGAACTTGCAAAAGACAGTAAATCATTTTCTACTTTTGTTTCATGTGTTACTAAGACCAAAGAATTCATCATCATCATGTTGCTAGACTATAAAGTGATAAGTTTCTCAAGAGTTTAGTTTTTTTTTTTCCTGGTTAATAAGTCATAATACATTTGAGTAGAAAGAGGCTTGGAGCAGACAGACTTCTCTCAAAATATATCAACCTGGTTTGTTGACACCATCCTCTTTAAAACTTACCTTGTGTGCCATTCTACCTCATCTTTGGCACGCTCCTTCCGGGCTTCTCTTTGCTTTTCTTCTAGTCTTTCTTTCTCCTGACTGGCTAAATCTAGGATAAATGAGTATCTCTTTAGAAATAAATCTGAATGGAAGAAATTCATCTCTAAATAAAATATATAGAGACAAAAAACAAATGAAAAGTTGTAATGGAAAAAAGGATTGATTTTAACATTCTTTTCTGAAAAGTCTAGGCTAAAAAAAAAAAGGTTAAATTGGAAAGCTCCAAATTAAGTTTCATTGTGGTGAAAAAATTATGGACAGTGCTACATTTCATAATAATAAAACCAAAAAGTACAACCAAAAAGTATGAGAGACAAAAGAAAAAAATTCAACAACAAGGTATTGTTCTTGATTCTCTATCCTTTTTAAAACATAATTAATAGCTTTAGCATCTCTGTCTTATTAAACTTCATGCTACTAGTATGAATGAAAAGGCTGAATACAAAGGTTTGCAGATCTCAGGGAAGAACAATAGGGGGATAATTTGGTAGATAAACAAACCCAGCAATGACAACCAATTTTAGAAGGAGTGGCTATGCTCAACACACCTTTGTTCGAGTTTGAAGTACTCTCCATCCACTAAAAGTGGTTGGTTCAGCTCTGCCTCATACCTTCTTAAAGGTTCAGTTCAAAGCCTACCTTCAACAGGAGGCCTTTCCCAGTGCATTCAACTTCCAATGCCTTCCTTTCTCAGATTACTTTTCACTTGCTCTCTATATATCTTGTACATACCTAGTTACTTACACATTCTTTCCTCCACTAGAATGTAAGTTCCTCCAAGGCAGGGATTGTATTTTTTGCTTTTCTTTGTATCTCCAACCCTCAGTCCAGTGTCTGGCACATAGTTAAATACTTATTAAATGCTTCCTTGAGTGACAATGGTATTTATTTGCTTTTTTTTTAATTAAGAGAAAATTAAATTTATTTTTCAACATTGCACAACATTCCTTGGACACTCTGGATTATCTTAACTAGGCTGGGAACAGCTGGTTTAAAGATGTCTGTCTGAAGCGCCTGCATGATTTTAGCATAGGCAACAATGTAAGATGAATCTAAAAACAGAGGAAGTTATAATAATTCAACAATAAAAACATACCCAGGTTACCATTTTCCATGCCTCTGATATCTGGACGAAGGCGGCAATCTGTAGGAGCTAAAATCTTTTCCATACCCTTTTCTAGTTCATTGAGGCTCACAGTAAAACTGGTAAAATTATACATCTGGGAAAAAATACACATGGAAAAAGTTATTACAACAAATGCCATTTATTTCTGCATACCAGGCTTTAATTTTTAAGCTGAGATCATTATGCCAGGGGAAAAAAAAAACCTAGAACAAAAAAATTTTCCCTGAATAAACTTTAAATATAAAATAAGATGCTTTATTACCTGTTGCCTGGGATGAAAATTAGTTATTGCATTCACTTGCCTATACTGGTCTCTTGGTTTTGCTGCTACACTGCATCAATTCTTGTTCTTCTCAATCCCACATACACATCACTTCTTACTGTACAATAATACTCTGTTCTATTCAATTACCACAACTTCTGCCATTTTCCAATCAATGGGCACCTACTCTGGGTCCAGTTTTTATACTACCACAAAAGTGCTACTCTGAAAATCCCATTAAATAGAGGATCATCTTTTTTCTATCTTTGATATTTATCCTTGGACTATACGTTCATGGGGCATTAGTGGATGAGAAAAGTTTACTAATTTTAATAATTCAAAAGTTATAAATAATACAGCTAAATCAATTCATAATTCCAACAGTATATTAGTTTGCCTGTCTTTCCATAGCTTCCCCAATACTATTTCCATCTTTTGTCATTTTTGCAACATTTTTATATCATTGACAACAGCATTCTTTCTTCTGAAAATTGCTCTTATCCTTTGACCACTTACCTATTGGGGAATGACTCTTGATCTTAGGTATTTGAGTCAATTCTTTATATATTTTAGATATCAGATTTTTATCAGTAATATTTGATGCAAAGATTTTTCTCTCTCTCTTGAGTTTCTTTTCTTGTGCTAGCATAGTGATTTTGTTCAAACAAAAAAGCCTTTTAATTTTCCATAATCAAAATTCTTTTCCTTTTATGATCTTTTCTATCCCTTATTTAGTTATAAATCCCTCCTCTAACTACAGATCTAAAAGGTTATCTATCCCCTTCTCTAGTTTTAAAAAATGATATGACCTTTTATGTTTGGGTCACTTATTCAATTGGTGCTTATTGTGGTATATGATGTAAATTACTGGTCCAAAACCCATTTTGTGTCAAAATACTTTCTAGTTTTCCTAAAATTTCTTGTCAAATAAGAGGTATTTTGCCAATATTTGCGTTCTTGGGTTAATCCAACATAAGGCTAACATACTGAGTGCTTCTGGATCTTGATTATCCAGTTTGTTTTGATCTACTTTTCTTTCTTTGCTTCTTTCTTTCTCTTTTGTAGCAGACCAGACTTTCATGCTCCCCTTCTTCTATGAGGCAGATATGCAGAAAGAATCTTGTTGGGTGGATGTTTTCTTTGGGTCTTGAAATATTAAAGATATTTCAGGGGAGTTAATTATCAAGTCTTGTGACTCTCTGTTTGTCTGTGCCTCTGGACGGACGTGGTCCTAGGATAAAATCTTAATGAATGATTAGCTTTGGGCTGGGGCAGGAGTCGTCGATTCCAAGAAGGGACCCTGTGTTCCAAGAATTCCTGCTATAAGGAATATAAGCCTTATGATTTTCTTGTATCTTTGGCTATGTATGAAATGGTTCTGTAATAAACAGACTATCCAATACATCCCCGTCTTTCTCTTTCATTCAGCTGATTGCTGGGCCATATTACTGTGCTGGTCACAGCACTCTTTCATATACCAAATAGTTTTGATGATCTCTTTCCATCCAGACCTGTGGTTTCATCAGTATAAGGAGCACATCCTGAGAAAATTTTCTCTACCAATGAAGATCAGCAAATATTAGTCTTAGAGGATTTCTTGGAGCACTAAGAGGTTAAGGGATTTGCTCAAGGTTACAAAGCCAGTATGTATTAAGGCAAAAATGAAATGCAAGTCATCCTAAGATGATTGTTCTCTATTCACTAGGTCATGCTGCCTCTCATCTTTTAATGATTATTCCTTTAAAATAAGGTTTGGTATCTGGTAATGTTAGATTCCTTTCATTCCTACTTTATTTTTTCCTTCATTATTTCCCTTGAGATTTTAGATCTTCCATTCTTCAAATGTAATATTATTTTGTTTAGTTCTTCAAAATAACTTCTTAGTAGTTTGGCAAAGCATTAAATTTGCAAAATAAGTGAAGTAGTATTGAAATTTTTTTTATATTGGTCCTGCCTATCAATAATGAATAATTTTCAATTCTTTTCTTTTCTTTCTTTCTGTAAAGAGTGTTTTACAATGTAATTACTCAAGTCCTAAGTGTGTCTTCATAGGTTAATTCTCAAATGTTTTGTGTATTTTATAGCTTTTTTGAAAGAGACTTTACAATTTCCTCTTTATTTTGTGACTAATTATATAGAAATGCTAATAATTTTTGTGGATATATTTTGTATTGTGATGCCTTTTTTTTGCTTTTTTTTGAGGGGGGGGAAGGTAAGGCAATTGGGGTAAAGTGACTAGCCCAAGGTCACACAGCTAGTTTTGTGTTAAGTGCCTGAGGCCGGATTTGAATTCAGTTACTCCTGACTCCAGGGCCGGTGCTCTATTCACTGTGCCACCAAGCCACCCCCATTGCAATGCTTCACTGAAGCTATAGTTTTCAATTAGTTTCTTCCTTAATCCTATGAAGTCTTCTAAGCAAACACCCAGGTCATCTGCAAAAGGGAAACATTTCATCTCCTCTTTAGTGATATTTATATGTTTACACTCCTGCTTTATTGTATTACTAGTATTTGTAGAGTACTGTCAAATAATAATGAAGAAAGTAAACAATAATCCTTGCTTTACCACTGTTTTATATGACATGTTTTAGCATTTCTCCATTCCAAATAATGCCAGTTCTCATTTTCAGATATATACTTTTAATTAAAATGAAGAAAGTCCCTTCCTGTGCTTATGTGTTTAGAGTTTTTAAGATAAATGAGCACCGTATTTCAAAGAATGCATATTCTGCAGCTATTGATACACTCATGCGTTTTCTGTTGGTTTTGTTTAAAGTTATCATTTTAGTGGGCAGTGCTAGTAGAAAACTACAAATCTTTTCATCTTTGACTCAATCATTAAAAGGAACATGCTTAATATTTAATTAAACAAAAAATTATTAAGCAACTACCATGCACAAAGCACTGGGATTACAAAGACAAAAATGATTAAGATTATGTTTTGTTGTTCAAAATAGCTTAAAAAAAATTAATCTTTAAAACAGAGTTCCTCAACTCTTTTTGGTGTCACAGACTTCTATGCCAACCTGGTTAAGCCTATGGTCCCCTTCTCAAAATGCTTGTTGCCTACGTTCACAACTGAGAGAAATGCTAAATTTCAGTGATTGGTGAAAACTACAATATAATTTTCCCCCTCATTCAAGTTCACTGACTCCCTGGGTCCACTGACCTGAGGTTAACAATCAAGAGTCCCTCAAATATCATTTCAGGACAGCCAATTTAAGCCTAAGATTAGGCATGCAAATTCACATCCCTGTTTTTCTAAGATAGCATGACTAAGCACCTCCATACCTCTTTCAGCCTCTCTGTTAAGGGCCAAACCTCACAATTCCTACATTCTCAGATCTGTCCTGCCTCCAGATTCTATCCCCTACATCTTCTTTCTAAAAGATGAAAACAGCACCGAACTACTATGTATCCCTATATTACTAACATTAGGATTACATGCTCAGAAGTAACTTCGTAAACCAAGTGTTGTTATGCCACTATGCATTTACCTGAGAAGAATTTGGAGGCCTTGTGTTTATCCTCCAGAGAAGCTCACTGCCAGGTATGACTTGTACTGTATCTTGTATCTCTGGCACATCATCAACCACATCACTCTCAGATTTTTCAGTCTCATTTTCCTAAAATATATAAAACTATGTGTTTAATATGGAATTTATTCATTCACCCAACAAACATTTATTAAGCATCTAATGTGTGCAGAACACTGTACTAGGCCTAGGTACTGAGGTACAAAGGTTACAGGTTTATAAGATATGACCCCTGTCTTCTTGGGATTTACAGTTTGGGAAGGGGAGTCATACATAGATAATTTAAATACATAATGTCACATCTTAAATGGATTAGAAAGATACAAAATAGAGTGGTAAATTTTGAGGCACAGGTTGTTACTGAAAAGGGGAACCAGGGAAGAATTCATTGAGGAAGTAGCATTTAAAAGACTTTAATGGAGGATAAGAAATTAATAGGTAAGAGAGAGGGCAGATCATTCCAGTAAAAGGAAATAGCATGAGCAAAGAAATGGAATTTGGTGAGTACAATGCCTGAGATATTAGGTTTAGATGGAATGTTGGGGGTAGGAAGGGAGGTCAGTGTCAGATTGTGGAGAGTCTTGAAAGCAAGGCAAAAGACAATGAATTCTACCTGTCAGGCAACGGGCAGTCACTGAAGATTTTTGAGAGGAGAAAGGATATATACATAAGGAAGATAATGTGACAATTCACAGGATGGAAGAGAAAAGCAGAAATATTAAAGGTATAGAGAGCAGCTAAGTTGAGCAGTTAAGAGCTCACTTGAACAGTCCAATTAAATGGTATTGTAAAAGAGGGTAGCAGCAGTAGCAGGAATAATAATGAAGAAAGAAAGGAAAGATGATGTGGGGATAGAATGGAGAGAACTTGGTAAATGACTATAGATATGAGAGGTGATGGAGAGGGAAAAGTCAGAAAACACAAAGGTTCTTTTTAACATGATAGACATTTCATAAACTCTAATTCTGAGTCCCATGCAGTTATCTATTAAATGAAACTTGGTCAATAAAGTTTAAGAATTCCAAAAATAAGTCACAAATTATGACCCCTTCCTATTCTCCAATAACTTATTCTTTTTAGTCAAACAAATTAAAGTGTGCCCTATTAAGTGTATAAATAAATAAAATTCAAAGTTCATAGGAATACTAGTGTTATATAGAAAGTCCTACAGCAGAGAACACCTCTAAGAAATAACGATTTTTTAACAGAATAGGTGCATTATTTATGCGCAGCTGTAGGACTGAAAATTTCTGCCTATAATCAACCAAGAGAAAAGATGCAGACTTTTTATGGCCACAAAAAGATTATTTTTTAAAAAAGCTTTTGCAAATTTAGCAATATGTTAACAAATAAATAACTCAATTAATATTCAAAACTGGGGAAAATATACCATTGATAAGCCTGTTGAATTCTTACCTATCTTTTAAAGCTCAAATCAAAAGCTACCTTCTTCATAAAGCTTTCCCTGAGAGCACATAAGTACTACTATTACTACTACTACTAGTACTACTAGTACTACTACTACCAATAATAATAATAATAATAACAATACCCCAATGATCTCAAACACCACTTTTTTTTTTTAAACTCTCTAAAGCCCTTGTCATAAAATACTGGCCTTTACTCAATTATGGTAACCAATTGCTTAACTCCTACTCCTTTAATTAGAGTGTAGGCTTCATGAGGGCTGGAACTGTTACTCAACTTCTGTACCTACCACAGTTGAATGCAGTAAGGATGCTTACAAACAACATGAGGCTCAAAGTGAAGATGTAAAGGTTCGTTGGATAACTGAGCAAAGAAACAGGCACCGTTTCTTCATGAAGTATTAAAAATCTATACTCTTAAAATGAGTGGACATTACACTGGAAGGATATGGAAGACAGCACCTATAGGGGCTGAATACTAAACAGGAAAGGAATTACTTTGAACTCAAAAGGTTATACAAACTAAAATTTTAAAAGTTACTTTTATAATATTATTTCCAAAGTACTTGAAATTTCCAATAAAACTTTCACCATTAAACTGTTTAATCCCATTGTTTACTTTGGTGTTCTCAAATCATTAGACCAACTGTAGTTTAATTTCCTATATAAACCAATAGGCCCAGGCTCTTAGGCTGGTTTCTACTGTCCAAAGCTTTTGAGTTGCTAACAAATGCACTGCAGTAGCTAGGTTGGTCCAGACAATTCCTGCCTTCCTGGTATCCAGCCAATTGAACTTTATTTCCAAAGCACTTTATGAAATGTCACTATGTAAGATTTGATTGTTAAACTTCAGAAATCATCAACTTCGTGTTAATAAAACACAGGGAAAAATTTAATATACCCCATTTTTCCCCTTTTCTTGAGATAGGGCTTTTATTAAAGCAAAAACATATCTTATCCAATTTAGAATATAGTCAGGTCATCATCAATACGGGGAAAGAAATAAAACTGTTTCTAGAGTATCTAGCACTCTTCTCTTATAAAGGTTTTACCAGTGTCAATTTGCTCACTGCCTTTCAAAACTGAGTAGAGTAAACCAAAAGGTAAAATATATATACTTACCCTTATTAGACAATTTACATACAATACAACACTGCATAATATTAGTTCAGAGTGGCTAAAAAATGCTTTTTTAAATGAAATATTTATTTGAGATCACATTGATCTTCTTGGATGACACATTTCTGTCACCCAGATGTATATTTCTGTCCTCAAGACACAGGCCATTTCCATTAGGTGACTGTTAGGTAGAAATAACCTCAATATCTATAGACTCAGCCACAAGACAGTATGATAAATAGGATCATTTATTGAAAGGTGGAAGGAGTCTCAGAGGTCATTTAATCCAACCCCCTCACATATACACATGTATTTATGTGTGTATAGATATATGTATATATGTGTAACATATTAAACAAGGACATGGGGGGACAGGGAGAATACACAAAAGAAACTTTGGTGATACAGCTTGCCAGCTGAATTTGCCGATTAAAAGAATGAAAAATAAGCTTGAAAACTGTTTCAATAAGTTGAAAGAGCACTTTATAAAAACTAAAGGTCGCTTATTTGTCCCATGAGAGGAAAAAAATGAAAATATACTTAAGAATCATTCTGTTACTCTTATTTTAAAAAAAGTTTCATTTCAAGGCCATTGGGAATAAAAATTAATCTAGTATTTTTAAAACTTGTTGAATAGGTTAAACATGTATAAAAACATCCATCAATAGACATCATTTGAGGACCACCTTTCCTTGAAATAGAAGTATGAGTTTTTAAAATAAACGAGCATTAATGGTAAAAGTGACTATTATAGTCCATTTATATCACAATATAAAATAAAACTGACAAACTATGGCGGATGTTGACTATATGTTAAATAAACAATTAATATCTCAAGTGTACTACAATTTATTTAATAGAAATCAGGTGTTGTTTCTTTACAAATTCCAGCTTTAATTTTAGACTGAAGAAAGAACTGGTCCCAAAGTACAATACTGCACAGGGCTAAGAAAAAAAGATTTTTTGCCCCCCTACTGCTGGATTATTATTGAATACACTATCTAGTACTCAAAATTAAAGGGAAGAAAAAGATATGGACTTATAATTATAAGCATTAACTATCAGGGTGAAAAAATTCACAGAACTTAAATGTCTTTGAAGGAAATATGCCAGAACACAGATGTTGGAAGGAGAAATACTTTTAAATAAGATTTATTTTCCTGTCTTTGGGGTGGGTAATCACTAAGACATTAGAAAGATGTGAACTCAAATGACATTCAACTCAGTTTTCAGTTTCAATCAGCTCCAGAAACCAGCTAGCCTATTTCATTACAACAGAAAAACTATAACTACCCCACTCATTTCCCACTTCTTATCTGGGGACACTAAAGTACACTGTGGTCTTCTTATAGGTTAGTTGAAAGTAAGGATGATTTGCTAGATGTCAGTAATCATGAGCTAATTTATACATATTTACTCTGAAGCCCTTCATCCACCTATTTTTGTTCTCAGATATGATAAGAGAAAAATTCATGGGAACACTTATACCAAGTATTAGAAACCTTACCGGTTTTGCTTTTTTCTGGTGATCACCTTTCTTTTCTTGCTTTTTGTAGGACTCATAGGAAACAGGATCTATGCCCCATAAACATTCAGTCCACTTGCCATATATCATAAAGAGCTTCTTTTTGCTGTGGTCAAAAAGAACTTTATTTTCTTTTTTGCACAGTAAATATAAATTATAAACTATTCATTAAAATTAGCGGGATTTTAATTTCAATAGTAGCTCTAGCTTCCTCTTTTGGCACTCTTTCCTTCAGAATATCTGGACTGCCTCTGGGCACAAAAACACTGAAAGACTAGTTTGGATCATTCATTCTAATTACTATGGACAGAATATTCATGCTCTTAGTTCATTTGCTTAAAAAAATTAAGATTTATTGGGAAGGCAGAAAAGAGTGTGAGAGTGTGAAAAATGAAAAAGCTGAATGGCAGTGCCACAAGGGGCAAGCAGAGGTGAAAAAAAATTGCTTTCATTAAAAAGGATTAAGTGCAAAATGTTCAACTCAGTTATTAAGGGTTAAAAAAGTAGAAAGAAGGCACAGAAGTTTCAGTATTGCAGAATGGATCACTTCCCTTGGATAAGAATTTGGAAGAAAAGAATAAATTAAAGGATTGAGAAAGATGTAGCCAGAAGTAAGTAATAAGCAAAAACTGTAATTTTCTTGTAGCTAGTAGGGAAGAAGAAACAATGATATGCCTGCAGTCAATGTTTAAGGGGTGATATAAAGAATCTAATTTTTCTGCTACTTACTCTAGAGGGCAATTACTCTAGAGAGTAGAAGGGTGCCACCTTTGAAAGTTCTACCTGGAATCAGTACTAAACCTGAAGTCAGGAAAGATCTGGATTCTAAGCCTGCCTGTGACAAGGACTGCATGAACCCTGGCAAGACTTTAAGCCTCTATGAGCCTCAGTTTCCTCATCTGTAAAAAGGAGATAACAGCAACAGGGTTATTGTGAAGACTAAATGTGGAAATGCATGTAAAGAGTTCTATATGCCTAAAAGTACCATGTAATTGTTAACTATTAGTATTATTAGTATTATTGTAAAGGCACTATTATCTGTGAAGTTCATACCAGGGATTGGGCAAGCACAATGATCTAACAGTGAGAAAAATGATCTGTTCCTAGGAGGAAAATTACAATTACAAAGGTACATTTTCAGGAATAATGCAATCTAACCTAAAAGCAGAAAATCAAGAATAAGCAAGAATGTGCATACCCAGAGTAAGTGAGCACCAGGACTCTAAATCACATGCCCTGGACAGAACCCCTTAAAAATATGTCTCTCTAAAGCAGTGGTTCTCAACCTTCCTAATGCCGCAACCCTTTAATACTTGTGAGTGGGTGTATCAGCATGTGAGAGGACCTGCCTGGAGAAGGATAGAGGAACACAGTATCTCAGTTCCTAAGACCATTGGAAATGTGTGTTTTCCAGTGGTCTTAGACGACCCCTGTGAAAGGGTCGTTTGACCCCCAAAGGGGTCGTGACCCACAGGTTGAGAACCGCTGCTCTAAAGTATCTTGATGAGTACAAAAACTGTTTTCATGATGCATAACACATGCAACTCTTCACCAGTTGAAAATTAGTGTGTGTGCAATGCAACCTTTCTTTCTGTTCTAATGAGCAAGATTGCTGTTCTTTCAAATGTGTAAGCTGAATTCTAATTTATTCAAATGAGAGAAACTCCTCAATCCTTCTTTTCCAAGTTGTTTTATCGATTATTTGAAGGGGTCTTAAAACCCAGCAGGGCACAGAAGGCTAAGAAATACCAAATATTTTCATTTTAAATCACAAATTTTCAATTAAGAGAAACCATAATTTAATTCCAGTTTTTCATTTCTTGGATGAGGAAACCGAAGCTCAGAGAGGTAAAATAACCTGGCCAAGAAGAGTCACTTTTCACAAAAGCCACTGTAATAAGTTAAGGCAAAAGACAGGCTCTTTATTACAATACCACTAGCAATTTACCTGATTGCAAAAAAGTAAAAAAGGTATTTAAACTATAGAAACCCAAAGAGCCAATCATGAAAAAAAAATTGCTCTCACCACAAACTAGTTAATAAGGCTCAGCTTTAAGTAGACAAAGGATACACAGTGAAACCAAATTCCCACTTCTTTTAAACTGGCAACATGATTTCTCTAAAGGAATGTATGTGAGAAAATTACTCAAATCACATACTATTATTAAGATCATTGATATAGACAGTATCATTACAGAAGAAATCTTCCTAGGGTTCTAATCACCTATCACTATACCAAAACCCCCCCACCAAAACCCACCTATTAAATGATTTCCCCATCTTTTCTAATTTGAAAATAGGTTGCTTCTACATAGACAAGCTATAGATATGACCAAATCTAATAAAAACAGTAGCAATTTGAGGATTTTAATCAAGAGTAAAAGGAAGCGATAAAGGTTTTATTTTTACTCCTGCTGGCAAATTATTCAAACATTTTACAATGTCCAATCATAAGAGAAACAACATGGAGGTCAGAAAGCCAACCTCAGAGTAAGAATGATCGGGGTTTAAGTCCTTTCCCAGACACATACTAGCTATGTAACTCTGGCTAAGTTATTTAAACTCTCTACGCTCCTTAGAAACTCTCAAAGACTCTTAAGTTGCAGAATAGTTGTTGATTTGCATTGGTAGAAAGAGTTTCCTTACTAGGAGCTCCTCTACACCAATGAAATCATACGTCTAGATAGAAAAAAAAACCCAATTTCAAAACTCAATTATTTTCAAAAAATTAAAGTCCAAATTAAAATAATTTACATAGAAGCTTTGTCTAAATTAAAGACAAATTATTTTGAACCAACAATGATTTGCACCCACCTTTTATCCTGAATGTATCCTTCTATTTTGTGAAGTTCTTTCCCAAACAGCCCACACGATTTAAAGTTAAGTACACATTTATCTCCAGTTCTAAAAGAGAAACCATAAAACTCCACTGCATTATAAAAATTTTCCCATCACATTTCAAAGATCACAAGCAATCTGTCTTGGAAGTATTCAATTTTTAGAACAAGTTCAAATAGAATCCCTTTACCAATCTTTGTTGCTGTTATCTGATGACCTTCATGGCACTCTCCTGTCTTTCTTAGTGACACAGGCACAGGCTTCCTCTTCTCCCTATCCTCTCCCATCATTTCTGGCAATTTGGAAAATCACATAAATGACCTAACATCCAGGCCTCTCAATCCCTTAACCTCAAATCCTACAACATCCAGTAAAATTCAACAAACATCTGTTAAATGCTTAATATGTGCCAGGTACTGTATGAGATATTGAGACTATAAAGACAAATAGTCCCTATCCCCAAGGTGCTTATATTCCATTGTATAAAAATAGCATTGAAAGGTAATATGACATGATACAAAATAATTTCAAGAAGCTATTAATAACCGGGGGGAGAAGATGAGAATGAAGAAATTACTTGCTTAAGAGGCAGCACCTGAGCAATACTTTTAAAGAAGCTTGGGATTCTATGAGGCAGAGATGAGAAAAGAGTGTATTCTATACATGGGAGACAACTTGTACAAAGTCACAGAGGCAAGAGCTGAAATCTCAAGTAATGGTGTGAGTGAGCAGAATAATGTGACTGGAACAAAGAATGAGTAAAAGAAAGATACATGAAATGAGACTAGGAGGCTAAACAGAAGTCAACCTGTGGAGGCCTATAAGCCTATAGGCTGAGAATTCTTTTATCCTAGAGGCAATGGAGTTAATGAAGAATTTTTCCTAAGGTCTGATGTGGTCAGATGTATTTTAGGAAATGTGTTTAATTCGGCAACTATATTTGAACTGGAGAGCAATTAGAGGCTATTATATTATTGTGTAAGGAATGATGAAAACCTGTACTAAGACAGAGGTTCTACACATGCCTATAGGGTATCTAGTTTAAATGTGAGACTAGAGTTCAGGAAAAAGATTAGGATTCAGGACACACACACACACGCACACATGTATATATATGTTATATGTGTATCTATTTAGCATTGAATATATGTATATAGGGGCAGATAGGTGAAGGGGACAGCTAGGTGGCACAGTGGCTAGAGCATTAGGTTTGGAATCAGGAAAAGTCATCTCCTGAATTCAAATCTGGTCTCAGATACTTCCTAGCTGTGTGATCCTGAGCAAGTCACAACCCTTTTTGCCTCAGTTCCTCATCAGTAAAATGAGCTGGAGAAGGAAATGGCAAATTACTGTAGTATCTTTCCCAAGAAAATCCCAAATGGGGTCACAAAGAGTTGGACACAACTGAAAAACAACTTAACAACAGATATGTGTGTATGTGTATATATATATACATATATATATACATATATATATGGAGACACACACACATCAAATAAGATTGTATTCAAAGTACTTTATAAACCTTACAGGGCTATGTGAATGTAAGTTATTTTTATTTCTAGATGCTGGGCTTATTTGCACAGAAATGATCACTGAACCCATGGAAACTGACGAGAGCACCAAGGGAGAAAGTTTACCATGATAAAAGAAGACAGACAGAGCCTTGGAGCCACCCATAGCAATCAGGAAGAAGATGATCCATGAAAGAAAATTAAGGAGTAAAGAGGCAAGGAAGAGATCCAAGAGAAGGGAGAACGTTCAGGAAGAGGAGTTAGTTAACAGCCTCAAAATCCACAGAAAGGTCAAGTAGAAGAAAGACTAAGAAAAATCCACTGGACTTAGTAGTTAGGATCATTGATAACTTTGGATAGTTTTAGATGAATCACCAAGTCAGAATTAAGAGGATTAAGAAATGAGTGGGAAGTGAAGAAATAGAAGCACCTGTAGTAAACTGCTTTTCCTAGGATTTTATTGCTGACAAGGTGAAAATATATAGGATGATAGTTTGAGAGAATGGCAGCAACAAGTGAAGGATTTATTTTAGAAGACGGAGGAGACCTGGGAATGTCTATAGGCAGCAATGAAGGAGTCAGTGCATCAGAAGAGATTTAGTATAAGAAAGAGAATGATGGGGGGAAGGGGGCTCCTAAAGGAAAAGTGTACAAGTGGAGGATTTAGTTTTAGCAAGGAGAAGACCCACCTCTTCTGAGACCTCTTCTGAGCAAAGAAAGAGAGAATGGGGGATGATGGACTGAGATTTAAAGATATGGAGTGTGAGTAGGAGAGGAAGTTTGTAAAGGAAACCCTCTATTTTTTTCAATAAAGTATATAACAAGGTCTTCTGTTGAGAGGGAGTGGGAAGAAAGTGCATAATGAGTGAGGTTTGTAATAGCCACTGTGAAGACTGTAAAAGAAAGTCAATCAGGGAAGAATAAAAAGTTTGCTGTGCAGAAATGAGGTCCCAGTTTGAGGTTGGATGAGATAGATTTATAGTGAACACAGTTAATATAGTCACACAATATTCTATAGGAATGTGCAGCACATGACTACAAATGGAGAAAGGAGATAGTAGCAATAACTGAGGGTTGAAATTTGGCAAAGTTTGACAAGGGGGCAGCTGATAACATATGTATGAAGGGAGGGACATGAGACCAGAGCAAAGGTGATGGGTTAACAGAAGGAGAAGCAGGGTGATTTTAGGCCACTGTGAGGATGAATAGTTTTAAGAAAGGTGAGATAGAAGGAAAGACTGAAAGAGAAGAGGGTCTGTCCAAAGAGAAGAATTATAAAATTCTGGATAGAACAGTTAAGAGTCACAGTTAGTTCGAGGATATGAACATCGCTGTGTGTAGATGAAGTAGAATGAAGATGGAGTTCATGGGAGTTTAGAAGATTAATGAAGAAAATTAATGAAATATTAAATGGGACTTCAGTATGTTCATGGGAAAACATCAATAAAAATGTAGAAGGCCTCAAGTATAATGGAAGGGTTGGGGGTAGGGGGGAATAATGTAAACGTGGTATTACAACACTATGTTGTTGTTTGTCTTTTGTTCTTGAAAGTGATGATCAGGAAGATGATGTCATAACTTGCAAGTGAATTGGATCTAAGTGAGGGAGGGCTATGCAAAGTCACCAGCCTCACTTTCTCCTCCAGGGCCCTCTGCATCCAGTGGCAAGATATAGCTAAGGACAACTGGAGATGGCTCCTACTACAACGCTAAACTTTTTAGCTTGAGAAAACAGGAGAGGGTGCATCTAGGTGGCGCAGTGAATAGAGGACCATCCCTGGAGTCAGGAGGACCTGAGTTCAAATGTGACCTCAGATACTCGACACACTTATTAGTCGTGTGACCTTGGGCAAGTCACTTAACCCCAATTGCCCTGCCCTCCCTCCTCCAAAAAAAAAAAGCAAAAAAAAGAGAGAGAGAGAGAGAGAGAGAGAGAGAGAAAACAGGAGAGAAAATGACCAGGAGGTCAGCAGATGAAACCACAAATAAAGAAGACTGCTGAGTGGTGTCAGCAAAGAGACTCTTTGCTTCTCTTCCTTCTGGCCAAATTCTTGCTGGGGTTGGGTGGTGGGTTGGCATAATATAACAAACACTCAGTACTAAGAAAGGTAAAAATACTATAGTAACTTCTGGACAGAGTCAAGTTACTGTTACTGAAAAGAGGATGGAAAGAGTACAAAGTAAAGAGAAAACAAGCTTGTTAACAATGAAGCAAGGATTTTTGAGGGCACAATGGAACAGGAAGAAAAGTAATATGGACTATGGCGAAGCAGGACTGAGGTGCATATGGGTAAAAGTAAAGGAAGAGAAAAGAAGGGAAGAGGATTTTGACTTCAACAGATCCCACTCTGAAGCACAAGGATAAGGTTACTAAGAACTTGGAATGTACTTGCCATAGGACAGGAAATGACAAAGTGGATAGGTGTTATCTGTCCTATGACAACTGGTAACAGGATTAAGTCCTGGCCTGTCACTCCAGGAGAGCCAAGATTTCTCCTAACTCTGAAACCTAATCCCTGGGCACAATGAACTCATTCTTTGCTATCATCCCAGAGTTCACACCTCAAATAATAAGAGTATGAGACATACCCAGGAGATACCCTATATCTGGCACAAGTGCTCAGCTTCCAATTTCAGTCCCCAGCAGCTAAGTCTCCTCTTTCTTCCATGCCCATTCTCTTGTCCCACCAGGCCCAGTGCCTTAAGGACACTGAGATTTGTGATTATTTAGCAACCCCTTAAGATACTTAGCTGCCCTCTATGCTTAGAGACATGGTCTTAAAATAGGTTAGAGTTCTCTTCATAGCTAGCACTCTGGAATCCTAGATACCTAGAGAATGAGGTCTGGCATGGTAGAAAGTCAACTTTAGGGAGTACTATAGGCATCTTGGCATAGTGCCTGGCACATCTGCTGTACCACATCATTTCACTGTGACCCCATTTGGGAGTTTTCTTGGCAAAGATACTAGAGGAGTTTGCCATTTCCTTCTCCAGATCATTTTATAGATGAGAAACTGAGGCTAACAGGGTTAAGTAACTTGCCCAAGGTCACACAGCTATTAAGTATCTGAGGCCAGATTTGAGCTCATGAAGGTGAGTTTTCCTGATTCTAAGCCCAGTGCTCTATCTACAATGCCACCAAGCTGCCATGACTGGATTTCAACTCAGGTCTTCCTGACTCCAGGCCTGGGGTTCTATCCACTGAACCACTTAGCATGCATGCATACATGTGTGTGTATATGTGTGTATATATGTGTCTGTAACACACCTATACAACACGTGTTTATATACACACATACATATATACATACATTCTTTCTCTATACATATTCTATACATAATATATTCTCTCCCTTTCCTTCCTTTCTCTCTCTCCTTCTTTTCTCTCCCTCCATCCTTCTATGTTCCTGCCTCCTTTTCTTGTCTTTCTACCTCTTCCCTTCCTTTCTTTCTCTCTCTCCCCTTCTCACCCCACCCCCCAGCAATCTCACTCATTCCTATGGCTCCACTTGTTACCTCAATATAGAAGACTTCCAAATCTTTTCAATTAAACCTAACCTTTCCCCTAAGTTTACCCCCATATTTCCAACAGAACTCATCACAGAATCTAATTATTAGAGGGCCCTCAGAAGTCATCTAGTCAGACTTGTAACCTGATCAAGTTCTTCCGGGGGCTTGATTTTGTGGGAGTTTTTTCCAACTGCCCCACTTAATCCACCAAGTCTTTTTTAGTTTTGGGGTTTTTTTTTTTTTACTTTTTTATTTTCTATCTTGTCTCTACTTCCAAATAACTTCCCAAATAAGACATTTAGTTAACTGCACAGAGAGGTCACAAAAAATCCTTTCTCAAAATGTAATCCACTTAACTAACAAATTCTGCTAATGGCATCGGCATTATCCTATTCCTTCCATTTCAAAACCTTGGAAGCATCCTTGGAAAGTGGTTGGATAGGTGGGATAAAAGAGAAAGAGTCAAATTCTGATTTTTTTTTCTTTTACCTCTGATATATTTCTTATACACTGATTGACTGAACCTCCTTTTTTCTATTTAGAAAGGCAGGGCTGTTGTCATTTTTCACTGTGAAAACTCTAGTTCAGGTCCTTATTACCTTTTAGCCTGGTCCATTAAAACAGCCTCACATCATGTGCCCCTACTTTCTGTGCCTCCCCTCTCCAATCTAGCCAAAGTCATCACTACCAAAGTCAGTTTCCTATGCTCAAAAACCCACTGCCTATGGGATAAAAGACAAGTTCATTAATTTGGCATTCCTCTTGTAATAGTAATTAGTTTAGCAGGGTACTTAAGTGCTAAGTGTGGAAGGTGCAAACTCTGTCCCACTGTTGAGAAGGCATGAACTTCCCTGTTGATGTGGAAGAAGGGGACTGGCTGAGCCCCTGTCGATGTGGAAGAAGGGGATTGGCTGAGGTGTGTACATAAGCAAGAATGCCAGAGACAGACAGACAGAATTGGATTTTTGCTCCCCTTGAAGGAAGAATCCTGGAGACTGAAGCCAGCTGAGGCAGAGAGCATCTGGGAGACAGAATTTGAATGCTGCTCCTGCTGAAGGGACAGAGGGAGAGAAAAAGTTTCTCTCCCAGCATCTGGAAGCTGAGAACTGACTGAGAACTGAGATGGAGTTTTCCTGAGACCGAGGGCCGCCTGGAAGGCTGAGAGGGCCTGCCTGGAAGGCTGAGAGGGCTTGCCTGAAGAAGCATGAC
>CM053585.1:199896645-199928416 GCA_028646515.1 Pseudochirops corinnae | reverse complement strand
CTGATTGAATGACTAATGATTGAGTTGCCCCATGAGTGGAAGTTTGAGTATTCTATTGTTTCTTGTTAATGATTGAGTTGCCCCATGAGTGGAAGTTTGAGTATTCTATTGTTCCTTGTTCTGAATACTGTGGCCACTGTAGTGAAAACTGTGTGGCCATTTTCTGTGATAAGCCTTGTTCTAAATACTGTGGCCACTGTAGTGAAAACTGTGTGGCCATTTTCTGTGATAAGATGTAATGTTGTGAATATTATAATGTTTTAAATGTTTGTCTTGATTTGTAATGGAATAAACAGAGTGTTCACTATATTTTGTAATCTGAACTCTAAAAGCTGTTCACAGTGGCATTCCTTTGGGAATCTGCTGGTGCATGGCATTATACCTCTACAATTGAGTGCCAAACTACCTCTTCAGCTTTGTTCTACACTACTCCTTTTTACTTACTCTGTGCTCTAGTAAAAACCAGCTATTTCTTGGTCCCAGATCTTGTCCTCTTCTCTTTCAAATTTGTACATGCTATTCCTCATATCATTCCTCAGATCCTCCAAATTTCACCAGAACAAATTACTTCTCACTGCCTCATCTCTACATCTTGACATATTTCTCCCTCAAGGCCTATCCTAGGATCCTTCTGCTATATAAACCCTTCCATGATGCTCCCAGTTATAACCTATTCCTCTCTCCTTGAGCTCTCATGTCACTCTATTTGACCTCTCCTATACACTGGACCATTTTCTAAAGTGTGTTATTAACCTGTGCACATCTCATCCCCTTTACTAGTCTACGATGTGCTCCTAGAAGGCAGGGGTGCCTTTTATCTTTTATCTTTGTATCTTGAGTGCCTCACATATATTTTGACACAATAACTGTTTACTGAAGGACAAAATAAAACAAAATTAACCAACTCAAGTTTTGATCAAAATGTAAAAATTGTATAACTATATGATGGCATTGATCACAAATCAAATCTAACAAACATTTCTTGAGCACTCATCCTATGCAAGGCACTACTCTAAGTATTGGGAATAGAAATATAAATAAGACAAGACCCTTGTTCTTAAAGAGTTCACAACTCAGTGCAACAAATAAGAACATGTGAAGAGTAAAGTAACAATGCACAACATACAACAGTTTAAGACAAAAACATAAAAATAAGAATAATACCTTGTGTTTATATATAGTACATTAAGATGTATACAGTGTTTTCCTCACCATCAGTCTATGAGGCAGTTAGTATAAATATAATTATATACATTGTACAAATGAGGTTCAGAGTATTTAAGTGATGTGGTCATGGTCAAATGTGTCAGAACAGGGACTTGAATTCAATTATACTAAGTCCTGAGTTTCTTCTGGAATAATTATAGATAACTATGCCATGATCTTGTTTGGTCATTACATAAAGACAGGGTTGGTATCTTTTAGCTGGAGAAATGTTTTAACTTCACAATTGTGTTCTATTACCTGTGATTTAAAATTTCAACTGTTCCATACTGTTCTATCCACAATTTGCCAATAATTATATTATGTACACAGCAGGTAGGATTTGTCCACGTATAGGCTTCGTTATGTCTGTAAAAGATGTCAAAAAATAAGCAATTCTGAGACCAGAAAAGCAAACTCACTACATAACCCAAAGAAGCAAAATCCTGAACACAATTAAACCATAATGATCTTAAACCTTGTAGAAGAGTACAATACTTCTTTGAACTGCCTCAATAGGGGCTATTTATTTAGCATTCCTTTGAAATTTATTTTTTCTTTCCTTTGTAACCTCAACAAAGCCTTTTACTTAAATGTCAAGGAAAGCTAATAAGCAATAAAATACTGAGACAAAGGAAAATTGCTTTTCTATGAAGTTGTCCAAAGAGAAACACTCTACAAAACTCATATTGTGGTAACTATGTGTTCATTGGTGTGAAAACTTAGAGGTATATGAAATTGTCCCATAAAGTTCAAAACAGTATTTACTACCTTTACTACACATAATCTAGCTCTTTTCCTTTTAATCATGAAAACCACCAAAAGTCATTTCTTGGAGAAAAAGAAATTAACAAAAATCTAAATTTAAAAAATAAGCATATTTCTAGTAATGCTACCACCTTAAACCAATCAATCAATCAATAAACATTTAGTAAGAGCCTACTATGTGGCAAGTATTATGCTAAATGCATCAAACAGCTATAACTACCAGCAAAAAAAAAAATAGATCATGGGATCCTGAAGCTGGAAAGAAGTATAATCTAATCCTTGAAGCATAAATATGCACTATGGTAGCTACAACATCAAAGCAAAGGTGTCCTATAAAGCATGGACTTAAGTTACTCAGGTTGGGTACAAAGGTAGTTTAAAATCTGTCAAAGTGGCTTAAATTCTGTGGGGTCTATAACTATAATAACAGTGAATAAAAAGTGTTAATAAGGGATTATGGTCACCCATTTGTCTAAAAAAGACTTTTTTTTTTTCCTTTATCAAAACCCTCCATACAACATCATCTTCAAGGTGCCTGACCTTGGATTATGTCCTAGAAAAGTCTATTATTATAAGCTTTCTTGATACTTGTGAGAAATAAACTTCTTTGGAGATGGTCCAACACTGGTGTATTTAGTTGAGTACATCTATGTGGCAATGAGTCATGTTACAGCAAGGCTCTAAGATACTAGTTTATGTATATGATGGCATATGGAGTAGGCTGCCAAAATGAAATGTCCCAGCTGAGCTTCAGCTAGAATCCTGAAATAACTGATTTATCAGTGGCCATACTTCTATTTTCTCCTTGTTATAATCCAAGCTATGCACTAAAGTCAGATAATCTTTTTTAATTATAAACACTTCTGGTTGAATTCTACTGCTTAGACTCTTCCATGAGTTTCCATCATCTTCCAAATAAAACCCTTGTTTGTTAAGCTTTCATAACCTGGTCCCTTCCTACCTTTCTAGTCTTTACACATTAATTCCTGCCACATACTCTAGTGATCTAGTGGTGCTGAACTCCTTGCTATTCCTAACTAAATACAGTCATCTCCCAACCTTGAGCATTTTGATTTGCTGTCCCTCATATCTAGAACTTTCTCCCTTCTCACCTCTGCCTCCTGGATTCCTTCAAATCAAACTTCTACCTTCTAAAAGAAGCCTTTCCCAATCCTCCTTCATCTTAGTTCCTTCCCTCTGAGATTAGCTCCAATTTATCCTGAATATACACCTTAAATTGTTTGTATGTTATTAGACTGTGAGCTCTTTGAGAATAAGGTACTGGGGGGGGAGGGGTCTTTCTTTGTATCCCCAGTTCTTAGCATAGCGCCTAATCTATACTAAGTTCTTAATAAATGCTTGTTGACTTGTTAGCCTGACATTCAAAGCATTCCAAGACCCACTTTTCTATCTTTAATCACAAACCTTATGTTTTAACTAAATTGAAGTAGTTACTGTTTTCCAAATGCTTAGAGCTTTCTCATACTCATGGTGTCTACTGCCTACTGGAAAGCTATTGTCCAATATCTGAAGTCCAGCTCAAATACCACATCCTCCAAAAGCCTTCCATAATTCCTAAGCTGAAACTCCTTGTTCCAAACCTTCACATTCTGTCTGTATCTCTTTTATGATACAAGCAGACTATGATAAATAGATATATTTGGGTACATGTTATCTTACTAAATTACAAACTTCTGAGCAGAGCCCATTTTAAATTTATCTTTGTATTTCCCTAAATAGCCAGAACAATGCTTTGCATATACTGTATACATTTTTACTAATTCATAGTTTATGTCTCTAAAATTGCATGGCTATACTCAAATAACTAGGCTAATATTTTTGGCTGTGAGGTTATCTTCTAACCTTATTATTCATCATTAAATTACAAAGTTCTGCTTATGGTAAGTAAAAGATTAGAGAATATTAACAATATACAAAAAAAACCTTAGAAAGTCCCCGAGTAACCAGATATTTAAACAACTCTCCAGGTTAACTAGATCACATGATTCATTCAAAATTTGTCTTTAAATTAGTTTTCAGTGTTAAAAAGGTTAACAAAGTATTTCAATTAAAAGGGATTATTATTTTTAACAGTATCTATATGGACCAAGTTAAAGGAGATATATGAATCCATCAAACTATAAGAGCGTAGATACAATCAAAGACAAGAGAGAGATGTTTATTAAGCCAACTGTCTTCAAAGAAATAGCTCATCTCTCTTTTAAAGGGGGGAGACCCATGAGCTAAATTACTCAATACTTACTTGAGAAGCTCCAGTGTAATTGTTCCTCGGGGCTCTGCTTCTACACTTTTCCCCCAGAACTTCAATTTGGGGTAGATTGAGCCATGAAAGATAAAGTCCTGATTGAGACCTTCTGAATAAAATGCACTAATGGGAGGATGGTGACTGACCTGTTCAGATATAAATCTGAATCCTAAATCATCCCTAGAAACCAAAAAAAAAGAAGGGTGGAGGGAAATATGAGAAGGATAAAGGTCCACATTAACTCAAACAACATCAGTTACTGAAATTGAAACAAATAAAGGTTAACCCATAAATCAAAACAAATACTGAATCTACACCAATTTTCATAGCTCCATCAGTTGGCAGGCAGTGGTAAATTGATGTCATTTGAGGTTTTGTTAGGACACATCCCAATTCTTCTCCTTTATAAGCAGAGTGGGAAGTAGAAGCACATATGTCCTATCATTCAAAACAAATAGTATTTGGCCAGAAATTTTTAATACATAATTATTTTATTTCAACAAACTGTATAATTAGGAACATGCTGACAAAACACATCACTTTCACCTGAAGAGAACATGAAATAAATTTGACAATGTGACAAGGAAAGGAATATGAAAGGCCCTCAACATGGACCCCTAGGTATACTTCACAGAATTAGTATTTGATATTCCATTAGAATATTTAAGAGTTTACAGTAAGAAATAGTTTAGCATAAAGAAGCAGAAGAACAAATCAGAACCAGTGAATTAGACACCTATATAGAAAGTTCTTGCACTATCTCTGGTACAACAATGCCAGGGAACTCCCGATGCAGATCAACAATTCACCTAAACCTTAATAGTCGTAGGTGTACTAAGATGTTAAAACATTAAATTTAAAGATTCAAAGACACTCCATGCCGAAGCCTCCACCACTGCCCAAGAAACCAACTATTTTACTTTTTTAAAAGGCTTTCCTAGAACAGCCTTTCTTCAGGCATTCTTAGAACATTCCTGAAGATATTCTCATGGTATTTCTTATAGCTTATAGTTCAATGTATTTCTGGCCAGGGACATGATTTTTAAAATTCTCTCTCAATAAGAATGTCAGTTGATAATTGTTCAGGTACTGTGAATACACCCACAGTTGCAGTCATTAAAAAGCTAAACCACATAATTACTAACTTAACCAGAATTAGAATTTCCAGTCATTAACCAGAAGTATTTTGTGGAGAGGAAGGAGAGTTAAAACATAAGATTTTAAAAACCTGCCTACCAAAGGATGTAATTTACAAAATGAAGGTTCATGAGCCAAGAAAAGAAAGCATATTTTTAGCTATAAAAGAGGAACTTGTAGAGGAAAAAAGGCATTAGTAAATGACTTAGCTTATTTATGTTACTTCCAATTAGAAAGATTGTTCAGGGTCTTACATGTAAAATCAAGTGAAAAGACATGCTTTGACAAAAGTATAAACTAAGAATCAAATCATGACTTATCAGATGTGATTTGTTTTTCCAAAGTGGAACAATAATTTTATCAGCCCAGAAATTTAGTTTAATGAAATAAGTTCATGAAGTTAGACACCATTAGGTGTCGTGGTTTATTAAATATTTCCAGTTTCATCCCTTTTATATTTAATATTTCATCTCGATTTTCTAGAGTTTTTCATTATGCAGTAAATTAAATATAGCTTTTATATTTTGCCTTTTAGTGACCAAAATGCTAATAAAAAAATTAATAAGTGGCATCAAATTTATATCTAAAATATGAACAGTAAGTCAAAAGGAAAAGAGTCTAGCTAGAGTCAAGAGTAATATTTAGAAAATAAGTGCCATGAGTACAAAAGTACAAACACACATCTTTCTTTGGGCCTTAGTTTCCTCATCTGTAAAACAAGTCTGTTGGATTTCTAAGATCTTTTCCCAGATCTAACAAAATATGACTGTGATCACACGCTGAACTCCACTATCCGTAATGAAATGAAGCACTGGAGCATGTACAATGTATTCCTGTTAACTACTCAAGCTCTCTCAAAAGGTAATGAGATTTCAAGAGCAGCTGCTCAGCTCTTCTGTGCCAGCGAGCATCTAAATCAAATGAAAAATCAAGACAGTATTCAAACACTAGCTGTACACACAGAAAGGCTGTCAGCTGGACCATTTAGGGCTGCAGAGAAATTAAAGGTTTGGTCAGAAAGCAGAGGAGAATTGGAAAATATGACATTTATTACTGCCTTCATTCATGATAGTACTCATTTATGTGGACAAAATGGGTGCATTTATGTTACCAAAAACAGTCAATCTGCCCTCTCCCCAATTTAAAATTTCAATTAACCAGAAATTCTATACTTTACTTCTAGAAGAAATGACAAAAAAACAAGGCGATGTCAAGGATTTTTTCTCTTTTTATTTCTCTCTTCCTCCCAGAGTCAACACAATCTCCTATAATGTATATATTATAGTCCTGTTCTATAAGAACTGATGCTCAGAATAATGACCCTCTGGCACTACAACATTCTCAATTACTAAAGAATTATGTTTAAAACTGTTTTGTTTTCAATGTATGTTTTTATTCATGTAGGGAACTCCTAATGCAGATCAGCAATTCACCTAAAACTTAAGAGTCTTAGATGCACTGAGAAGTTAAATGACCTATCTATGGTCACACAGCCAGTCCATTTCAGAAAAAGAACTTTACTACCTCGGAGAAGCCTTTCTACAGGGCTACCCTCTACCTACCATGCCAAAGGAATAAAAACTGTAGTAGAAATGATAACATTATTCATATTCATACAGTAATTTAAGATTTACAGAACATTTTATTAAAAAAAATCCAAATCCCTATTAAGTAGGTAGCATGTTATTATCTCCATTTTATGAGAAAGGAAACTGAAGGACTTTGGAGATTCGAGAGATAGTCAAAGGTCACATAATTGTTAGGTATTGGAGCTGGGACCTGAATACAGTTCCACTATTTTAAGTTTTGTACTGTTTCAGAAAGTCAAATGATGTATTTTAATTCACTTACAGCCCCAGCACTTAAATATATTTTAATGTTGTTTTCTATATCATAATGAAACGATAGATAGTGTAGTGGATAAAATGCTAATCTTGCAGTCAGGAAGGCCCAGGTTCGAATTCTGCTTTAGACATTTAGTTGGCGTGTTATCCAGAGCAAGTCACTTAATGTCACAAAGTTTCAATTTTCGTTATCTGTAAGAATAGTACCTACCTCACAATGCTGTTGAGAATCAAATTAGATGATGAATGTAAAGCACTTTGAAATTCTACAAGTACTATATAAATGGGAGCTACTATTATTATCAGAACATTTAGTGTGGTTTTAAAAGGATTCTGTCACTAATCTCCCAACAAATCTAACATTTCAATTAATAAAAATATTCATTTCATTGCTACTACTTTACAATATGTACTGTCAGCTCTAGGAAGATAGGTCGCAGTGTTTTCTGCAAAAGCCACATTCCTTCCTTCCTTTATGCCTTATGAAAAATAGCAGAGTTTAGAAGATAAAAGCCTGGACTTGGTTAAAATTCTTTCTCAGGCACTTATCCCCTGTATGATCTTAGACAAGTCACTTAAACTCTTGAGAACTCAAATACCTCATCTGAAAAATAAGGGGGCTGGACTCATTGAATTCTAAGACCCTTTCCTGCTCCAAACCTATGATTCTATGATCATTTTCTTATAATATTTCTCCCACCTTCTCTGACAATGGTAGGCCACTGAAGTAGCCAACAGTAGGATCTGTCCTTTTCTGAATTTGTAGAGCATGGGAAGCTAGGTGGCTCAGTAGATACAGCGCTGGGTCTGGAGTAAAGAAGCCCTGAGTTCAAATCTGCCCTCAGACACTGACTAGCTGTGTGACTCTGGGCAAGCCACTTAATCCTGTCTGCATCAGTTTCCTCATTTGTAAAATGAGCTGGAGAAGGAAATAGCAAGCCACTCTAGGATCTTTGCCAAGAAACTCCCAATGGGGTCACAAAGAGCCAGACATGACAAACATGGCTAAAGAACAATAGCAATACAACACCTGCAGTTAATAACACACAACTTAGCACTTGTCATCGAAACTTTTAGAGCTAGAAGGATCTTGAAGATTATAATTAAATCACCTTATTTTACAGATGAGGAGATTAAGATCAAGATTTAGTTAAGGAGCTTGTGAAAGAGCACATAGCTTGTTAATGACAAAGACAGTATCAGAAGAATCTTGGTAATTTAAAAAATATTAGCTTTGTCTCTTCTAACTCATTTATAACTTTTTTGAGGGCAAGAATTACATTTTGTACTTTTTTTTTTAGTAGTCCTCTACAGCACTTAGTAGACAATGGTACTCAGTTACTGATTATTTCTCTAGCATTCGTGTTAGCCAAGAAGTTTAGTATTCTATAAAAAACTCATTAATTTTCATACTACTACTTCAAAATTGGAGGTAATAATAGCCCAAGAGATGACTGTTACTAGGTTAAGAGTTAAAATAAGTGGAAAAACTAAGGATCTTATATTTATGATATATTATTGTGTAGTGCAGGTCGACCCTAAACTGTTCTTTTTTTTCCAAAACTTTCATTAAATTAATATTGGAAGAAAACACTGTGGAAGGTATAAAAAAATGAACTTACCCCATTTTCCTTATTAGTATCCACTTATGTCTTGGCACATAATGTACAAAGTCCTTGATATATAATAAATATAATAAAGCTACATTTCTTTTAAAATACTCTACAACATAGACTTCATTTTAGTAAGTTCTATAATATCGTGAATTTTTATTCTGAATTACTAAGGTTTTAATGTTTTACTAACAATGTTTTACTAACAATATTCTATATTTATGAGAGAGAACTCCTCTAGAATTCAAAATGTTTAATAAGATTTTCGAATAACAATTTAAATTATTTGTTCTAAGAGAAGAAAATTCGATGTTGAGAATAAAGATTTTTTTCATTTGGTAAAGGAATTTCAACCACTAGATATCAATGATGTGTACCATTTACTTGTTCTTCTGTTCTTACCTGATTAATTCATATGTTTCTCCCAGTAGTGGATTAAATGGTTTACCAGTCCTCTCCCACTGAGAAGCCACAGCCGAAACTGCAAAAGCAGCCACAGCCTGTAAGTAACCCACAGGATTAAATAAGGCTATTTTCTAGCAAATAAAACATATAGTATTGGGGGGCAATCATATAATTAATTTCATTCTTTCCTCTTAGGAGTGATTTCTTAGTTTTCTAGTTACAATTTTTTTTTTAGACTACAACACTACTAGAAGAAGGAAGCAGTAAAATAAGCTTTTTCCTCTTCTCCTAATTAAAAAACAAAACAAAACACTCCTTCAAACAGATCTAGAAAATGCATCAGACAAAATCTTGACAGAGAAAGCTAGAAAAAGTCAGTTATTTAGCCGGCCTGAAGCAGAATAGGGAGACAGACACAGAGGTCTGCAGATATTGAGGGCAAGATCTAGCCAGGAGCATGCCACTTGAGTGGCACTCCAGAACCCAGAGAGGCTATGTACCGAGGCAAAAAGTCCCAGACCTACAATGAGGAACCAATGCAGAATGCAACAGGTGCCAACTGGCAGTTTTGGTGCTACTTCCCAGTTTTGGATCACAGATCCAAGGTGGACCAAGAAGGAGATCTGTGCCCTGGCTTGCATTCCTGATTAGGAAGGCCCTGAGTAGTGTAGTGAGAAAGGAGAAAGTTCAGAAGCAAGCATCACCAGTGTGGCTCATATTCCAAAAGCAGTACAGGGTATCAGTTCCAACATCTAGCCCAATATGAAGCCTGCAGAGGAATAACTAGAACAGAAAATGTAGACCAAAAAAGAGACTATAATTCTCTGTCACTCTGAACCAGCAGGGCTTTCTACTTGGTTGACAGGGACTAAGTCTGGTAGCAATGTCCTCTTTCTCAGATCCAAACCCAGACCAGGAATTTATAGGGCAATGTTTAAATTGCCTTGGATCAGACTACTTTTGGGGCACTGAAAGTCTGCAGGTTTTCAGTCTGTCCCAGAGTTCTGGAATATAACACTCACATGCCAAAAAAGTAGCAACTAGACCAGCCTAGACCTTCTCTCCATAAATGTAGCAAAACCCAGTCATTATGTTAAGTCTGAAGTCAGGAGGTAAAAAGAATGAGCAATCAAAAAAAAAAAAAAGAATCTCATCATTAAAAACTCTTATGGTGATAAAAAAACTCAAAACACAAAAATAAAAGAGAATGACTGAAGCATCTACAAGCCAAGTATCACAGAAAAACATAACTGAGGCACAATTTCAATGAGTTCCTGAAAAATATAAAGATTTTTAAAGACATTTATAATTTTTTGAATATTTTATTTTTTCCCAGTTACATGTAAAAACAATTTTTAACATTTTTTAAAATGAGTTCCATTTTCTCTCCTCCCCTCTCTCCCTAAAAGGGTAGGCAATTTGATATAGATTAGACTTGTGCAATCATGCAAAACATATTTCTATATTAGTCATGTTGTGAAAGAAAACACAGACCAAAAAAACCATGGGAAAAAAAAGAGAAATAATATGCTTCAATCTTCATTCAGACTCAATCAGTTTTTTCTTGGGAAGTGGATAGTGTTCTTCTTCATGAGTCTTTTGGAATTGTCTTGGAACATTTTATTGCTGAGAACAGCTAAGTCACAGTTGATCACTGTATAAATATTGCTATTGTTATATACAATGTTCTCCTACTTGAGCCCACTTCACTTTGTATCAGTTCATATAAGTCTTTCCTAAGTCTTTCCAACGTTTTCTGAAATCATCCTGCTTGTCATTTCTTATAGCACAAATAGCATTCCATTATAATCATATACCACAACTTGTTCAACCATCCCCCAACTGATGAATATTTTCTAAATTTCCAATTCTTTGCAACCATAAAAAGAGCTGCTATAAATATTTCCCCCTTTTTGGTATCTCTTTGGGATAAAGATCTAGTAGTGCTATTGCTGAATCAAAGGGTATCCACAGTTTTATGGCCCTTTGGGCATAGTTTCAAATTGTTCTCCAAAATGGTTGGATCATTTTACAACTCCAATACTGCTTTAGTGTCCCAATTTTCCCACAACCCTTCCAACATGCACCATTTTCCTTTTCTGAGGCAGTCTGATAGGTAAAAGGTAGCACTTCAGTTATTTTAATTTGCCTTTCCCTAATCAATAGTGATACAGAGCATTTTTTTCACGACTACAGAGACTTTGATTTCTTCACATGAAAACTGCTTGTTAATATCCTTTGACCATTTATCAATTAGGGAATGAATTTATTCTTATAAATTTGACTCAGCTCTCTCTCGCTATATATGTATGTGTGTGTGTGCATATGTGTGTGTATATACATATACATATATGAATCAGAGGAACTTGCTGCAAAAATTATTTACCAACTTTCTGCTTTCCTCCTTATCTTGGTTGCAACTGGTTTTGCTTGTGCAAAACCTTTTTAATTTAATGTAAACAAAATTGTCCATTTTATATCTCATAATGCTCTCTATCTCGTTTGGTCATAGATTTTTCCCTTCTCCAAAGATCTGACAGATAAACAATTCCTTGTTCTCCTAATTTATTTCTGGTATCACCCTTTCTGTCTAAATCATGTATGTATTCTGATCTTATCTGGGTATATGGTGTAAGATCTAAGTCTATACCTAGTTTTTGCTGTGCTGTTTTTGTTTTTTTAGTTTTGCCAACAGTTTTTGAAAAATAACGAGTTGCTGTCCCAAAAGCTTGGGTCTTTGGGCTTCTCAAACATTAGATTACTATGGTTATTTTAATATTGTGTACCTAATCTATCCCACTGATCCACCACTCTATTTCTTAGCCAGTATCAGATTGTTTTGATGTTTAACACTTTATATAATACAGTTTGAGATCTAGTACTAGGCTACATTCCTTCACATTTTCTTTTCATTAATTTCCTTGATATTCTTAACCTTGTTTTTCTAGATGAATTTTATTATTATTTTTCTAGCTCTATAATTTTTTGGCAGTTTGACTGGTATGGAACTTAATAAATAGATATAAATTTAGGTAGAATTGTCATTCTTATTATGTTGACTAAGTCTACCCAACTGATATTCTTCCAATTGTTTAAATCTGCCTTTATTTGTATAAAAAGTGTTTTGTAATTGAGTTCATATAGTTCCTAGGTTTGTCTCAGCAGGCAGACTCTCCAGTATTTTAAGTTGTCTATAGTTAAAAAAATAAACAGTTGGCTAATTTTATCTTAAACAAAGAAAATCAAGTTCAATTTTTTTCTAACACAGGGTTATTTAAGTAGTCTATTACTTTCTGTTCACCTAGGTAATTTATATTTTTGTAAATATTCATTCATTTCACTTAGATTATCAGATTTATTGGCATATTAATTGAGCAAAATAGTTACTTTTTGCTTTACTTTGCTCTTCACTGATGGTGAATTCACCTTTTCATTTTTGAGACTCGTAATTTGGTTTTCTTTTTTAAAAACAAAATTAGCCAACTGTTTATTTTTCCCACCACAAAACCAGCAGTTAGTTTTATTAATGTCTGGGGGTTTTTGTTTTTATTTTACTTTCAACTTTATTAATCTCTCCTTTCATTTTCAGGATCTCCAATTTGGTATTTAATTTGAGATTTTTCATTTGTTTCTTTTCTGGTTTTTTTAAATTGCACACCCAATTCAATGATCTGCTCTTTCTCTATTGTATTGATGTAAGCATTTAGATATGTACATTTCTCCCTAAGAACTGCTTTGGCTGCATCCCATAAATTCTGCTATATTTGTCTCATTGTAATCATTCTCTTTAATTAAATTATTGATCATTTCTATGATTTGTTCATTGATCCACCCATTCTTTAGGATTATTTAGTTTCCAGTTTATTTTTAATCTATCTTTCCGTGGCTCTTTGTTGAATGCAATTTTTATTGCATTATGATCTGAAATGGATTCATTTAATATTTCTGCTTTTCTGCATTTGGTTGTGAGGTTTTTATGCCCTAATACATGGTCAATTTTTGTGTAAGTGGCATGTACTGCTGAGAAAAAAAGTATATTCCTTTCTATATCCCTTCAATTTTCCCCAAAGGTCTACCATATCTAACTTCTCTAAAACTCTATTCACGTTCTTAACTTCTTTCTTTTTTTTTTTTTTTGGTTAGATTATCTAGTTCTGAGAATGAAAAATTTAGGTCCCCCACTAGTATAGTTTTACTATCTATTTCTTCCTGTATCTAATTTAACTTTTTTGAAAATGTGGATGCTATATCATTTGATGTATATGTTTAGTACTGATATTACCTCACTGGCCATGATACCTTTTAGCAAGATGCTGTTCCCTTCCTTATCTTTCTTATTTAGATGATTTTGCTTTTTCTCAGATCATGATTGCTACCCCTGCTTTTTTTACTTCAGCTAAAGCATAATAGATTCTGCTCCTGGCTCTTAACTTTATGCTATACATGTCTTTCTGCTTGATATGTGTTTCTTGTACACAACATATTGGAGGATTCTGGGTTTTGATACAGTTATTCACTTCCATTTTATGAGTGAGTTTATCCCATTCACATTTACAGTCATGATTACTATTTTCCTTTATCCTATTTTCCCCATTTCTTTCTCTTCCTCTACCCTGTTCTCCTCACCAGTGTTTTGATTCTGACCACTACCTCCCCCAATCCATTTTTCCTTCTCTCTGTACCCCACCTTCTCTTATTTTCCTCCACTCCTACCTTCCTATAGGGTATGATAAGATTGAATGTAAATGTTATTCCCTCTGAGTCAATTCCACTGGGAATGAGTTTTGAATGTTGTCCACCCACCCTCTCCATCTTTCCCTACCCTGTAATAGGCCTTTTGTGTCACTTCATAGGAGATAATTTACCCTCATTCTACCTCTTCATTCCCTCTTCTTCCAACTCAATCCTTTTTCTCACTCCATCATTTGGTGGCTTTTGTGGTTATCATCCCATCAAAGTCAACTTATACTCACACCCTCTATGTATACGCCTTCTAACTGCCCCAATAGTGATAAAGTTCTTAAGAGTTACAAGTAGTATCTTCCCATGTATGGATGTAAATACTTTAAATTTATTGAATCTCTTGTTTTCTTTTTGCTGTTTACTTTTATATGCTTCCCCTTGAGTACTGTACTTGAAAGGCAAATTTTCTATTCAGCTCTGATCTTCTCCTCAGGAATGCTTGAAAGTCTTCTATTTCATTTAATAATCACTCTTTCCCCTGAAGGATTAAGCATCATACTCAGTTTTGCTGGGCAGGTGATTCCTTGTTGTAATCCTAGTTCCTCTGCCTCCAGAATAGCACACTGCAAGCCCTCTGATACTACACAGTAGGCACTGCAAACTACGTAATCTTGATTATGGCATAATGCTATTGGTGATTCCTTGTTGTAATCCTAGCTCCTCTGCCTCCAGAATAGCACACTGCAAGCCCTCTGATACTACACAGTAGGCACTGCAAACTACATAATCTTGATTATGGCATAATGCTATTGGAATTGTTTCTTTCTGGCTGTTTGTAGTATTTTCTCCTTAACCTAAAAGCTCTGGAATTTGGCTATAATATTCCTGGGAGTTTTTGTTTGGGGATCTCTTTCAGGAGGTGATCAACGTATTCTTTTAATTTGTACTTTACCCTCTAGTTCTAGGATATCAAGGCAGGTTTTCTTGATAATTTCTTGAAAGATGATATAGAGGCTCTTTTTTTTATTATGGCTTTCGGGTAGTCCAATAATTCTTAAATCATTACTCCTGAATCTAATTTCTAGGTCGGTTGTTTTTCCAATGAGATTATTTCACATTTTCTATTTTTCAATTAATTTGATTTTGTTTTATTGTTTCTTGATGTCTCATGGAGTTGTTGTCTTCCATGTGCCCAATTCTGATTTTTAAGGAAAGATTTTCTTTAGTGAGCTTTTGTACCTCCTTTTCTATGTGACCAACTCTACTTTTGAAGGAACTGTTTTCTTCAGGGAATTTTTGTACATCTTTTTCCATTTTTTGTGCCTCCTTTAACAAGCTGTTAACTCTTCTTTCATGATTCTCTTGCATCACTCTCATTTCTTTTCCCAATTTTCCCTCTACCTCTCTTATTAAATTTCTAAAATCCTTTCTGAGCTCTTCCAGAAGTTCTTTTGGGGCTGAGACCAATTACATTTTAGTTTGAGGCTTTGCATGTAGGCATTTTTGACTCTGTTGTCCTCTTCTGAATTTGTGTTTTGAGTCTTCCTGTCACACTGTAAGTTTCTGTGGTCAAGTTCTTTTTGTTTGTTTTTTGTTCATTCTTCCAGCCTATTTTGTGACTTTTAATTTTATGTTAAAGTTGAACTCTACTCCTAGAGTGGAGGGGGCACTGTCCCAAGCTTCTTGTGCTAGGATCACACGAGCCTTGCCACTGGTCTAATGCAGTGGGGCTCGGGCCTCTACCTGCCTGCTTTCCTGAGGGCATGAAGACTCTGCTGACTTGCTGGGACATGGTCTTCTGCTGATTTGCCCAAATGTTACCTGTACTAGACTATGCTCCCCTTTTACGTGAGTGAGACACACTTTTCCTGATAAGCTTCTAAGTTATGTTGGGCTGGGAAATTGTCTCACCCCATCCTTTTGTTGATTCTGTCACTCCAGAATTTTTGAGGCATTATTTTATAATTGTTTAGAGGTGAATTTTAGAGAGTTCTGGTGAGCTCTTGTCTTATTCCCCATAGTGATTTTTTTAAAGACTTAAAAATGTTTTAATAAATGAGAGTGGATGAGGGAAAAAAAATCGTAAAAGAAATTAGAACTGGGGTGGTTAGGTGATGCAGTGAATAGGGCACTAGCTCTGGAATCAGGAAGACCTGAGTTGAAATCCTGCCTCAGACACTTAACATTTATTAACTGTGTGACTTTGGGCAAGTCACTTAACCCCAATTGCCCTGCCTTCCCCCCTCCAAAGAGCAAAAAAAAAAATTAGAACTATGGAAGAAAGAATTGTAAAGGGCATCAACAGCTTAGAATAAGAGGTACAAACTTTGCCCAAAAAACAAACTCCTTGAAAATTAGAATGCACCAAACTAAAGCCACTATCTCCATGAGACAGCAAGAAATATTAAAACAAATTCAAAAGACTGAAAAAAACATAGAAGAAAATGCGAGACATTTCATAGTAAAAACAAGTAACTGGCAAAATAGATCAAGGAGAAAAAAAAATTTATAAACACCTGACCATCAGAATGACCAAAAAAAAAGATCCTAAATGTAATATTTCAAGAAATTTTAAAAGAAAACTGCCCAGATCTTTTAGAACCAAAAGGCAAAATAGAAAAAGAAAGAATCCATCAGTCACCTCCTAAAAGAAACCTCCAAATAAAAATTCCCAGAAACATTATGGCCAGAATTCAGAGTTTCCAGGTCAAAGAAAACTACAAAAAGAAAGAATGAAAGAATTCAAGTGCCAAGGAATCACAATTAGGATCACACATGCTTTGCTAGCCACCTCTATAAAAGATATACTGGAGAACGAAAGGGCAAAGCACTTCATTGTCTGCCAAGAAAACCCCATGGACAGTATTGGTGCCCACAGGGTCATGAAGAGTTGGACATAACTGAATGACTGAACAACAACTACATAGGAGAGATGATCTTGGAATACAATATTCCAGAAGGCAAAAGATAAAACTTATAGCCAAGAATAACCCTGAAAACAGTATAATGCTACAGGGGGTAAAAAAGATTATAAATAAAATAGAAGACTTCTGAGTATTCCTGATGAAAAGACCAGAGCTGCAAAAAAACTTTGAAGTACAAACAAAGGAGTCAAGAGAAATGTAAAAAAGTAAAAATAAACAATGGATGATTAAGCACTAAACAAGGGTAAAGTGCTTACATTCAAATATGGTGAGCTGATAGATGCATCCCTTCTGAACCCTGTGATCATTAAGGGTCAAAGAGGTAGTCTAATATGTCTTGATGACCTTTAGAGAATGAAGAGAAAGAAGAAGCAGAATATACTGGGGGTTCCCCAGGAATGTTATCGAAAATTATCATACATAATCAAGGTATACAAATAAACATCTATATAAACAAGGAGGAGGGGATGGGGGGAGCACCTGACACTTGAATCTCACTATCATTTGAACTAGTCAAAGTAGGGAGGGTTATACACACATACACACAGCTGGTAGACAAATAAATTTTACTCAACAGGGTAATGAGAGGGAAAGGGGTAGGGGGAACAGGAAAACAGAGGGAGAGTAGATTTAAGGAGAGATTAGTCCTAAGCAAAACAAACTAAGGATATATTAAAATATTTATAACTCTTTGTGAGGTGGCAAAGAATGGAAATCTGAGAGGATGCTCATAAATTGGGAAACAGATGAACAAGTCATAGTACATAAATCTGAAAGAATACTATTGTGCAGTAAGAAACAGGAAAGCACTGGTTTCTCTTTTGTATGAACTGATGCAGAATAAAGTGAACAGAATAAGGAGAACAATTAACATAATGACAATAATTTGGCAAAAACAAACAACTTTGAAAGCATTAAGATTTTTGATCAGCATACTAACAAATCACAATTCTAAAGGACTAAAGATGAAACATACTACCCACCTTCTGAGAGAGAAATGAAGGATTTAGAACACATAAGAAGACTTTTTTTTAGACATGGCTAGTGTGGAAATTTTTTTTGCCTGACTATTCATGTTTGTAACATTGGTTTTGTTTGTTTTTTCTTCTCAAATTGGAGAAGGGAAGGCAGGGTGGGGAAGTAAAGGTGGATTTTTGCTAACTGAAAAAAATAAAATTTTTTAAAATTACACTACTTCGAAGAGAAATGCCACCTCATCATGCAACTACTTCTCCCTCCAAAAAATTATCAAGAGCTATTATTTGATATATCTTCATAAAGGTGACTACATTTCTGAGAAATATATCATTATATCAGAAATATTTTTCAATACATGTCATGGTCCTGAGGGAAATTTGGGAACAGACATGGTCAAATAATAGAGCAGAGAAAGGTATCTGTATCCATAGAGTACCCACATGAAATCACAGATTTCAAAGTACTAACATAATAATAATAATAATAATAATAAATGCCTTACATCTGTATAGTACTCTACAATTTACAAAGCACTTTCAAATACAATACATTATTTGATCTAACTCCCATTCTCCTGACTCTTGACAGAACTGCATCTAAATCCCAAGAGTTAGTAAACTAATCTTTCCTTTCTTTACCATATCCCAACAAGGAAATTCTTGGATTCTTGCCCTGATTATGGTTAAGAATTGCAATAACTACACTGGTTTCTTTAAAAATTAAAATTTCTATATCTAATAAAGTCCAGTATTTTAATAATTAAAATGGTTAATAGCAAAAACAGATTGAGGTTGCCTACCTTCATTCTTTCCAAGGGCTGTGTTTGAAAAGAAGCTTTATGAATGAGGTATATATGTTCCATGTATTCAGTAATTCTCTGGAGGAAACTCAATGGCTCATTGAAGACAATAGGCATTGTGATTTTCGACAATTCCTAGATTAAGAAAATAATAAATTACCACGTTTCTGGTATTGGCGCCTCAAAAAAAGAGTTTTTCACTTAACTCTGCCATCCCCTCAAGTTATAATTCTATATCACTCTTCCATTTCACTGCTAAACTCCAAGAAATTAAATTCTTTATTTTTATTAAGAACCTATTACATGTTAGGAACTGTATTAGGAGCTGGAGATCCAAAAAAAAATTTTTTTTAAACCAAGTCATTGTCCTCAAGAAACTTACATTCTCCTGGACAGTAATAATATACATACAGATAAACACAGACAAATTAAATACAAAGTAATTTAAGAGGAAAGTTCTAACAATTGAGAGGGAGGGAACAGAGAAAGGCCTCAATTAGGTGACATTTATGCTGAGTCTTGAACAAAACTAAAGTTCCAAAGTAGAGGTGAGGGTGGAAAGTAGCCTGTGCAAAGAGATAAGAGTAAGAATGTCATGTACAGGAAAACAGCATATGGGTCATTTGCCTACAATACAGAGTGCATGAGGTAAAGTTATATTTAATCAATCTGAAAAAAATGTTGTAGCCAGATTATGAATGGCTTAAAATGACAAGCAGAAGCATTTGCATTTTATCTTAAGAGACAAGAAAACAACTGAAGCTTCTTGGGCTAGGGAATAATATGATAGTTACATGAATATGATACAATATGATAGCTAAGGGACAGATTAGAAAGGAAAAAGGCTGGATGTAGGGAGACCAATCAGAATATTAATGCAATAACAAAGGATACATAACAAAGGCTTGAACTTTAAAAAGCTGTCTATATTTGCTGATTCTATTTCAAATCCCACTCATTTCTCAACCCCTTAGCAATCTGACTTTTGACCCTATTACTCAACTGAAGTGGCTGTCTCTAAGACTTCTAATGGTTAAAAAAAAAAAGTTTTTATTGATATTTTTCCTATAAAAGAAAAAGAGGGGAAAAAAATCAGCATAACTGATTGATACTCTATGGGTCGCAACCCCTTTGGGGGTCGAATGACCCTTTCACAGGGGTCGCCCAAGACCACTGGAAAACACATATTTCCGATGGTCTTAGGAACTGAGACATGGCTCCTGTATCTGTCTCCAGGAGAGTCCTCCCACATGCAGATACACCCACATATGAGTATTAAAGGGTCTCGGCATTAGGAAGGTTGAGAACCACTGCTCCAAAAGGTCTGAAAATATGTATAATGTACCACAACTGTAGACCCAACTCTGCAAAAGGGATGGAGTAAAGGTGTCTTGTCAAATCACTTCTTTCAAGCCATGATTGTTCTATGTAATTCTACAATATTAATTTTGACTTTGGGGTGTATACAATTGTTCTTTCTATGTACGCTGTTGTAGTTCCAGTTTATATTGTTTACTTGGTTCTGCTTACTTCACTCTTGATCAGTTAATGTAGATCTTTTCATACTTCTCTGTACTCATCATTAACATACTCATTTTTTACACTGAATTGTAATATTACATTATATTCATCTACCAAATTTAATTAGCCATTCCCTAATCAATGGATATTTATTCTGTTTCTAATCCTTTGTCATCACAAAGCGCTACTATAAATATTTTGGTATATTTATCATTTTATCAATGGCCTCTCTGGAGTATAAACCTAGCAAAGGAATCTTTGGGTCAAAGGTTATGGATATTTTAGTCACTTTATCTACATAATTCTCAATTGCTTTACAAAACAGGTGTACTAATTCACAGCTTGACCAACAGTGCTCTATTATACTCATCTTCTAACAACCTTCAACACTTACTATTACTATCTTTTGTTATCTTTACCAATAAAACCTCAGGGTAGTTTTGATTTGTATTTCTATTATTAGTTATTTGGAGTATTCTTTCATGTAGCTGTCAATAACTTGCAATTTTTTAAAAGAACTGTTTATTTACATTCTTTGACCATTAATATCATGGAATGTCTTTTTTGAGAAATGTATGTATACACACATACATGTGTATACACATATGTGTGTGTTTATATCTGTTAACTATTTTTATACCTTGGATATCAAGCCCTTATCAAAGAAATCTGATACAAAGATGCTCTCCCATTCAACTGCTTCCCTTCTTAAGTGCATAAATTTTGCCAGTACAGAAGCTTTTCATTTTCATGTTATCAAGTTATCTATTTAATTTTAATTGGCCTTTATCCCTTATTTGGTTAAGAGTACACCTACACATAGCTGTAAAAGGTATGTGATCTGCTTATCTTCTGATTTTTTTTAACAGTATAATCTTTATGTTACATACCCATTTAGAATGTACTGTGGAATGTAGGATAAGGTGTTGCTCTAAGTTTAATCTCTGTCAGACTTCTTTTTCCAGTTTTCTGAGCAGTTTTTATCAAATAAGGAGCTTATTTCTAAGTAATTTATGTTTTCTGGTTTACTGAACACTAGCCAATGATCTCTAAATTGTTCAATCCAATAGTTTTTGCTCACTCCTCTTCTTTTGTGACTTCTCTGCAGTATTTGATACTGATGATCATATCATTCCCTCAGAAATTCTCTCCACCTTGGGTTTTCATGACACTGCTTTCTCCTGGTTCTCTTCTAACTTGTTTGACCACTACTTTGCTGGATCATCATTCATATCCCATCCCCTCTGTGTATGTATACCTAAAGAGTATATATCCTTGGCCTTCTTTTATCTCTAGTTATCTCATCAGTTTCCATGGATTCAATTATCACAGCTATGCAGATGATGAATCTATACATCAAATCGTCATCTCTCTCTTGAGTTCTAGTCTAACCTCTACAGCCCTCTGCTGGACATCGCTACCTGTATGTTCCATAAGCATCTCAAATGCAACATGTCTAAAGCAAAATATTTATCTCTCAAAACTCATCCCATCTTCCTAATTTCCCTTTTTTCCTTACCAAGCAGCCAGGCTGATAAACTCCAGAATTGACTCCTCTCTCTCTCATTCCTCTCATCCAATAAATTGCCAGCTTCTGCCAATTCTACCTCCATATCTCTTTGATCCAACTCTTTTTTTCAGTTTGTATAGCCAAAACTCTAACTCAAGCCTTCATTAATGTGTCAAGCACTGTGCTAAATTTTGGTAACATTAAGAAAGGTAAAAATAGTCCCTGTTCTCAAGGAACTCACATCCCAATGGGTGACACAACATGTAAATGACTAGGCATGTAAAATTTATAGAGAGTAGATTTCAGAGAGGAAAGGCACTAGCAGATGGGAGGACCAGAAAAGGCCTGGATTTGAGCTGAGTCTTGAAGGAGGCCAAGTAGAGTAAGAAGCAGAAGTGAGGAAAGAAAACACTCCAAGCATAGAAAGAAGCTAGTGCAAAGGAGATACAGTGTTATGTGCATGGAAAAGGAAGTAGACCAATGTAACAGAATCCTAGAGTTGAGGAGAATAAAGTACAAGAACAATGGAAAGCTAGGAAGTGGCCAAGCTGTGAAAAGTTTTAAATGCCAAACAAAGCAATTTATGTTTGATGCTAGAAGTAATAAAAGCCAATGGAGTTTACAGAGTAGGGGATTGACATGGGAAGACCTATGCTTGAGAAAATCACTTTGGTAGCTAAATAAAAGCTGGATTGGAATTTGTAAAGACTTAAGGCAGGAAACCAATTAGAAGGCTAATGCAATAGTCCAGGAGAAAGGTGACAAGAGTCAATTTTGTTGAGTGCAAAGATGTTATGAAGATAGAAATGACAAATCTGGCAAAAGTCTGGCTGGGTACGTGGGCATTTAAAGCCTTTCACAATCTGTTTCAAACCTATTTTTCCAGACTGATTTCACATAACTAGCTGTCATACACTTTTTGTTGTGGCCAACTGTATCTCTGAGCCTTTTCCAAGGCAACTGTTGCCTATAACTAGGATGCTCTCCCTCTTTGAATCTCTAGATCCCTTCAAGACTCAGCGTTAAGTACTCTTTTCTAAAAGAGGTTTTTACCGATCATTCTCAGTTATTACTCTTCTCTTGCCTGTCTCCCTACCCCCACCCATTCAGAACTTCTAACTTTTGCCTTTTTATAATCTCTTTTTGACCTCATTTGCATATATACGTTTGTATGGCATGCATACAATATATTTCATGTATACATGTAAATATGTGTGCATATATGCCTATTGTGTGCATGCATACATTTAAGTATGTACATAAACATGCAGGCTGTCCAAAAAGTCTTAGTACAGTTTTAAGTTTTAAAGCTTAAAACTGTACTAAGGCTTTTGGGACAATTAGGTAGATAGACAGATAGATAGACAGATAGATAGATAGATAGATGTGTATGTGTGCATATATACTTTTTTCTTTCAAGTTACAATAAAACTGTTAAATTCATAAGAATTGAAAATAAAAAGGTTTTTAACCTTTATGTTTCAAAATAAGGCAATTCAAACTTACCAAGCCAATGCATTTTTTTAATATACTCCACACACTGAAATCGCTTCTAGTAAACATTGGGGCAGGCAATGATGTCCTTCAAAGAAAACAAGGTTGCAGCAATATTAATAATAAGCATTTACTAATAAAATAGATTTACTCATGGCTATTTTTTTATGACATGACAATTTTTCTTTAGATTTAATTTCTATAATTTTCTAATATTCAATTTTGAGAGAGGTTCAATTTCTAATTAACTACTCAAAGGGAAAAGATTTCTATATGTTATTATATTAATTTTATGTTATGAAATATTTATTATTACTCTAAAGTAATGCAACAGTTTGAATTATCTAGGAATGAGATTATTAGTGAAACAAAAGAAGACAACAAATACATACACGCAACAGAGAAATAAAGAAGCACTTGTTGATGTGATTAGGTTTTTGGAATCACCTATAAACCATACTACTGGACTTTCCTTTCTGAGATGTCTTTAGGCTGAAAGCATTTATTTATTTAATTAACTTATTTAAATTCTGTATTTAAAATGAACTTAAAGAATCTACCCTGAGAAACCATACTGGCAGGACACAACATACTACAAGAACTGTGGATGAATGTAATTCAACAAACAGTAATTAAGCACCTACTACACTAAAGGGCACTGTACTGAAAGTGGTGTTAAAGTCACAAAGATAAAATGGGACCTAGTCCATGACATCAAGGGATTGATAACTACTATGTGAAATATGACACATACACAAATAAGTATAATCCAAGGTAAAACAGAAGAGGGATAAAGGAGAGATCTAAACAAAGCATTCTAGGAAAAATAAGGGAGTAAAACTGTCAATTTAGTAAGGGCCATCAAGGAATGCCTCAAGGAAGGACTCAAGGAGGCGGCACTTGCCCTAAGCCTTAAAGAGAAAAAAAAAAGTTAGAGCTAGAAAAGGACCACAGATGCCTACTCCAATCTTCTTGTTTTACAAATGAGGAAAATGGGGCCCAGAGAGTTTAAGTAATTTCCCTAAGGTCATGCTAGTAGTAAGTGGGAAACCCAGGATTTCAACAGGTGGAATTAAGTAACCAGAGTATTTCAAGCTGGATCCTTGACCAGGTCACACAAATAAGTGTCCTACAGAGTTCTAAACTGGGCCTCCCCACCCTCTACCTTCCCTATTACTGTAGAGGGCTCTACCATCTTCTCATTCCCTCAGGCTCACAACCTGGGAGTCATCCTGGATTGCTCCCTCTCCTACTTCCTATGTCCAAAGCTGTTACCAAGGAAGTCAATTCCACCTTTGCAACATCTCTTGAATAAGCTCCATTCTCTCCTCTGACACTGCTACTACTCTAGTGCAAACACTTCATCACCTCATGCTTGAACTACTGCAATAGCCTGCTGGTGGATCTGCCTATTTCAAGTCTCTCCCCATTCCAATCTATCCCATATTCAACCACAAATGGTTGAAATGCAGCCCAATCATGTCATTCCACCCCACCCTATTAAATAAACTTCAATGGCTCCTTCTTACCTTCAGGATCAAATACAAAATGCTCTGTTTGGCATTCAAAGTTCTTCATAAAGAGGTAGAACTAAGGTGACAGAGAAAAGACAGCAACTCACCTGAGCTGTCCCCAAATCCCTCTGGCACACCTTTAAATAATGCCATAAAACAATTCCTAGAGCGGCAGAACCCATAAAAGGACAGGGTAAAATAATTTTCCAGCTGAAGACAATTTAAAAGGTCAACAGGAAAGGTCTGTTGCACCACTGTGAGAGTGGAACACAGCACAATGCAGGCTGTACCAGCAAAGACCTGGCCCCAGAAAACCAGGAGGAGGCCTTGGAAGCTATTCAATCTGCAGCAGAAGTTGCTTCTAGAGCTCTCACCCCACAGCACAGATGATAAGTGGGTCAAACAACTCATCAAAAGGAGACTGATTACAGGAGTCTCTTTGCTGGCAATGGGGGAAGGACTCTGTTGCTTTGCCCATACTCAGATCTGGGTTGCAGTCCTGGGGGGCAGTCACAGGGCAATGAGGAGCAGTAGCACGCTAGAACTTGCAAGCCAAAGTGACTGCAGTGGAGGCTCTTGTCACAGTTGCAAGGGAGAAAAGAGTGCTTGTGGTCACTCACAAACTAGATCACAGGCCAGGAGAGGAGTAAATACCTTTCCTTAGATCATACCATCTTGGAAGAACTGAAAATTTACAGATCCCTTTAAGTATCTCTGAAAATAGCTACACAAAAGTCCTGAAACATGGAACAGTGGTGAAAGCAGAGGCCTACTTTAATGATGAGTAAAAAGTTAAGAAAAACACTGGAAAAATGAGCAAACAACAGAAAAAAAAATTCTGACCATAGACAGTTACTATGGTGACAAGGAAAATCAAAACACATACTCAGAAGAAGATAACAAAGTCAAAGCTTCTACATTCAAAGCCTCAAAAATATATGAAATGGTCTCTGGCCACAGAAGGGCTCAAAAAGGATTCTGAAAATCAAGTAAGAGAGGTAGAGAAAAAACTGGGAAAAGAAATAAAAGTGATGCAAGAAAATCATGAAAAAAAGAATCAACAGCTTAATAAAGGAGACAAAAAATATTGAAGAAAATAACACGTTAAGAAACAGACTAGTAACTCAAAATCTCATGGAAATCAATGATGTAAACTAAAAATAAACAAAAGTTAATTTAAAAAAATAAAAGAAACAGACTAGGTCAAATAGTAAAAGAAGTACAAAAAAACCAATAAAGAGAAAAATGTCTTGAAAAGCAGAATTGGCCAAATGGAAGAAGAGGAACAAAAATTCACTGAAAAAAAATTCCTTACAAAGCAGAACTCACAAAAAACTAGAAAAGGATGTACAAAAGCTCACTATAAAAAATAATTCCTTAAAAATTAGAACAGAGCAAATGAAAGCTAATGACTTTATGAGACATCAAGAAACAATAAAACAAAACCAAATGAAATAAAAAACAGAAAATGTGAAATATCTCACTAGAAAAATCACTGACCCAGAAAATAGATCCAGGAGAGATAATTTAAAAATTATTAGACTACCTGAAAGCCATAATAAAAAAAAGAGCCTAGACATCATCTTTCAGGAAATTATCAAAGAAAACTATGCTGATATTCTAGAACCAGAAGGTAAAATAAAAATAAAAATCCATTGATTTCCTCCTAAAAGAGATCCCCAAACAGAAACTCCCAGGAACATTATAGTCAAATTCTAAAATTCCAAAGTCAAGGAAAAAATATTGTAAGCATCCAGAAAGAAACAATTGAAGTAGTGTGCAGCCACAGTCAGGATAAAACAAGATTTGTCAGCTTCTACATTAAATGATCAGAGGGCTTGGAATATGATATTCCAGAGGGCAAAGGAGCAAAAGATTACAACTAAGAATCACCTACCCAGCAAAACTCAGTAAATCCTTCAGGGGAAAAAAAATGAATATTCAATGAAATAGAAAGCATTCTTGAGGAAAAGACCAAAGCTGAATAGAAATTTTACTTTCAAATACACGACTCAAGGGAAGGATAAAAAGGAAATGGAAATCAAAAGTGACTTAATAAGGTTAAACTATTTACATTCCTACATGGGAAGACACGAGTAATGCATAAGAATTTTCTCATTATTAGGGTAGTTAGAAGGAGTATAAATAGACAGAGGGCACAGGTATTAGTTGTTTACGGATGATATCTAAAAAAATAAAATTAAAGGGTGAGAGGAATGCACTAAGAGAAAGGAAAAGGTAAAATGGGGCAAATTATCTCATATAAAAGAGGCAAAAAAAAGCTGGAAGATGGGAGAGATGAGGAGAGCAAACCTCCTTACTCTTATCAGAATTGTCTCAAAGAGGGAATGGGTAGGGGGTGATAAAAGGGAGGACAGGTTGGGGGAGGGGTTAAACAGAAACAAAACACTTTTGATGAGGACAGGGTGAAAGGAGAGAGAGAATAGGATAAACAGAAGAGGAAATAAGATGGAGGGAAATATAGTTAACAATCATAACTACAAAAAAAAATTTAGATGCAAGTTTGTCTGATAAAGGCCTCCTTTCTCAAACATATAGAGAAATGAGACAAACGTATAAAAATAAGAGCCATTCCTCAATTGATAAAGGATCAAAAGACATGAACAGTTTTCAGATGAAGTAATGAGAGCTATCTACAGCCACATGAAAAAATGCTCTAAATCACTACTGATTCTCAGAGAAATGCAAATTAAAACAATTCTGAGATACTGCCTCATACCTACTAGACTGGAAAATAGGACAGGAAAGGAAAATGACAAATGTTGGAGGGGATGTGGGGAAAATGAGACAGTAATGTAGTATTGGTGAAGTTGTGAACTGATTCAATCATTCTATAGTGCAATTTGGAACTATGCCCAAGCTATAAAAATCATGCACACCATTTGACCTAGCAATACCACTACTAAGTCTGTACCCAAAAGACATAAAAAACAAAAAGGAAAAGGACCTACATGTACAAAAATATTTATAGCAGCTCTCTTCTGTAAGCAAAGAATTGGAAATTAAAGGGATGCTTATAAACTGGGGAATGGCTAAACAAACTTCGGTATGTGATTGGGACAGAATATTATTATGCTCTAAAAAGTGATGAGTGGGGATGCTCTCAGAAAAACCTGGTAACACATGAACTGATAAAAAGTAACATGCACTTCATATGAGTTACAGCAATATTATAAGATGATTGGCTGTGAATGATTAAGTTATTCTAAGTAATACAATGATCCAAGACAATTCTGAGGATTTATGATGAAAAATGCTATCCATCCCCAGAGAAAGAACTGATGATGCCTGAACACAGATTGAAGCACATTTGTTTTACTTACTTTATTTTTCTTGAGGGTTTTTTGGCTATGTTTTCTTTCACAACATGACTAATATGGAAATATGTTTTGCATGATTACACATGTATAATCTATGTCAAATTGCTTGCATTCTCAATGATGAGGGGAATGGGAAGGGAAGAAAGGAGAAAATTTGGAACTCAAAGCTTTAGAAATGAACATTAATGGGGCAGCTAGGTGGCGCAGTGAAAAGAGTACCAACCCTAAAGTCAGGAGGACTTGAGTTCAAATCCAGCCTCAGACACTTGACACTTAACTAGCTGTGTGACCTTGGGCAAGTCACTTAACTCCAACTGCCTTGCCTCCTCCCCCCAAAATAATTGAACATTAAAAATTGTTCTTATGAATAACTGGGGAAAAAATAAAATACTAGAAAAAAACCCCAGCATTTTATAACCTAACCCTCTCTTACCTTTCAAGTCTTTTTATATTTTACTCCCTAAGACGTATTCTTTGATTCAATGACACTGGCCTCCTAGCTGTTCCAAGAACAATATGTCATCTGTCAACTACAGGTGTTTTCTCTGGCTGTCCCACAGGCCTAGAATGTTTTTCTTCTTTAATTTTGACTACTAACTTCCCTGGCTTCCTTTAAATCTCAACTAAAATCTCATCTTCTACAGGAGGCATTCCTCAAGCCCCCCCTTAATTCCAGTGACTTCACTTTGTGAATTATATATTTGTTCACATGTTGTCTTCCTCTCGAGAGCAGGGACTATCTTTTGATTTTTTTGTACCCTCAGCACTTAGCACAGTGGCTGGCAAAAAGTTGGTGCTTTAAAAATGTTAGTTGACTGATGAATGCACAGAGAAAGAGAAGATGACAAGACAGAACAGAGTAGATCAGGTGGGCTCGATGTTACGTAAGGCTAAAATGTGTGTTGGTAGGGGCCTTTAAAAACCAGGCTAAAGAGTTTGGTTTTTTAATATTATAGATGACAGAAAACAACTGAAGCAAGAGAGGAATGTGGTTAGATGTGTGCTATGAGATCATTTTGGCAACTTGGCTTAGGATGGTGGGAAGAGGGATAAAATTTAAAATAAGGAAACTAGTTAGGGTCCTATCATAGTAGTCTAGGACAGAGAGATGAAGAACTGCCCTAGGGTTGTAGCAAATGGAATGGGAGTAAGGAGCAGATGGAAGAGATACAGAGGTAGAATCAACAAGACTAGACACCGACTATATTGAGAATGAGGAAGAAGAAAGAATCCAAGATGGCTAAACTTTCAACAAAGAGTAATTAGGAGTAAATAGTGACATCAACAGAAATAAGGAAGTTGAGATGATTCAACCTGACTGACTTACGATAGATATGTATATATTATTTATATTTTTTCCTTCAAGGTACTAAGACTGTATTGAATTTATAAGAGATGGGAATAGTTTTTTTTACATTCATGTTTCAAATTAAGTCAATTCAAACTTATCAAGCTAATGCATTTTAGGGGGAAGGACAAAATGAGTTGAATTTTAGACATGCTGAATTTGTGATCAGTGAGACATGAAGGTAGAGATACCCAGTAGGCAGCAAGAGATATGGTAAAAGAGCACAAATGAGATACTGAGAAGAGAAATATAGATTTTGGCACTATCAACATAGAAATAACTGAATACATGAGTGAAGATGAGAGAATAAGAAGAAAAGAGGGCCCAGAATATATCCTTGAGGCATCCATCACCCACATTTAGAAGAGTTAGAGGAGGGGTGTAGAGCAAAGATGGCAGAGTAAAGGCAGAGACTTGCCTGAACTCTCCTCCAAATAGCGTTAAAAAATTATTCTAAATAAATTCTAGAGCAGCAGAATCCACAAAAAGATGAAGTGAAACAAATTTCCAGCCCAAGACAATCTGGAAGGTCAATGGGAAAGGTCTGTAAACACCTCTCCTTAGACCATACCACCTTGGAAGAACTGAAAATTTATAGGTCCCTAGAAGTATCTCTGAAAACAGGTGCATAAAACCCCTGAAACTTGGGAAAGTACACCCTCCACCCTGGAAGCAGAGCCCTACTTTAACAAAGATACAAAAGTCAACTAATAGGCTGGGAAAATGAGCAAACAATGGGGGGAAAACTGACTATTGAAAGTTACTATGTAGACAAGGAAGATCAAAACACACACTCAGAAGAAGACAACAAGGTCAAAGCTCCAAGAAAAATGAATTGATCTGAGGTCATGGAAGAGCTCAAAAAGGATTTTGAAAATCAAGTTATTAGCAAGGCAGAGGAAAAACTGGGAAGAGAAATGAGAGTAATGCAACAAAATAATAAAAAACTAGTCAACACTCATAAAGGACACACACAAAAAAAAATGGAAGAAAATAGCACCTTAAAAAATATAGTAAACCAAATAGTAAAAGAGGTCCAAAAAGCTGAATGAGGAGAAGAATGCCTTAAAAAGTAGAACTGGCCAAGTGAAAAGGAGGTACAAAAGCTCACTGAAGAAAAGAATTAAGACCTTTCTCATTATTAAGGTAGGTAGTTAGAAGGAGCATACATAGACAGAGAGCACAGGTGTAAGTTGAGGGGATGATATGTAAAAAATAAAATTAAGAACTGAGAGAGGGATACACTAAGAGGAAGAGAGATGGAGAGGTAGAATGGTGTAAATCATCTCACATAAAAGAGGCAAGCAAAAGTTTTTGCAGTGGAGGGGAAGAAGGGGAGGTAACGGGAATAAGTAAACTTTACTCTCAACAGAATTGGCTCAAAGAGAGAATAACATACATAATCAACTGGGTATAGAAATCTATCTTACCTTACAGGAAAGCAGGAGGGAAAGGGGATAACAGAAGGTGGGAGGGGAAATGTGATAGAAGAGAAGCAGATTAGGGGGTAGTCAGAAGCAAAATACTTGTAAGGAACAGGGTGAAAGGAGAGAGAGCATAGAATGGGGGGGGAGAGGATAGAGGGAAATACAATTAGCAACAGTAACTATAAAAAAAAATTTTTGAAGCAAGTTTCTCTGATAAAGGCCTCATTTATTTTTTTTTTTTTTGGATGGGGGAAGGTAGGGCAATTGGGATTAAGTGACTTGCCCAAGAGTACACAGCTAGTGTTAAGTGGCTGAGGTCACATTTAAATTCAGGTCCTGGGGGGCGGAGCCAAGATGGCGGCGTAGCAGCAGCAACACATCGCAGCTCTCTCATAGCCACCCCAAAATACCCATAAAATAGGATTCTAAACCAATCCTAGAACTCCAAAACGCACACAAAGATACTTCCCACTAAAGTCACATCGGCTAGGAGGAACCATATCAGCACTGCGAACCGAAACCATCCTGGCCTGAAGCCCTGGCTGTGCCCTGGAGGTGGCCAGACAAGAGGAGCGGTGAGCGGATTAGTGGCAGCTGCGAGCAGCATTCAGAACTAGGTCAGTGGAGCTTGCAATTGGGGGAGAAAAGCAGTCCAGCCAAAAGGGCTCCAGAGCGGAAAAGCGAAAGGCAGAGGTTTTGCACCCGCCTCCACACTGCAGCTTCCGGCCCGTGGCCTGCAGACAGCAGGGGGACTAAGCAATTGTTCTGAGGCCAGTGCTCTCACACTGAGCGGCCTGGATCTGGATTGCCGTCTTGGGCCTCAGTCTTGGAGTCTTCATTATCCAGCGAGAGAGAAGTAAGTAGGAAGGGTCTCAGCACCTTTCTGAGAGCTACAGCCGGCGGGAGGACCCCAGCGATTTGGGACAGAGTTTTCCCTTCTGCAAGCAGAACCTCATAGAGATTAAAAAAAAAAATCACGGACTGACCAACCATGAG
>CM053585.1:199875122-199888630 GCA_028646515.1 Pseudochirops corinnae | reverse complement strand
ATCTTTATTCTAAAACATCCATGTATCCCCAAAAGCTAGCTTCTAGATCACATCTTACCTTGTATTATAGTTATTTATTTGTCTAAAAGTTTGATAATTCCTCCCATACAAAGACTCTAAACTCCTTAAAGGCAGAATTGGCTTACTTATCTGCTGCTAGCACAAGGCTTTGTATATAATACTTCTTCAATAGGAGGCAAGGACTGGTGTTTCATTAATCCTTTCCCAATACAGATCACAAACCTTCCAGAAAGTTCTGAGAAAGCTCTCTTCATTAGTTGCTATGGACAAAATATGTATGTTTTGGCACATAATAAATAATAATAAACAGACTTTTAAAATGAGGGGCAAAGATGGTTGAGTAAAGGCAGGGACTCTCCTGAGCTCTCCCAAATTCCCCTCCAAAGGACTTTAAAATAGTTCCTCAAAATAAGTTTTTGAGGAAGAGAACCAACAAAAGGATGGGATGAAACAATTTTAAAGACCAAGAAAACTTAGAAGGTCAGCGAGACAGGTGGTTCACTGGGGAGAGTGGAGCAGAGGAGTTGGACATCTGGTCAAAAGGAGATTACAGGAGACCATTTGCTGTCACTTGGTGCAGGACTCTGCTGCACTGTCAATATGTGTTGCTGGGCCAAAGTCAAAAGTCAAGAAATACTGGAAAAATGAACTGGAAAAAAAAAAGAAGAACCTGACCATAAAAAGTTACTATGGTAACAGGGAAGGTCAAAAAACAAACAGGAAAAGACAACAAAATCAAAAACAGCTATGTATCCAAAACCTAAAAGAAAAAATGGTAACTGGTACCAAAAAAGTACTTCTAAAAGAGCTCAAAAAGGATTTTAATAATAAAATAAAGAGAGGTAGAGGAAAAATTGGGAAAAGAAATGAGAGCGGAGCAAGAAAACCAAGGGAAAAAAAGAGTCAACAGCTTGGTAAAGGAGGCATACACACACACACACACACACACACACACACACACACACACACACACACACACACACACGAAAAAAATAATACTGAAGAAAATAACCCTTTGAAAAACAAAATAGACCAAATGGCAAAAGAGGCGCAGATATCCACTGAAGAGAAGAACTCCTTAAAAAGCAGAATTGGTCAAATGGAAAAGGATGAACAAAATTTTGCTGAAGAAAAGAACTCAAAAAGTAGAACTAGTCAAATGGAAACAAAAGTACAAATGCTCACAGAAGAAAAACATTCCTTAAAAATTAGAATTGGCACATGGAAGCTAAACAATATCTTTTAAGAAATTATCAAGGAAAACCCTCCTGATATCATAGAATAAGGGGGTAAAACAGAAACTGAAAGAATCCACTGATCACCTCCTGAAAGAGATCCCAAAATGAAAACTGACAGGAATATTATAGCCAAATTCCAGAACTCCCAGGTCAAAGAGAAAACACTGCAAGCAGTCAGAAAGAAACAATTCCAATATTATGGTGCCACAGTCAAGATTACACAGAATTTAGCAGCTTCTACTACACAGGATCAGAGGGCTTGGAATATGATATTCTGGAGAGCAAAGAAGCTAGGATTACAACTAAAAATCATCTACCCAGCAAAACAGTATAATCCTTAAACCTTCTAGGGAAAAAATGGAAATTTAATGAAATAGAGAACTTTTAAGCATTCCTGGTGAAAAGAGCAGGGCTGAATAGGAAATCTGATGTTCAAACACAAGACTCAAGAGAAGAATATAGAAGTAAAGAAAAAGAAATCATAAGGGATTCAATAAGTTTAAACTGTTAACATTCCTACATGGGAAGATGATAATTGTAACCCCTAAGACCTTTCTGATTATTAGGGCAGTTAGAGGGAGTACACATAGACAGAGGGCATAGGTGTAAAGTTAGACTATGATAGGATGATATCTAAAAATAAAATTAAGGGGTGAGAAAGAGGAATACTCTGAGAGAAGGGAGAAGGGAGAGGTAAAATGAGGTACATTACCTCACATAAAAGAGGCAAGGAAGAGTTGATATAGCAGAGAGAAAGATGGGAGTTGGGGGTAGCAGACAATACTTGAACTCAATGGAATTGGTTCAAAGAGGAAATAATATACACACTCAGTTGGGTATAGAAATCTACCTTACCCTACAGGTAAATAGAAGGAAAGAGGATAAGAGAAGTTGGGGAAGGAAGAGATGGAGGTGGGGAAGAGGATGTAGCTGATTAGAAGGGACAGCAGATTGAGGGAGGCAATGCTCAGAAGCAAAACCCTTTTGAGGTGGCACAGGGTGAAAGGAGAAAGAGAGAGAATGAACAGTGGGAAGGCAGAGTGGATGGAAATACACAGTTAATAATCATAACTGTGAAAAAATTTTATAAGTTTCTATGATAAAAGCCCCATTTCTCAAATATATGGAGAATTGAATTGAATTTTTAAGAATACACATCATTCCCCAATTGATAAATGGTCAAAGGATATGAATAAGCAGTTTTAAGATGAAGAAATCAAAGCTCTCTATAGTCATATGAAAAAATGATCTAAATCACAAATAGAGAAACACAAATTAAAACAACATTGAGGTACCACCTTATGCCTACCAGATGGGCTAATATGACAGAAAAGAAAAATGACAAATGTTGGAGAGGATGTGGGAAAATTGGGACACTAAAGCACTGTTGGTAGAGTTGTGAACTGGTCCAACCATTCTGTTGAGCAATATGAAACTATGCCCCAAAGGCTATAAAACTATACATATCCTTTGACCCAGTGATACCAACTAGATCTGTGTCCCAAAGAGATTTTTTTTTTTTTTGCAGGGAGAAGGGCAGGGCAATTGGGGTTAAGTGACTTGCCCAAGGTCACACGGCTAGTAAGTGTTAAGTGTCTGAGGCCAGATTTGAACTCAGGGCCTCCTGACTCCAGGGTCAGTGCTCTATTCATTGTGCCACCTAGCCGCCACCCCCCCCCAAAGAGATTTTTTAATTAGAGAAAAAGAAAAATGTAGAAAAATATATACAGTAGCCCTTTTTGTGGCAGCAAAGAACTGGAAATTGAGAGGATGTTCATCAATTTGAAGATGGCTGAATAAGTTGCGGTATACAATTATGAGGGAATACTGTTGTGCTATAAGAAATGACAAACGAGATGGTATCAGAAAAATCTGGAAAAACTTACGTGAACAGATACAAAGTGAAATGAGCAGAATCAGGAGAACAGTGTACACAGTGATAGCAATATTATATGATAATCAACTGTGAGTGACTTAGCTGTTCTCAGCAATATAATGATCCAAGACAATTCCAAAGGATTTATGATGAAAAATGCTCTTCATCTCAGAGAAAAAACTAATGGAGTCTGAAAGCAGATTGAAGCTTACTTTTTTTTTAACTTTATTTTTCTTGGGGTTTTTCTCTGTGTTTTCTTTCACGACATGACTAATATGGAAATGTTTTGCATGACTGCACATGAAAAATCAATATCAAACTGCTTGTCTTCTTAAGGAAGGAGAGAAAGAAGGGAGGGAGGAGAGAATTTTGAACTCAAAATTTTGAAAAACAAATGTTAAAAATCATTTTTACATGTAATTGAAAAATACATTTTAAAAATAGTAAAATAACATGCTTTAAGCTTAATAAAGTACTTTCTTCAAAACAATCTTGTGATAATGGTAGAAAGTGCTCAAATAAAATTTGTTCACTGAACATGTGCTACCTATAGTGTCTGATATACCAGATAATATATTTTGTATTTAAAATTTTATCAGAAAACTTGCCTCCTACCTCTTGACAGGTTTGTAATGGACAAGAGGTACAGAATTAGACATACTTTCCAAACATGTCTAATTTATGGATTTGTTTTCCTTGACTTTTCTTATATGAAGAGTTGAAAAAAAATTGGGGGGGGGTGGTTTAAAGAAAGAAAGGGACTAGTGATAACAATAAGAAAAAGAAATAAAAGAACAAGAATGAAGTATTTTTAAATATATAGAGAGAAGGAGGTTTAGAGGGGAAAAGACGAGTAGGACAGGCAGCTTGGTATCTAACATGCTGAAGTTATTTTATATATATATACATATGTGTATATATATATATTAAAGCTGTATGCAACAGAAATTCATGGTTTCAGACAATGATCTTTCTTGTTCTTTTTATATAAAAATGTTTCTATTTCTTGGTGTTTGTCAAATTCAGAATGAAATTTAAAAATAAAAATTCATCATAATTCAAGAACTTAAATAAATTCTTCTAGAAGTTTGGTCTATTTTAACTTAGTATTCTACTTACCTGTAACGGCATCAAAGAATTCTTCTTCACTATTCATCTTTCAGTAGTAAATCCTTTTTTCTTTCCCAGTTTGTTGCTGTCTATAGCATCATTGTACTTGAACTACATATAGAATTAGAAATAATTTTATGTTGTGAACTTCTTATTCATAAAGGCTTAAACAGACTGAAGACCTAAGAAGAGAAACATTATGACAGAATTAGTTCTTTTAAGTCCTACATTTCAGAAACACTTTTAAAAAACAAAACATTTTGAAAGTATTCACAGATTCTATACTTGACTATATGCCGCCATGGATGGGGGGGAAAAGGAGGGGAGAAAACTTGAAACTCAAGGGACTCTGGAACTGAATCTTGTAAACTAAAAGTAAATAAACAAATCAATTTAAATTTTTTAAAAAAGACAAAAAATAAAAAATAAAAAACAAAACATTTTCCAATGCATTATCTCTGAACATTGAAGACAAAAAGTCAAATATAAGACCGTTTATATCTAGACACTGAAATAAAATGTGAGTTGTTTTACTTCATAAATGGATAACTTCCAAATGGGGGAAAACTTTTTGAACATAAAGGTCAATATTCAATCATGAAAGGCAAAAATAACTGAAAAAATTGTTAACTATAGTTACATTACCAAATTATCAAAGAGTACTACAAATTCATTTCAGAAAACCCTTATTAAGTACCTATTGAATTGCAAGGCACTATTCTAGCTACTAGGAATACAAAGAATGAATGAAAAAATTAATAAGCATATTCTAAGTACTAGGACACTGAGCCAAGTGGGAAAGACAGAAATACTCCCCTCCCCCCAGGGAAAAAAAAGAGGGGGACAGATCCTGCCTTCAAGGAATTTACATTAATTTTACTGTGGGAAATAAAATGTACAGGAAGTAAATACAAGGTCATTTGATGAGGTTACATTGATGAGTACTGATAACTAGGGGAATGAGGAAAGACACTGTGACAATATCATGACAATGTGCACTTGATATGTACAAGGAGGTTCAAACCACGATAACCACAACCTACCTCATATCCTGGTGGACATTGTCAACTGGCAATCACAACTTCACAAAACTTACATGAAAATTAGGTTTATTACAAGAGAAATGAACAAGTATGTGGAATCCAAAGAGTTCACAATCCATATAAGTTTGCATATTTATGACAGCAAGACAAGAGGAAGAAGGAGATACCAGAAATCTCCACTGAAAGGGGTACAGCACAGGAGGGGAAAGATACAGTAAAGGTGGGAGAAGGACAAAGGGGAAGAGCAAGGCAACATAAAAGCCATTCTTTTCCCTTGGGAATGGAAACTGCCAAAGAGACCATGAAGATATTATAGTCTGTTTTTCTACAAGGGTCCCAGCTGCACAAGCCTAGAGAAGACTGTCTGGCACCTCTCTTGACTCTCGAGAACACAGAAGGAGTCCAGTTTGGGATGTAAACAACATATTATGTCAGCTGGGGGGTGGAGGCTCATCCTTTATACATTCAGAACCTCTTGCATATTCTGGGTCCAGTGTTTCTAGAAAACATGGCAACTCACAAAGACAAGTTCAGGGGGCCACTTAACATTCCTTAACAAGACAGATCAAGAACCAAGAGTCCAAGAGTCCCAGGAATAGCAATATTCCCCAGACCACTGCCGTGCTTCCACTTCAGCTTTGCAGTTATCAAAGGGAGTATTCCTTATAGAAAAAAGGTCTAGCAGCACCACCACCAACAGCACCAGAGGTATACCATCTGCCACAGATGGGGCAGGTAAGTTAAAGAGCCTCCAAAACAGCAGCTCTTCCCAGATCCAAGCTGGGCCCTGGTAGCTATTGTCCAGGGAAGCAACTTCTGTAGTAATTTCCTCTGCCATTCTTTTTCCATTCCATCTCCCTCCAAAAGCCACAACTATTGGAAACTCAGAAAAGTTCTAGCTACCAAAATGTCAAATGGTCCATGAGAAATGGATATGGCTTTGTCAGTGGAAATGATGTTAAAAAAAAATCGTAGCCATTTGTTTTACCGAGCTCCCTAAAGACGTGAGGCCTTTCTATCCCAGATACTTCTGGTTACATTGTCTTCCTCAATTAGAATGGGAGCTTTCTATGGCTTTTCTAATTAGTCTCCACAGTACTTAGCACAGTGTTTACATATAGAACTACTTAATAAATGCTTTTTTTCCATTCATTCATTCACCTGAGCTGAGAGCCACATGGGAAAGAGACTGAGGTGGAAGGAAAGTATTCTAAGAAGACAGGAAAGAAGGCAGTCTATTCAAAAGCACCAAGACAGAAAATGAAGTCCCAAGTACTGGGAAAAAGGGAATAAGCCAGTTTGACTAGTACATAGATTATGTGAAAGACAGTGATGACACAAATCTGGAAAAGGAGCCAAGAGTCAAATTGCAGAGGGCTTTACATGCTGGAATGAGGAGTCTGAATTTTATCCTAACAGTTACTTAAGGAAACAACACAAACAATCTGTATTCTGTACATACGGGACAGAAGTTAAAAATTCTAGCAAAATTTAGCACATAACTTGGAGATGGAAGCGATCTCAAGAGTCATAATAAAAGCTTACCAAAATCATGCTGACATACACATATGCACAACAGCTTCATTACTGTTCAAATGTCATCCACACTACATCAACAATCAGTTTGGCTGGAAATATTAGGAACCTCTATCACAAATTACAAACAACTGAATTGCTATTGCAACAGAAACGCTTTAACATGTTTAATATTAACATCCATTTTAATCCAGTTTTCAATTCTGAGGGCACTAAAATTCCTTTATAAATTAATTGTCAACCAAAAAAAGTCAACCTAGACCTAAGTACACTTTTTAAAATGGCCCCTCAAATTACATTTGCTTAGTGTTTTAATATAATTCACTTATATTAATATTTCTCTATATTAATTCCTGAAGACAGGAATTTTATAAGTTATAAAAACTAAAAATTAAAGGTCAACCTAAATCCCAAAATGTTTGACCTTCTTTTCTTTGAAAATAAGCATGGTTCTAACTTTTATTTTGTTCCCAAATTAAAACCCAAGTAAAAACAGTCTTCCCACTTCAGTCCTCAAGTACACAGAATTTCAATAAAAACTCAGTCATAAAAAGGGGGTGGGAAAGGGGTACATATCAAATGCACATTCTCTTTATCAGTGTGCTTCAGAATAACATGAGATTTCTCTAAGACTAAGACAATACCTGAATGTTTGTTCTATATTCCTGGTATTGTGCCTCAAAAATATATAAATAAGATTTTTTAAAAATGTTTTTAATGATCTAGCTTATTCCTTTCATTCACTGAGAAGAATTTGGTGGGGTTTTTTTTAATAGTTTTGTTCTAACAGAGCTAGGCAATTCAACTACCTCTTAAGTCAGTTCTTTTTAACATGATTTCTTCTTAAGGATAACTAGCAGGATTTAAGGTACCTTTGTACAAAACACCATGCTTCTGCAAACTGGCTCTATAGCAGGACTTCTAGACAGGTCAAAATTCACAATGATTTTTTGTGTAAATAACACAAAGAGAGAAGTAGATTCATGCTCTACATAACCCGGCCTCCTTCCCCCTTTTCAGTACACTTGCACATTATTCCCCTTTCCTCTAGCTCTACTATCCCACCACACTGGCTGGGACACTTGATCACGGCCTCCATGCCTTTACCATGGCTGTCCCCTACTCCTAGAGTGTTCTACCTTTTTAATCCTTGTCCTCCTTCAAGACTCAGCTCAAATACCACCTTCTTTATAAGGCCTTTCCAAGTCCCCCAGCTGACACTGCCTCCCACTCTTCTGTTATTCTTTTATTTGATTTGTATGTTATGTTTTGTCTGTAGCTATATATGCTAGTATGTAATCCTCCCCTCTAGATTGTAGGATCCTGAGAACAGGGACTTTTTCTATTCTATCTTTGCATTTTTACTGCTTATCACTGTGTGTGTGGCACAAAATAGGTGCTTAATAAATGCTTGTTGAACGTAAGCATTTGATTGCTGTAGTTTAGTTGTTTATGTAACAATGAAAATAACACTACATAATCATGCCTGAGACCCTTAGAAATACCTGTCCTTATCATTATATTTTTTACTTTAAGCAGAAATATCATTATTTCTTCTTCAGTGTAAAATGTTTCAAAAGGTCAGTGCAGAAACTGCTAGAACATGCAGCAAAAGTGATATAATAATTACACACATTTATTTAGTGCTTTAAGGTTTACAAATAGCTTCGCATAACAGCTATGTTTTTATAATGCTTTCTACATATAGTCTATCATTTGAGTCACACAACAAACCAGTGAGATCCTGTTATTATACTCATTTTACAGAAAAGGAAACAGAATTCAAGTGACTTACCCAGGCTCAAACAGTAAGTGCCTAAGATACAAATTGAACTCGGGTCTTCCTAATATAAGACTAATACTCTTTCCACCACATCAAGCTGGCTCTCTCAGGCTGTATTTCTAAGTTCAAAAGTCTTCTTTTTTCTAAGTTTTCAAAAGTTCACCCTTAATAATTACTATTAGAGCTGGAATTTATATATTATTATATATTTTATATTAAGGTTTTCAAAGTAGTTTATATATATTTTCTCTCTTAATCTCCACAACAACCTTCTAAGTTAAATGTTATTTTATCCTCATTTTATAGGTGAAAACTTGAGGTTGAGAGGTTAAATTATTTGCTCAGGGTCACACATCTGATAAGTGTCTGAGGTAGTATTTGAACTCAGGTTTTCCTGACTTCAAGTCCGACACTCTATCCACTGAGTAACTTAGATGTGCTTATGAGACACCATTTCATGTGGTTGTGGTAAGAACATTGGATTGCAAGTCAGACAGTCTAGGTTCAAATTCTGACTCTTACTACTTGTGTGATTTCACCTCTCTGGGCTTTAGTTTACTGCCCTCATCTGTAAAATAAGGCATGATTTGGGGAAAGAAAGGCAAGGGAGCCATGGAGAAGATGTTAAGACTGATCTCATATCTTCTCTAGCTCAAAATCTATGATCATAAAAAATGTCAGTAAAAAACAATTCCAATCAAAATCAAAACATACTGGCATTTTACTTATAACTTCTGGATTGCTCTAGAAATGCACGTTCAATACATCCCCTGTATTGGGCTATGTGACTTTTCGAATAAAAATATCCACCATCCAGTCCTCTAAGATGAAATGGGCCAGTCCTACTGAACGATAGCCAACTCCATACAAGAAGCCACAAAACAAGTTAAACAATAAGCCACAAAACTCTTAAGTCCTAAACTACTAAAAATGAAAACCAGTGCTCCTCTTAAGGCCTTTATCCCAGGAAACCTTTATGACAATGTGATAAGTAGATAACCACATAAATTGTTCTCCCTCTCCATTTCAGTTGTTGAGTTTCTACCCATTCTACCCATTAAAGTCTAACTCACAAGCCACTTCTCCTGATTCATATAGCACTTTGTTTTAGAGCTCACTAGTAGACTCAACATGATAGTACATACACTGTCTTTTCGAATTCTGTCCCCCTCCATTAAAGTCTCACTATCTCTACCGTATGAAGGTAACCCTGAGTTCCCAAAGACCATTTCAATGCAATGAAAGCTCTAGCACCAACTAGAGGACCAACTAGCACCAACTAGTACAGGATCACAGATTCAGAGCTAGAAAGAACTCAGGCTTTCTTCAGCCTCTCTCAAAAAGTTCAGCTCTCTCCTAAAAAGTGTTAAGTTACAAGACAAGGAATACATGTCCTTTTCATAATATTAAACTTGCATGATCACCTAGTTCCATGAGGCTTTTCTTAGATAAAAGATGTCATGAATCAGTTGACAGACTTAAAACTTCTGCCGTAGACAGCAAACATCATCCAAGGAAGAAGTCATGTTCAACTTTACACAAATCTGAGAAAACAGCCCAAACACAGAAACACAGATCTGTTATTATATAACATCTTCTGAAAGTCCATGTGTAAGAACAGTGAAAGTTACTTGCTAAAGTGAACAGCACAAAAACAGATTTTATAATCCTCATATCTTACACTATGCATAAGCTTTACTTTATATTTAGATAAAATACTCAAGACAACTATGCCTCAGGAAACTGCTTTCATCAAAAAGCATCTGATCTTTCTGATCAAAATTCATTTTTTAAAAAAAGCCTCTAAAGGAAAAAAAAAACAGGAAAATAAACTCAAAATATTCTACCATCTCAGTACTCATTTTTTAAAAATAAATTTTCACATTTTTCCACAGAAAAGTGGTTTGGGAAATGAGTACTAGTAATCAGGAGACCCATATTTTATTACAAATTCTACAATGCTGGAAAAGCTTGCACTCTGCCTCATTCTTCTCATCCTTAAAATAGGAATACTACTATCTATCCCTTATATAAAATATAAAAAATGCATTTAATAATATTTTAAAACTCAAGACTACATCTCATGTATTATGTAGTAGAAAGATCATAGAAAAGAATAAACTAAAAATTAACTGAAACAAATTAGCCAAATTACAGGATATAAAATAAATCAGCATTCCTGTATACTATACACAGAATCTAACAGAAAAGAGAAATTCCATTCTAAATGCATGACGTACAAAATATTTGTGAGACTACTTTCCAAGACACATCCAGGAGCTACATGAACATAACTACAAAACACTCTTTAGAGAAACAGAAAGACAAATAAGGAATAAATATTCATTGCTGATGGGCAGGCCATGACAATGTAATAAAAATGACAATACTACCTACATCAATTTATTTATTCAGTGTCATACTAAAGAAGATTATTTTATAGAGTTAGAAAAAATACTGATGAAATTCATATAAAGAAACAAAATGACAAAAATCTCAAGGGAAATAGTAAAAAACTGAAAAAGAGAGAAAACAGTAGGAAATATAAAGTAAACTATAAACTGTTACAAAGCAGTAATAACTATTTGGTACTAGTTAAAAACAGAGAGGTCAATCAATGGAGCAGGTTAGGTACATAAACCAAAAAAACCCCAGCTACTGGAATAAGGACTCATTGCTCAACAACAATAACAACAGCAAAAAACTGCTAAGAAAAGTGGAAAACTGTCCGGCAGAAATTAGGTACAGACCAACACCTCACACTATATACCAAAATAAGCATAAAAACAAAATAAAATAGAAAAAAGAAATTACCTTTCTGATCTATGGACTACATAAGTAGGTGTACACAGTCAAACAAATAGAAAGGATTATAAAAGATAAAATGAACAATTATGATTGCATAAAATTTTAAAAGACTTTGCACAAACAAAACCAGTGTAGTTAAAATTAGAAGGGAACTAGGAAAAACTCTTTGAGGTAAATTTATCTGTTAAAGATCTTATATCCAAGATATATAATGAATTAATTTAAATTTATAAGAATATTCTCCAATAGACAAGTGGTCGGAGAAGATGAACAGAAGATTTTCAAAGGAAAAATTTGAATTTCAATAACCATATGCTAAATGCTCCAAATCACTAATTAGGGAAATGTAAATTAAAGCAATTTTGAGGTTTCATCTCATATTCAATGACAAAGATGACTCCCCACCCCCCAAAAAAGGAAAAGGAAAGTGTCAGTTGTTGGAGAACCTATAAGAAAACAAGCACAGTAATGCACTGTTGAAGAAGCCATGAATTTTATCCAGTTAGTCTAGAAAGCAATTTGGAATTATAACCAAAAGTCACTAAATTGTGCATTTCTTTTTACCTGGTGATATCAAAGACATCAAAGAAAGAGAAAACAGATCTACATACACAGAAATATTTATAACAAGTCTTTTTGTAATAGCAAAAAAAATAGAAATTATGGGGTATCCTATTTATTGGTAAATAAATGATGTTATATGAGTGCAATGAAATAAAGTGTATGAGAAGGAGAAAGTGTGTGATGGGAAAATAGAGGCAATAGGTGAATATAGCCTTGGCAGTTAGAAAAATGTGTCAGTGAATGGCTAGAATTTACATAGAATTTTAGAGCCTGAACAGTCTTCTTTTCACAATAACCATATGAGGCATGTAATGTAAATATTAATATTCTCACTGAATGGACACAAAAACTGAAAATTAGAGAGAAGGCATTCACCTGAGGTCATACAGCTAGTAAGTGATAAAATTAGGACTCAACCCCAGATGAATGTGGTCTTTCTACTAAACCACTCTCTCTTCCCTAAGGGAAGGAGGTCAATACATTAAGTAGAGATCACAGGGGTGGAGCCAAGATGGCGGCATAGGAGCAGCAACATATCGCAGCTCTCAAGTAGCCACCCCAAAATACCCATAAAATATGACTCTAAACTAATCCTAGAACTCCAAAACGCACACAAATACACTTTCCACTAAAGTCAGCTCGGCTACGAGGAACCATATCAGCAATGTGAACTGAAACCAGCCTGGCCTGAAGCCCTGGCTGAGCCCTGGGGGCGGCTGGACGAGAGGAGCTGAGGAGCCTCAGGTGAGCGGATTGGCGGCAGCTGCAGCAGTGTTCAGAACTAGGTCAGTAGAGCTTGCAAGGTCTTGGGAGAAAAGCGTTGTGGCCAAACTGTCTCCAGGGCTGAGAAGCAGAAAGCAGAGGTCCTGCACCCACCTCTGCATTGCTGCTTCTGCGCCCTCGGCCTGCAGACTGCAGGAGGACTAAGCGATCGTTCAGAGGCCAAGTGCTCTCGCGTTGAGTGGCCTGGATCCAGATCGCGGTCTTGGGCTTTGGTCCTGTGAGTCTTCTTTATCCAGTGAGCCGTAAGTGGAAAGGGACCCAGCACCTTCCTGAGAGCTATGGCAGCTGGGAGGACCCCAGAGTTTGGGGACAGAGCTTTCCCTTCTGGAAGCAGAGCCCCACAGAGAATTTAAAAAAATCATGGACTGACCAACCATGAGCAAGAATAAGCATAAGAAGCAGGGTAAGAACAGCAACCAAACCCTAGATTCCTTCTTTGGGGAAAAGAAGGACCAAGGCAGAGAGCTGCAGGACAGCACAGCCAGAGCTCCCCCACCAGGGGCTTCCAATAAACATGAAGATTGCCTTAAAGCTAGAGATGAGCTGAAGAAGGATTTTGAAAACCAAATAAGAGAAGCAGAAGAAAAATTGGGAAGAGAAATGAGAATGTTGCAAGAAAATCATGAAAAGAGAGTCAGCAATCTGACTGAAGAAATCAACACCCTAAAAAATAGATTAACTCAAATGACAAAAGAGGCCCAAAAAGCCAATGAGGAGAAGGATGCCTTAAAAAGTCGACTTTGCCA
>CM053585.1:199849392-199874622 GCA_028646515.1 Pseudochirops corinnae | reverse complement strand
CTTGGACTCTTTACATTTGTGGGACAGTGCCCAGTGGGGCAGCGTGGGGAAATGTTTGTATTAATTCTTCTTACTATTCCATTTTTAGTAGTCATTTCTAAAGCTAAATGAATCTGTTTAATTGTTATCAATTGATAATCAATGGTAGAAGCGACTCAATGGGGGCTCATGAGCTATAGCATTAAAAAGACACCTAGCTATCTTCCTAGAAATCCCTAGTCTAGGTAATTCTGAGGGGAGAAGCAGCTGTCACCTGCTGGGGACATAGTTTTTCAGTGAGAGGGGGGATTGGTTGAGTAGCTCCAGATGATGTGCTACACTGAATTTGACAAATACCAATAAATATGAATGTTTCCATATACAAGGAACACAACACATCATTATCATGTATGGCTTTTAAAAAAATGTATGGAATAAATTCAAAACTGCTGTCAAAGCTATCTTGCTTGTCTGTCCTCTGAACTTTCTCCTGTTTGCTTTTGTATGTTTTTTTAAATGCTTCAATAATCCTCTTTTCTTTCATTTCTTTTCCTTTTGTTATCACTATGACAACCATTCCTATTAACTCCCAAACTTCCTCCTAATTAAACACAAATTCTCCCATGTAACAAATAAGAATGGTTATGCAAAACAAAACACAACAAAACACTGCAAAACACCGCAAATCTCTAAAAATGTCTCATTCTACATCTCAAATTCATCACCATTCTGTCAGAAAGTAAGTAACATACTTTTTTCTCTGACCTAGGAGTCATTTAAGGTTGTTGCACTAATCAGAGTTCTTAATTAAGTTGTTTTTCCTTACAATACTGTAGTCATTGCATAAAATCATTCTCTTGATTCTGCTCATTCAACTCTTTATTAGTTCATATTGTCGTTCAGTCATTCAGTTGTGTCTGACTTTGTGATCCTGTATGGAGTTTTCTTGGCAAAGGTCCTGGAGTGGTTTGCCATTTCCTTCTCCAGTGGATTAAGGCAAACAGAGGTTTACTTGCCCAGGGACAGACAGCTAATAAGTGTCTGAGGCCAGATTTGGATTTAGGTCTTCCTGACTTCTGACCAGTGCTCTATCCACTGAGACATCTAGTTACCTCAGTTACTATGGATGCTCTATATTATTTATATTATATATAATCTATGTATCTTATAGATGCTATGAATTATTTTTATTATAGCAAAGAACTAAAAACCTAAAGAGGTGTCTATCAATTGGGAAATGGATAAGCAAATTATGGTATATAATAGAATATTACTGCCCTGTAAAAAATGACAAAAGAGATGGTTTTAGAGAAAAGCAGGAAGATTTGAATGAACTGGTACAGAGTAAAGTAAGCAAAACTGGAAAAAACAATTTATACAATAATGCCAACACTGTAAAAAAAACTTTGGAAGGCTTAAAATCTATAATCAATGCAATGACCAATTGTGATTCCTAAGGACTGAGGATAAAACATGCTATCTATCTACTGACGGTGGTGATGGCCTCAAGATGCATATTAAGATATATTTTTCATAAATAAAAAAGATATATTTTTCAGACAAAACCAATGAAGGAATCTGTCTTGACTATACATATTTGTTACATAGGCTTTTTTTTTTATTTCCCTCTCAATTTAAAAGGCAGAATGGGAGAGAGAAGAGGAAGAAAGGAAGGAGGGAGGAAGACAAGAAAACAAGAAGGATCACTGAAGCACATTTTTTTTAAGTATACAGAATAAGGCAGAAATAAGGGTAGAATTATAGACAAATCAAACAGCTTTGAAAGCTGTATGTTGAACTCATCTATTTAAAAAGAAAAGCAAGCTGTACATAACAGATTCAGTTTCACGTGCAAGCCTTTTCAGTTTTACTACATATACAGAAATGTCCTTTTTTAGGGTATTAAGTTCAAAATTTTTTTTTAATTTAATAAAAAGGAAAACAGTGCTGTTATATTTTTGTACATACGGGTCAATTTCTTCTTGGTATCTTTAGGGTATGAGCCTAGTAGTAGTATCATTAAGTCAAAGGCTATGCACAGATATGCCACTTTGGGGACAAACAATTTATGGTTTCACCAAATGTACATTAGTATACATTAGTCTTCACACAGCCCTTCCAACAACTGTCATTTTTGTCACAGAGGTCTTTTTCTTCTTTCTTGATATTGTTAGGGTGTAAGCCTAGTAGTAGTATAAATGAGTCAAAGGCTATGGACCTCAGACAAAGTAAAAGCAAAAACAGATCTTAATGAAAAGAGGTAAGAAAGGAAACTATATTTTGCTAAAAGGTAACATAGACAATGGAGTAATACCAATGCTAAACATATATGCACCAAGCATCCAGATTCTTAAATTGGAAACATTAAATGAGTTATAGGAGGAAATAGAAAATAAAACTATACCAGTGGGGGACTTCAACTTTCCCTTCTCAGAACTAGCTAAATCTAACCAAAAAATAAACAAGAAAGTTAAAGAGATGAATAGAATTTTAGAAAAGTTAGATATGATAAACCTCTGGAGAAAAATAGGAACAGAAAGAAATATACCTTTTCCTGAGCAGTAAATGGCAACTATGCAAAAACTGACCATGTATTAGGATATAAAAATTTCACTGCCAAATGCAGAAAAAGGCTATGCATAGTTTAGTGACTTTGGGGATGATAAACAATTCATGGTTCTACCAACTGAGTGTCAGTGTGTTAAACTGATAGGTATGAAGTAGAGTCTCAAGAGTTTTTTAAATTTCATTTCTATTATTAGAAATTTTTCTGTTATTAGACTTGTAATATTTTTTTCATATGGCTACCGATAGCTAGGATTTCTTTCTCTGAAAACTTCTTGTTCATATCCTTTGACAATTTTGTACTAGAAAATGGCTTTATTGTGGAGAATGGATTACTGTGAAGAAAGCTCTTTGCAAACATTCAAGTGTTATATAAGAGTACTATTATTTGAATAACACTAACTAAAATCAATAAATGATGTAACTTCCCACTTTTCCCTTTTTCCAAAGATGAACAAGAGATATATGCTAAGTAATATTTAACTCTATTAAATTCTTTCAAAATTGATTATATAATACCATTACTGATCAAAACATATATATTCCATTTCCACTGCTCTTCCAACACTTACCTTCATCTAATAGGCACAAATAGTGCACAGTATAGGTAAAGCACTGTGATACTCCACTGGTACTGTATAATGTGGACTTTAATAAGCATTCATTAAGCACTTACTATGTTCTAGAATCTAGACAGTATGCTAATAGATGGAATACAAAGAAAGATGAAAAGATTGTCCCTGCCCTCAAGAAACTCAAATTCTAATTGGGGAAAGGGGAGATAACCTGTAAGTAATTGTATACATATAAAATATATAGATATTATATGGAAAGTAATTTCAAAAAGAAGGTATTAACAAAGGGGAGGAGGATCAGAAAAAAAGAAGGCATTAAGAACATCGGGGATCAGGAAAGCCTTCTACAGAAGAAGGGATCTGAGCTAAGTCTTGAAGAACATCAGAGAAGCTAAGAGGTAAAAGTGAAGAGGGAACAAATTCTAGAGATGGAAGGCAACCAAGCAAAGGCAAGTGTGAGTCAGGATATAGTACCAAGCACCAGTGTAATTGAAGCCTAGAATTTGTGGAGGGACTGAATTGTAAACAAGCTGAAAAAGTAGGAAGGAGCAAGGGAACGAAGAACTAAACAGAAGATTTTATATTTAGTTCTGCAGGTAAGAGGAAGGCACTAGAGTTTATTGCATGGGGAAAGGGGTGGGGAGAAGGGATATCAGAGTTGCACTTTTAGGAAAATCACTTTGTACATAGTAAGTATTTATTAAATGTTGAGTCATAACTGTAGAAATTATGCCTAGGAGGGGACTGGTAAAGTATTCATAAATCTCCTTCGCATATCCTTAACGAAGAGAGATTTCCTTGAAAAGGCTAGTATTTTATTGTCAGCTCCATAAATAAAGACTATTTTCTTAGTTTTAAATATTTTATTTTTTCCCCAATTACATGGAAAAACAATTTTTAACATCCTTTTTTTTAAAGTTTTGAATTCTAAATTCTATCACCGCCTCCCTGAGACAGCAGGCAATTTGATACAGATCATAAATGTGCAATCATGTAAAAACACTTCCATACTGGTCATTTCATGCAGGAAGGAGAGAGAAATATGCTTCAGTGAGAATACAGGTAATATCAGTTCTTCTCACTGGAGGTAGATAGCATTTTTCATGATGAGTCCCCTTTGGGATTGTCTTGGATCACTATGCTGCTGAGAATGACTAAATCATTTACAATTCTTCATGAACAATACTGCTGTTACTGTGTACAATATTCTCCTGGTTCTGCTCACTTCACATTGTATCAGTTCATGTAAGCTGAGACTATTTTTGCTTTGTTTTATTTTTGTATTTCCATTTGTTATCACCGAAACTGGTGCATGGATAATCAATAAATGCTTCTCCTTAACATAGATGCGACTTTTGTTCTGATCTCAACACCAAAAACTATCTCTTTGACAAGACGTGAACTTTCTTCATCCTGGATGCTACTGAGCTAACCCCACATCTCTAAAGAAGTTCTCAAGTCATGCCAATTAACATCTCATTGCTGCTGAAGAGAATACTTTCAACTTGGCCTTTAAAGAGAAGCTAGAAAGGTAGAGAGAAGTAGAGTTGAAAGAAGATTAGGAGAGGATTATACAAAGAAATCTCAGCGTTTATGATGTCTGTCCATGGATACCATGAGGGCTCAGAGAGAGTAGAAGTTGGAGGTGCAAATGAAATTCCTAGGTAATGTCATGTTTTTAATCCAAGCATTCTGAATCCAAGTGAATGGAACAAATATTTATTATGATATGCAAGCAACTGTGCTAAGCATTGGGATACAAAGCCAAAAGGGGAAAAATGTTGCTTGTCCTCAAGGTGCTCAAATATTTTTGAGATACATTTAAAAAGAGGAATAAATACAACATAATTTAAGGAAGTAAGAAAATTAAAACGGGGCGGGAGGGGGGGGGCGGTGCAGGAAAGGCTTCCCAAATAAGGTGGCACCTGAGTTAACTTTGAAGGAAACTAAGAATTCTAAAGATACGGTTGAGGACAGAGGGTATTCCAAGTATGAAAGACAATTTATTCAAATGAAAGATGGAATACTGAGATCAAGGAAAACAACAAGGAAGCCAATTTGGCTGGAAAGTAAGGTGTGTAAAGGAGAGTAATATGAAACTAACTCTGGAAAGGTAGACCAGGACAACTTCAAAATTTGTATTTTATCCTAGAGGCAACAGGACACCAATGAAATTGAGCAAGGAAGTGGCTTGATCACACGAGTGTTTTCAGATCATTTTGTGTACTGTGTGAAGGATGGATCTCAGAGGGGAGAGACTAGAGGCAGGGAGATGAAGTAGGAGACTATTGCAATAGGACAAGTGAGAGGGGAAGGCTGTGTGGGACAAAGCTTTGTTCTTGGATCAAGTAAAAGCTACAGAACAGCAAAGGATAGAACCACATGAGGAATCAATCCTGGATCTTGCCCTTCACTAATACTGTGTAATGTAGACTTTGCAGGTCTGAGAAAAGTGCTAACAGGTGCTTTTGGGGTAGATAAGGAAGCTCAACCCCAGAGTTTATGATAATATACTTATAACAGGATGAGGGACTGGGTGGAAGGAGAAGAGAAGGAGGCTTACTGAAAATGAAAAAAGTTCTTTTGATTTGTGTATGGGCTCAGGTTCAAGTCCTTTGCTTTTTGGGAGGAGGTGCAGGGTCCCCCTGAAAAATAAAGTCTATTTTATCTTCGAGGGTTTCTTAATTTGAATTCTAGTCTGAAAGGCCCTTAACATTTTCTCTAGAGGCCCAGACACCAGCCAAATTATAATGTTCACAGAGGAAAGAAACCCTGAGTGTGACTGACAAGTCTCCACTATTGAACCTAGTCCACATAAACCCAAAGTTTCAGTTCTGGGTGACTGGTTACAAAGCTTTGGTTCTGGGCCACTAGTTACAAATTAAAATAATTCTCACCAACAAACCACTCAGAGGGGCAAATATTCTAGATATCCAGAAGAATGCATCTATTTACCATGTTTTAGAAGAAACAAAACTCTTGTGTAAATACAGAGAGTCACTGAAGTAAAAACAAAACCCACAAACAAAAATAACTAGTTGCTTATTTTGGAAAGAAAACATTTTGTTCACAATGAAATGGTACTTAGTTCAATATCTAAATTTCTAAAAAATAAATTTTGAAAGGGAAACTGTAGTCTTGCGTTAAAAGGACAGGATATAAAAGAAAGTTTCAGTTTACAGTACTACTAGATGGTATTTACATAGCTTGAAAATACTTTAAATATATGCTCTTGGGGCAGCTAGATGGCGCAGTTAACAGAGCACCAACCGTGGAGTCAGGAGGACTTGAGTTCAAATCCAACTTCAGATACTTAAAACTTACTAGTCCTGTGACCTTGGGGAAGTCACTTAACCCCAACTGCCCTCTACCTTCCTCCCTCCAAAAAAAATCCAACATATATGTATCTATATATATATATATATATATATATATATAGATAGATATAGATATATATATGTGCTCTTATTTGATCTTCACAACAATCCATTCAAGCTAGGTGCTATAAGTGTTATCCCAGGTTCACAGGTAGGGAAACTAAGTCAGAGAAGTTAAGAGACTCTCCATGGTCACAAAGCTGAAATAAAAGGCAGAAATCAAGCCTAGGTCACCAAGTTCAGAAACCTTTCTTACCACATCCCAGTTTCTCCAGTTAAGGAGGTATGTACCATAAATTATGAATATTTAAAGAAAGTGATAATAATATATTAAATTTATTATATCACTTCTGTCCCCAAAAAGTTTTCATATGTTAATCTAAATTTTTAGATTAATAATCTAACTTTTTAGATGTACAACAAATTCCAAAGTGAAGTGATTTTCCAATATCTCCTGGTTCCCAGTACAATGTTCATTTTGAATATTAATCAAAAAATACAATCTTGGTTTCCTATGAAATCAACATTTTTTACCCACTCATTGACTCTTAGCTTCTCTATTTCCATCAAGGGCACCACCATTCTCCCAGTCACTTCAGGTTCCTAACCTCTGAGTCATCCTTAATCAAATGAGGTAAGAAACGTTCAGCACTTTGCAAACCTTAAAATTCTATTTAAATCTTAGCTATTATTATTATCTTCACTCTCCCTTACTCCAGTATATCCAATTGCCAAATATCGTTGATTCTCTCTCCTCTCTCTTAACAAGGCGATCATCCCAGTTTAGGCTTTAATAACTTGTCAATTAAACTATTAAATTGATCTTCCTGTTGCCAGTCTCTCTCCTCCAATCCAGCCTCTACACAGTTGCCAAAATGCTATTCTAAAGCACAAGTCCGGCTACATCACTTCTCTACTAAGAAGACCCCTCAAAAGACTCCAATAGCTCCCTATTATATCGAAGATAAAATGCAAATTCCTCTATTTGTCATCTAAAGTTCTTCACAATCTGGCTCCAGCCTACCTTTCTAAGCTTACATATAATTTCCCCTTGCGTACTCTACATTCCAGACAAACAAGCTTATTTACTATTCCTCATACACAACATTCCATCTTCCATCTCTGTGCCTTTAACTCAAGCCTGGAATGCATACTTTCCTTAACTTCAATCTCTAGCTTCCTTCAAAGACCAGCTCAAGAGTCACCTCCTAAGAATGGGGGTAGGTGGGGTACCCCTCTCCATTACCTTGTATCTAATTATTATACATTGTATTTACTTACATGGATACATGGTGTTTCTCTTGAAAAAAAAGTAAGCTCATTGAAGAGGACTGTTTAATTTTTTTTCTTTGTAATCTCAGCATTTAGGACATATTGTACCTGGCACATAGTAGGCATTTAATAAGTCTTTGTTTATTGGTATGTCTGTGACAGTTATCTTTTTAATCTCCTTGATTAAATGATCAAAATTGCTATAAAATTATTTTGTAATTAGTTTAACTGCCCTTTCCTAAATTCTATAAATATAAAAAGCATCTTCTTACTCTTGAGGACTGAAATTTAAGTGGGGAGGTTTAAATACTCTTCCTAACATTAGATTAGCCACTCTTCAAAATTCCAAAATTCTAAAGACAACTGAAATTGAGAGGCAAAAAAGCTAAAGATAATCACGATTTAAAACAAGTTTTTCCCCTTCATTATCTCCCTAACTTAGGAAGAATTTGAAAAGTGACTTCATGGTCGAGTTAAATCAACAGAGCATAAACAGTACAATTTCCCTTAACCTTACTTCAAAACAGAAAAAGTTCATTTCCCAATTGGTTTGTGCTTATGAGGAACAAGGGGTCAGCCTTTCAAGGAAGAAATGTAAATGTAAAATGGCCCATATTTCATCTTTTTGCAAAAGAACTATTTTTTTTTCCCAATTACAGTCACTGACTGATGTATTTGATAGGAATGTATTTCAGAGGCAAAGTTGGTGTATTATAACTGTTACCCAAAAGAAATTAAAATCTACTGAAGATGAGGTATAAACCTATATGTGGAAATACACAGCTTTTGCATCTAAACAATGATTCGATGACCTTCAAAGCAATTGTATAGTAACATCAACTAGTCTTCACAGAAAACACAAGAATACCAGTTTCTAACTTGTGAAAGGTGGAAATCCCACTGACAATATGGAAATAATAATACTCCCATTGGAAATAAGCAACTACTTACTTGAACAGAAGAATAAATGAGAAGACACAAAAAAGCAGGGCGTAGGTTGGCTAGGGAAATCAACCGCACACACCTGAAGCTTTCACAGCTTAGCCCCCACCTCCAGATTCACAAGGCCTATTTAAAAAACCCCGCCTATAACCTTCTCGGATTTTCACGCATGCTCAGTCGATAAGACATAAAACTTCAACTCCTTTCGGACGAGAGCAGCAGCACATAACAAAAACTAGGAATTACCAGTTGGAGTTGGAGACGCGGGGAGATGGGGGAAAAAGCAAGAAGCTATTAAGCGAGAGGGGATAACTTTTCTCTTCTTTTGCAAAGTTTTCTCAAGGCTCAGAGCCTGGGTCGCCCCAGGGAAGGACGAGGGTCGCGACGGGACCTCCCGCAGCTCGCCAGGCCGCTTCTCTAGCGGGTGAGCCGCTCCTGCAGACACCCGGGGGAAGATGAGGCCTAGCGCCCCGCCGCGGGGCCTGTGACAGCCCACAGGCCCCACCCCTGGGGGCGGGCGCTGCCGACGACGGGGCGGCCCGGAGGGCGGGGAGGGAGTTCTCCCCTAGTGTTTAGAGCGAGGGCAAGAGGGGAGTGAAGGACCATCTTCCCGGGTAGCCAGGGCCGGGGGCGCCGCGCTGCCGCGGCCGCCACAGGGGCCTCTGCGTCCCCTAGCCCCGCAGGCCACAACTGGACCACCCCCGCCTCGGAGCCGCAGGGAGCTCCCTCCGCTTCCGTCAGGATGGAGGCCTAACGGGGGCGGAGGAGGTCTCCGGAGCCCCCGAACCAATCTCCCACTCCCCACCCCACCTCCAGGCCTGGCTGAGATCTGTTGCTAAGGGGGCCTTTCCTTGGAGACCGAAGAGGGAGGGAGGGTCTCCTTCCGGTCTGAAGGGAAAGGGGGAGGGAAGCACTCACCTGTGCCCGGTGTCTCCCGATGCCGGCGGTGACTCTCTTTCCCCACCCCCCCAGCCCCCGCCCCTTAGTCCTGGGACCCACTGACACAGAGGCGGAAGTGCGGCCGGCCGCCACACTAAGTGACAGCTTGCGCTAGCCAATCGATGAGCTCGGCTCCGAAGCGTCAGCCGCATCACAGCCAATCGATGCCTCGAAGATGAAAGTAGGCAGGCTAAACTATGTTAATAGGTTCACCTTCCCGTACCTTCCCTCCCTACTCCTCCACCCTCACAGAATTTGGAGTCCCACCCCCGCTGGGGGAAGGGATGAAACAAGTGTCCAATTACTGTTGAGTAGGGGCGGGGTTATGCAGATGAGGCATAAAGGGAAAGGGAAGGGCGATGTTTCAGGACTGGAACAACCAGCCTGTGATTTAAGGCTTATGCAATCTTTCGATTTACAAACACCGAGCTTTTATGCCCCGCGAGGTTTGGGTACTTCCTTTTCAGCTTGTTTTGGCATTGATTGTGTTGCATACACCCGTGCAGCTTTGGTAGCTGAATTTGTTTTTATCTTCAAGATGAAAGAGAAGGCAGGGAAGCATTTAAACTACTAGAGGGAGCAAGGGGAAACAGCTAAAAATCTTTTGCCTGACGGCTGCGACTTCTCAAAGAAGCTAGCTTCCTCAACCCGGTTTCCTCCCCCCGGGTTCTGTCCACCCTACTTTGCCTCTCCTTTCCTGGAACACACACTAGGGTATCCCCCTTTAGGAATAATAACAGCATCTACCACCCCGGGGGTTGTGAGGATCAAAAGAGGTAATCATTGCAAAGCGTTTAGCACAGGGCTGGTATAAACACTATAGAAATGTTAGCTATTATTATTATTAGCCATGCCTCATAACCCTACCTTACCCCTAAAGAGTGGAAAGGACTTGTGTTGAGGTCCAAAATTTTGAGACCAAGAATCTCTCTGTTCTTCTGTACCTTTTGCCACCCCTTCTGTTGCAGATTCTTTGTAACCTAGTCTAGAGTTAGTATGCTCAAAAAGCATTTATCAAAACCACTGGCAAAGGATTCTAGGAGGAACCCCCAGAGCCTATTTAGTCCAAACCTTTCATTTTACAGATGAGGCCCACAAACGTGTGGTGACTTTCCCAGAGGTAGTAAAGCAGCACTGGGGCTCAAATTCACACCCTTTAGCTTCAAATCTAGTACTCTCAAGCTTATTCTCAAATTTTACATATTCCTGCATGCCCTTCTTCCACCATTTCCACCTATCTAAATTCTACCTGTTTTTCAAAACCATGAACAAGTCTGACCTCAATGAAGCCTCCTCCAACTACTTCATATCTCATCGGTTTGCTGTGTGTAGTCCTATAGCACTTACAATCTGAACCTAGCACTCTTTAATGCTGATTACATAAATTACATTCTCTCATACTTTTCTCTATTTTATAAATCTTATCTCCCTAACTCAACCTAGAGTATAAAGAATAACGAAGGGAGAGATATTATCTTCTACTATTGTGAGTGGGTTTTACATACTCAGCCACTTTCCTCTCTTGGGAGTCAAAGAGACTCCCAACTCTTTGAACCTAGAGGGCCTTTCTCCTCTTTCCTGCTGTGAACATCTAAAGATACTCTCTATTGCTTCCAGTCCAGCCTCTTCAAAGATTAGGAGGGAGTAGGACCTTCGGTTGTTGTTCAGTTGTTTTTGGTCATGCCTAACTCTCCATGACCACATTTGGGCTTTTTTGGCAAAGATTGTGTTTGGCCTAGAGGGGTTTACCATTTTCTTCTCCAGCTCATTTTACAGTTGAAGAAACTGAGGCAAACAGGGTTAGGTGGCTTGCCCAGAGTCTTCCAGCCATTCGTGACTGAAGGGCCTTTGTGGATGGTGACTCTCTCTGGGCAACAACCCATTCCTGCCAATGCTGAGGCACTCTCTTCCTCCTGCTATTCAAGCGTCAAGTTACTTAGTTAACTTGGGGTTTACTGGCTTGATTTCTTTCTCAAAGACCAAGCCTTAAACCCAATTCACTCTAGATCTTGAGGGTTGGACAACAATAGGTTCCTGTCCAAGCACCACTCAATCAGTTTTTTGGGCCCTCCCAGCTCAGAGCTAATGTAAATAGCAACTCTATCTCTTTTGGTCAACAACCCTGAGGGTCTTCCCCTCCCAGTTTAATTCTTTTATTAAAGGAGCCATCCCTAGACTCACTTCTTAAAGAAGCCTATTCACTGAATGGGCGTTGCCTCACTCAAAGTGAGAACCTGAAAAGACCTTAGCTTAAAAGGGTCAGAGGTCTCCCATTGCATTCTGGGCCATCTCTAGTCATCCTGATCTATATCTGGTCCCTGGACCCAGATGGAGAAGAAAGTGAGGCTGGTGACTTTGCACAGCCCTCCCTCACTCAAATCAAAGTCAATTGCAAGTCTTGTCATCATCTCCCTGATGTCATGGTCCTCTTTGAGAACAAAGGACAAACCACAACAAGTTGTGGTCTTTCCGTACTGTCCCGACAAAGTTGATCCTAAATGAAGGAAATAAACAAAAGAGGTGAAGGTAACCTGGAGTCAGTATAGTCAAGTCCACAATCCATGTATCAAGTGATAAAAAGTGAAGAGATAGGATCCCAGGGCCTCCCCAGCCAGAAGCATACAGCACTTTTTTCCTCAGTCACTGCCCAGAAGGAGGAAATCATTTTGACACATTCTCTTCAAACACCTCAGCTTCATACTCCCAGGACTGGATCCTCTTTGACTGTCACTTATTATACTTGAAAGCCTCCATCAATGGAGGAACCCAGTACTTTCCTGAGACTGTCCATTCTACCTTCTTTCTGTGCCATTCTTAATGAAGCCTAGGATGGCATTAGCTTTTTTGGCTGCCATGTTGCACTGCTGACTGTTACTGAGGTTGCAATTCACTAATACTTTTTCCTGTGAATATTGGCTTATGCATGGTTCCCCAATCTTGAACTTGTAAAGCTGATTTTTTTTTTTAAACAAATATAGGACTTTATACTTATCTCTGTTGAATTTCATCTTACTTGATTCATCCCATCATGATCTTTTCAGATTCTGGCTTTAACATACAGTTTATTAATTATCTTTCCCAAATTTGCATTATTTATAAATTTGGTAAGAACATCATCTGTATCTTGCTGGAATACAGGTAAACTATATCTAAACATCCCTCCATCTGCCAATTTAGAAACACTGTCAAAAAAAAAATAAAGTGAGTGTGGTATGACTTGTTCTTGATGGAACCCTATTAGTTCTTAACAATCACTAATTCCCTTCCCATATATCTATAAATCATCCCATTTGATAAGAAATTCTACAAGTTTGCCAGGAATTGAAGTGAAACTCACCAGCCTTGAGTTTGCTAACTCCACTCTCTTTTCTGAAAAAGGGAAAAACATTCAGCTGTCTCTAGTCCTTGAACATTTCTCCTCTCCTCTGCTGTGCACAGTGTTTTGCAGCTAGGGAATTTCAGGTTCAAAGAAGTGACATGTCTTTATTGTCTTATAGCAGAAGCAATACACAGTTGGATATATGATTCCCTAACCCTGCACCTGAAAGACTGTTACAATAGCGAGAACAACTGACCTAGATTTGAGCTCCAGTTCACATGTTTTCAGTAGATATGAAACTTTGGGCTCTTAATCTCTAAAAGTCTCAATTACACTACTTCTAAAATATAGATAGCAATGCCTATCTTATCCATTTAAAATGGTTTTTGTGAAGATCAGATGAAGGTGCTTTGTAAACCATGAGGAGGAAGTTAGGTAGTCACAGCAGATTAACTGATGGGCCTAGATTCAGAAAGAGCTGAATTAAAATTAAACCTCAGATACTAGCTGTGTACCCAGGGCAAGTCACTTAACCTATGTTTGCCTCAGTTTCCTTTAACTGTAAAATGGGAATAACAGCACCTAGCCCCCAGAGTTGTTGTTAGGATCAACTGAGATAATATTTGTAAAGTGCTTAGAATAGTGCCTGGCACACAATAAGTGTCATATAAATGATATTGCCTTTCCTGTCCTTCCTCCCCATGTAAAGTATTACATTTTTGTTGTTATTAATATATTTACTGTCTCTTCTGATTGCTAAGTTCTTTACAACTCAAAACTTATTTGTGTGCATTTGGAGCTTGCCCAACATCATAGAAAGTCTCTTCTTCCTCCTGACTTCTGTAACCTCCCTTCCTTCATAACCACATCCTTCTTACTCTTACTCCTTATTCCATGGCCTTTCAAAGTGGCTCAGTAATCATTATCTTATAGATTTTTTTTCCCAAATATTAAAATCATTTCTAAGGTCTCCTTTAGCTCTAAATCTATGATTTCATCAGCATTTGTTTCTCATATGTCTTTGGTGTCTCCTTCTTCCCATCTGTCTACAAATATGCTTGGGTCTCCCCATCCTAAAAAAAAAAAACAACCTTCCCTTAACTCAGTGGTTCTCAACCTTCCTAATGCTGTGACCCTTTAATACAGTTCAACCATAAAATTATTTTTGTTGCTACTTCATAACTGTAATTTTGCTACTGTTATGAATCGTAATGTAAATATCTGATATGCAGGATGTATTTTCATTGTTGCAAATTGAACATAACCCACGGGTTGAGAACCACTGCCTTAACTCTTTGCCCCACTGTTTCTCCTTCAACTTATTTTAAATTTTAAAAAATTTTTCCCTTTTGTTTTCATATTACCTACACTTCCCAATATATCCTTCTCTATTCCCTTGCCCAGAGAGACATTTCTCATAACAAAGAATAAAAAAAAAAAAAGGAGGGGAAAAAACCAGTTCAGCAATATTACAAACATATTGACCAAGTCCAGAATTATACATAGCACTCTTGAACTATAGCTTCCTACATTTGCATACTCATAAACTTTTTGCAAAAGTTATTTGCACCCAACACCCACTCTTCCACACTACCTACTCGTTCCTCAACCCCATGCAATCAGACTGAAATTCCCACAATTCTGGGAAACTGGTTCTCGGTTCTCTCAAAGTTCACCTTATCTCATGGTCTTTGTTCTGTCCACTTTTACCTCTTTGCCATATTTGATACTATTGACTAACCTTTCCTTTAGGATAAGCCTCACTTGGTCATTATTTGGATTCTGATGGCTCAGAATAAGTGTAAATAGTAATTGTTTCTGTTTTGGCCAGAAACCCTGAGGTCTTCACCTCCCAGATTGATTTTTTTTTTTTTGACTAGGTAAAAGAGGCCATTCTTTGCCTGAATTTTTTTTAACTAGCCTTAAAACACTGAATGAGTGTTAGCTCAGACAAACTGAGACCTGGGAAAAGACCTTACTTAAAAAGACCAAGACCTCCCACTGCATCCAAGGCCATCTCCAGTCATCCTGATCTATATTTTGTCACTGGACCCAGATAGCTCTGGAGGAGAGAGTAAGGCTGGTGACTTTGCACAGCTCTGCCTCACTTAAATCCAATTCACTTTCAAGTCATGACATCTCCTTCCTCATGTCATGGTCTAATTAGAGAATGAAGGCTAACAATACCAACAGCAACCACCTTGGGATGATTGGTCTTCCTTAACTCCAGAGTATCACACACACTTATTTTCCTCATTCATTTTTTAACAGTTCTTCATTATTCTTTCCTGTTTGTTCATATTTTCTTTAGGGGGGGAACACCTTGGTGAGGGGGGAGAGATAACTACATTAAGTGTAGAGTTTTGGCTTTCTAGATACTCTCTCCCTTAGCCACTCCTATAGCTTCAATTATCACATCTAAGCAAATGGTTCCACATCTAGATCTTCATTGTTGCAAATTGAACATAACCCAGAGGTTGAGAACCACTGCCTTAACTCTTTGCCCCACTGTTTCTCCTTCAACTTATTTTAAATTTTTAAAAATTTTTCCCTTTTGTTTTCATATTACCTACACTTTCCAATATATCCTTCTCCATTCCCTTGCCCAGAGAGACATTTCTCATAACAAAGAATAAAAAAAAAAAAGGAGGGGAAAAAACCAGTTCAGCAATATTACAAACACATTGACCAATATGTTTGTAATATTGCTTCTGAGCTTGAGACCAACATCTCCAGTTGCCTACAGGACACTTCCACCTGAAAGTTCCACCCCGTCAAACTCAAAAAAAATGGAGCCTATTATCTTTTTACATAATTTTCCACTCCTTCTGACTTCATTGTTCCATCACCATTCATCCAGTTTCCCGTTTTTGGAACCTTGGCATTATCCTGAACTTCTTCCTTTTCTTAAATTGTCATGTCAACACCCAAATTCTGTTGATTCTGACTCTGTAAAATCTCTCACACATTTCCTTTCTATTACTACCACACCACCTTCTTATATTCCCTTATTGCCATTCACCTGGTTGATTGGAATAGCTTGGGTTTTTTTGGAGGGGGGAAGGCAGTTCAATTTAGGTTAAGTGATGTACCCAAAATCATATAACTAGTAAGTGTTAAGTGTTTGAGGTCAGATTTGAACTCAGGTCCTCTTGACTCCAGGGCTGGTGCTCTATTCTGGAATAGTTTTCTAACAGGTCTTCCTACTTCCACTCTTCTTGCCATGTAATATATTCTTTATATAATTACCATAGTAATGATGGGGTGCTGGGGTGCCTTTGTTTGTAACATTCAGTTTTAACTTCAATTTGTAAAAATCTCACTTGTGTTTGCGTACCTATGTTTGTAAAAGCCTGTGTAATTAAATTGTAAAAATCACACTTCCCCCAGCCTGAAACCATTAACTCTGCCTCTCCCCTGAGTAAGCACTCTGCCTAGCTGAATTATCCTTGCTTGGTACTATAATAAGCTATACCTATGAATCCTGCACAAAAGCATTTTATAAACAACCACTTTAGTTTAGAGAAATGTATACCTCCTTGTTCTAGTGGCCAGCTGCACCCTATGAATCCTTCAATGCACTATCCCTAAGATAACACCTCACCATTAAGCACATCCTGGATCCCCAATTAGTCTAGCTTCCCAGCATCCATCTTGTCAAACAGGACATTGATGGGTAACAGACTGGATACCTTTCATTGACCGCTAGTTGACTTAATGACATCTCAAGGCAAAAACCACCCCTCCTGGTACTCTCCCCCCCCCCCCCCCCCGTGGGCTTTCTCCCAATAAATTATGGGCAATATGCCTGCACAGTTGATATAAAAAGTGCATGTCCCTTTAAGCACTGACCACTCATTAACTCCTCCCTAATCCCACCCTTACATACCTAGTTAGCATAATTGATACCGGATTTATGGTTTTATTACTATATAATATGTATCTCTAATTCCTGCAGCTGCAGGTCCCCCTACTCTCCTGCCCGCTGCAAAGTCAGCGTAACAATAAACTTTTACAATACTGACTGCCAAGAATGCTTGAGTCCAGGGAATTCTTTTCAGACTAAAAGAACCCTCCTAGGATTTCTTAGAAATCTCTGCAAAAACCTCTCTCCCTTATCAGTAATAATAGACAATAATAATGATTTCTATTTCCATAAGCCTTGTGAGATAGATAATATAAATATTATCATCCCCATTTTACAGATGATGAAATTTTGGTTCAAGGCATTGAAGTGATGTCTAGGATCCACATAGTTAGAAAATATCATGGCTGGAATTTGAAATCTGGTCTCCCAAATCTAAATGTAGCATACTTTCTGCTATACCAAGTCACATGATTCCTCTACTCTAAAATCTTCAGTGGCTTCCTATGACCCACCAAGTAATATCCAAACTCCCCTGCCTAGCATTTAAGGCTCTTCATTAATCTGATGATGTCCCACCCTTTCAGCTTTATCCTATCATTTTCTTACACTGACATTATGCTATAGCCAAAATGTGTATTCCCTGTATATTGCTCTGTCCTATTGTGATGGAAGTCATAGGACTAGTTCCAGAAACAGCATCCTAGGGAAATAGACTTGTATATAACATGTAAGAAAGACAGAAAAGGAAGCAATTTCTGAAAAAAAATCTAACTGCCTGGATTGGATTTACATATGAAAATGAGATTGCCTTAATATCTTTGCTCCCCACATTGCCTGTGCTTGAGCTATCTTCTCTATCTGCCTAACCCCCCTCCACTCTAGCCCTGCCCCTTTGCCAGCCTTACCCTTGGTGTCTCATATCCTTCATAGAAGATCTCAATGCACTGGAGGCTTCCTTCTGGATCTTTTAACATTCTATAAGTACCAGCACATACTCAGGCTGTGCCCACTTACCTCCAATAAAGAAACCTCTTTTTTTTCCTGATCATATATTTCCTAGCTAATATCTTTAAAGTGGCATCTTGCATTCAAGTCACTGATAATATGCTGCAGCCCTTTTACACCTTCCATGTCTCTCTCCATTGCCCTTTTGATCACCTGCAATTTTTAGTCTTTGGAAAGTGTGGGATATTATTCACAGTAATACAGCATCACTGGGTGAATATTGATTTTTAAAAATAGGTTTTTGTGTCAAGGAGCAGCTTATAATTGTGAAAAGGGCTGTATAATTTTCTAAAGGCAATTCAATCTAATCTCCTCCTTTTCAGTTTTGGGGCCAGCTCATTGTCCATCTGAACCACTTGTTCAAGATATGTGTAATAATCAACTAATTCAATGAGCTACCCATCCAACTGCATGTCATACCTTAGAAGGCAGGTAGTCTTCACTAATTTTGTTTTTCGTGTATGGAATGATATTTCTTTATGTCCCATATGGAGCACACAATGGAGGTTATATTGACTGCTTCCCTTCCTCCTTGTTGGTTCCAAACAAAGTGACAACATTACATTACTTTGATTGAGCATATAAGGATTTCTTCCTGCTGACCTAGAGCTAGCTCTGAATATAGAAGATTATTGGAAGAGGGAGGAAACAGAAGTAGTATCTTTCCCTGAGTTTTTGGGAATGTAGTGCCCACTTTAATACCAGTTACATGAAGCTCTCTTCTACCATAACTCAGGACAAAGATGAACATCTTGGGGAAGTGGGGAAGAGAGATAGGAGTTTTTTCCCCCTACATCTACTGTAGCATCTTGCAATCTAGCTACTTACTTGTATAGTGGGAAGGGGTGAAAGGAATAAGCATTTATATAGCCCTACTATGTGCCAAGCACTATGTTAAGTGCTTTACAGGTATCTCATTTGAGCCCCACAACAACCTGGGGAGGTAGGTGCTATCATTACCCCCATTTTACAGTTGAAGAAACTGAGGCAGACAGGTTAAGTGATTTGCCCAAGGTCACAGGGCTAGTGTGTGTCTGAGGCTGAATTTAAACTGGGTCTTCCAGACACCAAGCTCAGCTCACCAGCCACGGTGCCTCCTAGCTTCCCCCTAGCTACAGTAGGAGACACTGCACCTAGCAAGAAGCCACCCTATGAGGACAGAATACAGAATGGGCAGAAGTAAGTTGACAGTTACCTTGGCCTTTGGGAATTGGGTTACAGAAAAGAATGGGCACAGCGTGCCCAGCTGAGTGATCTGTTCAGCAGAGGCACCTCACCCAGGAGGAACAACATAAAGACACCAGAAAAATAGAGAGGACATCAAGGTCCTGAAGTGCTGGAGGTTTGAATTTCCTGGACCAGTGTTCTCTCTGTGGGTGCCTCCCCACTAGTATACTCTATGTATATGCTCACTCTTCACAGCACTGGGTGTAGATTTGGGAGAGCGAACCCCAGATTTATAGGAAGAACATTTTGTAGCTACTCTTCTTACAATCTCATTTTCTTGAGATAATTGTGTCACCTGGGTGACTATTAAGGGCAAATGCATCTGTGGAGGGTCATGGATTGGTGGAAGTTTTAGGAGGGCAGGTCCACAGAGTAATTTGAAACTGAGGTAATTGACCCGAAGAAAACCTACCCGATTAGTGCAAATTGGGGGAGTATCCCAGAGGGAAGAATCCGTCAAATTCATAGGACCATGGATCTACAACTGGAAGTGACTACAAAGGTCATTTAGTTTAATTCTATCATTTTACAGACTAAGAAATTGAGGGCCAAGGAGGTTAAGCAACTTACTCAGGATCACACGGGTAGCAAGTGACATAGGCAGAATTTGAACTACGGTCCTCTCCCTTCAAAGTCGTTGTACCACCATACACATAATACATTTCAAAGTGCTTTTCATAGCATGTTTGTTCTCTCTTTTGAATCTCACTACAGCCCTGAGAGCTAGATACTAGCCTCATTATCCCCACTTTACAGATAAGAAAACAGAGACAGAATAATGGCTCACATTCACATAGTACTTTGCAAAGTGCTTACTTTACAAAGGTGGTTCTCAACCTTCCTAATGCCACGACCCTTTAATACTCATATGTATGTGTATCTATGTGGGCGGACTCGCCTGGAAACAGATAGAGGAGCGGTATCTCAGGTTCCTAAGACCGTTGGAAATATGTGTTTTCCAATGGTCTTAGGTGACCCCTGTGACCCCTGTGAAAGGGTCATTCGACCCCCAAAGGAGGCATGACCCACAGGTTGAGAACTGATGCTTTACAACAATCCTGTGAGGTGGTATTAAGAAAGAATTCTATTTTGTGAAGTTTGAGGGTGACCCTGTGGGTCAAGTTAAATTGAGCTTTTCAAAGTGATGATAAAAAACTTCATGTGATAGTTGTTTTTATCCCCTTCCCCACTTCAAACACAAGGATAAGAGATCAATTTTTGCTCGACTCATTACATAATAATTAAAGTGGAACAAATTCAAGGCTACATGACCATTAGTAGGTTTCATGTTTGACTAAGAGTGATTCTGCAATTGTATCATGTGGAATCAGCTCAATCCCAAATCTCAGAATTAGTTCAGGAATGTTCTTGGAGGAAAGCATTCTGGAACCCAGGAAGCAGTTCAGTGTTTCAAGCTAAAGGAAAACAAGATGAACTAAGGTAGGTCTAGGCCAGCAATTCTCAACCTGTGGGTCAAGACCCCTTTGGGGGTTGAACAACCCTTTCACAGAGGTCACCTAAGACCACTGGAAAACACATATTTCCTAGTGGTCTTAGAAACTGAGACACAGCTCCTCTATCTGTCTCCCGGCGGGTCTGCCCACATGCAGATACACCCACATACAAGTATTAAAGGGTTGAGGCATTAGGAAGGTTGAGAACCAATGGTCTAGGCCTTTATCTAATGATTAGTTTAGATCACTCTGGCTCTCATTGATAGACCAACAATAGGTCCCAGGCCAAGCCCTACTTGGTCATTGTTTGGACCCTGATTGGCTCAGAATGCATGTAAATAGCAATTTTTCTGTTCTGGCCAGAAACCCAGAGGGTCTTCCCCTCCCAGATTGATTTATTTTATTTCATTTTAAAATATTATTTTCGTTATTTATTTATATGTTTATAGTTTTTGACTAGGTAAAGAGGCTATTCTCTGCCTCAATTTTTATTGTAAGGCCTCAGTCAAACTGAGACCTGTTAAAGACCTTAGCTTGAAAAGACCAAGGTCCCCCACTACATGCTGGGCCATCTCCAGTTGTCCTGATCTATATCTGGCCACTGGACCCAGATGGCACTGGAAGAGAAAGTGAGGCTGGTAACTTTGCTCAGCCTTCCCTCACTAAAATCCGATTCACTTCCATATTATGTCATCACCTCCCTGATGTCATGGTTCTCTTCAAGAACAAAGGACAAACAACAACCTCTGTTAGTAGAAATGGAGCTGTCAGGGCAGCTAGGTGGCACGGTGAATAGAGCACTGGCCCTGGAGTCAGGAGGACCTGAGTTCAATTCCAGCCTCAGACACTTTACATAAAAACTAGCCATGTGACAAGTCACTTAACCCCAATTGCCCTGCCTTCCCCCTCCAAAAAGCAAGAAAAGAAAAGGAGCTATCCACTGAGGACTAATCTGGAACTGGCCAGTTGGGTTATACAATAGAGTTCTCTCTCTCTCTCTCTCTCTCTCTCTCTTTCTCTCCTCCCCCACCCCCTTTCTCTCTCTACCTCTCTCTCTCCCTTCCCTGGGTCCACATAGAGTATCACACCCTTACCTGCAGGTGCTCTGCCAAAAGAGAGTGTAAATTTTAATCTCTGAAACTTTCTTTCTGAAAACCAGCCTTAACCCCAAATCATTCTGACTCTCATTGATTGGTCAACAAATGGTTGGTTGGTTGACTGGTTGTTGTCCTTTGTTCTCAAAGAGGACCAAGATGACATCATCATGTTAAAGTCAAGTTTCAATGTGTCTATGACTGATCAGACCAGTATGAGCTCGGAATGCTCTACCACAGATGAGGCACAGATTGTCCGTGTGAACATTTGGGGTGGAATCTCCAAATTTGTGCATCCTGTGTTTCCTTTGAGCTGCTTCAATTCTGTTTTGCTCATAAAGCACAACACCTTCTTTGATGTGGGCATGCCATGCTGAGTAGTGTTGTGCCACTGTCTCCCATGTCACACAATCAATTCCAGAGTTCTTGAGAGAGACTTGAGAGTGTCCTTTTGTCACTTTTTCTGACCACCATGTGAATACCTGCCTTCTGTGAGTTCTCTATAAAAGTCTTTTTGACAAGCATATATTTTGCATTCAAACAATGTGGTCAGCCCATCAGAGTTGTGCTCTCTGAAGCAGAATTTGAATGCTTTGGTAGTTTAGTTCAAATAAGGACCTTAGTGTCTGGTATCTTATCCTGCCAGGTGATCTTCAGAATCTTCCTAAGACAATTCAAATGAAAGGATTTCAGTTTCCTGGCATGGTGCTGGTAGACTGTCCAGGTTTCACAGGCATACAACAATGAGGTCAGTACAATGGCTCTGTAGACCTTCAGTCTGGTAGTCAGTCGAATACCTCTTCTCTCCCACACCTTCCTTCAGAGCTATCCAAACATTGAGCTAGCTCTCACAATGTATGCATCAACCTCATTATCAATATGTATGTCCCTAGAAAGTTCACTACCAAGGTAAGCAAACTTATCCACAGCATTCAAAACTTCCCCATTTGGTCTAACCGATGGTTCCATGTATGGATGGTATGGTGGTGGCTGATGGAGCACTTGTGTTTTCTTGGTGTTAATTGGTAGGCCAAAATTAGCACAAGCAGCAGAGAATTGATCCATATTTCATTGCATCTCAGTTTCAGAGGTTACATTGAGTGCACAATCATCTGCAAACAAAAAATCATGCGCCAACACTCCCTCTACTTTGGTCTTGGCTTGTAGGCTTTTCAGATTGAAGAATTTACTGTCAGTGTGGTAGCTGACCTTGATGCCATGCTCATCACTGAAAGCATTTGACAACATGGCTGAAATTATCATGCTAAAAGTATGGGAGCAAGTACACAGCTTTGTTTCACTCCATTGGTAACTGGGAAGGCACAAGAGCATCATCCATTATCTAGAACCTGGGCAAGCCATCGTGAAATTGACTTACAATGCTGATGAACTTCTCCAGGCAACCAAATTTTGACATAATGTTTCCATAAGCCCTCACAACTAACTGTATCAAAAGCCTTGGTCAGATCTACAAATGTTATGTACAGATCTCTGTTCTGCTCCAGGCATTTCTCCTGGAGTTGTCGGGAAGTAAACACCATATCAACTGTTCCTTGGCCCTTTCTGAAGTCACACTGGCTCTCAGGTAGATGACCATCTTACAGGTGAAGGATCAGCCTATTAAGGAGGACTCTGGCAAGAATCTTTCCAGCAGTAACTAAGAGAGAAACCCCCCTGGGATTGTCACAGGACAATCTATTTCCTTTACCTTTATAGAGATGGTCAATGGAGGCACCCTTGAACTCCTGGGGGATAACCTTCTCTTGCCATATAATCTTTTGTATGAGCAATGGACCCCCTGCCTCGTAAATCCCAGCTGGAATAAAATCATCACAGGTGCTTTGCCACATGAAAGGAGCTAGTGGCATTCAAAATTTCTTCTTCATTTGGAGCTTCATCTAGGGAGGGATTGACTTCAATCTGAGGTAAATGGTCAATGGCCTCAGTATTGATTGATGATGGTTTGCTGTTCAGCCCACCTCTCTAGGATCATGTCCTTATCTCTAATCAATGTGACTCCATCAGCACCAAGTAGTTGAGATGCGCCATAGGTTTTTGGCCCATAAACAGCCTTCAGGGCATCATAAAAGTGCTTTGGATTGTTACTATCAGCATAAAACTGAATTTCATCTGCCTTTTTACTGAGCCAGAAATCCTGCATCTCTCTAAGCTTTGCTTGGACTTTACTTTTGATGGAATTAAATGCTGCCTTCTTAGAGATGGATGCACTATCCTGCTGGTAAATCCTATGGAGTTCTCATTTTTCATTTAGCAGCTTCTGAATTTCCACATCATTTTCATCAAACCAGTCTTGATATTTGCAAGTATTCTGACTCAGATGAGTAAATGCAGTGCTATACACCAAATCTCTGAAAGCTGCCCATTCCTTTTCTGTTCCACTGTTGCCAACTGTGTGTTGGCTCAACTTTCCTTCCAAGTTAGCAACAAACTGTTCCTGCTCAGAGAAGAGCTCTAATTTGTTGACATTAATTCTTCTGGTAGTCATTTTACCTCAAAGATGCCACTTTTAATGAATGCAAATATTTAGCTTGGAAAGGATAAGCATATGATCAGTCCAGCACTCTGCACCACACATTGCATTCATCACTCTCACATCTTGTCTGTCTCCTCTCCTTACAATCACATAGTCTATTAGATGCCAATGTTTGCTGCAAGGGTGCATCCATGAAGTTTTATTGCCTTTAGGTAAATGGAAGACAGTGTTAGAGATGGGAAGGTCATGAGATGCACAAGTCTTCAATAGCAAGTGACCATGGCTATTGCTGTTTCCAACTCCATTCCTCCCTAGGGCTTCCTGCCAAGTCTGGTAGTCTGAGCCCACTCTAGCATTAAAGTCACCAAGAATTATAAACTTGACCTCTTCCAGCACATTGATGACAAGCATCTTTAGGTCTTCATAAAATTTTTCTTTGACCTCATCAGGTTTCATCATAGTGGAGGCATAGGCACTGATGATGGTGTTATGACATTTTCCTGCAAGTGGCAATCACCTTGTCACGAGCCTGTCATTCACTCCTTTTGACAGGCATACCAATTTGTGTACTAGATTAGTTTTGATTGCAAAACCTACTCCAGTTTCACAGCACTCGCCTTCACTGTGGTCACTCCAGAAAAACATGTATCCAGCTCTGACTTCAGTAAGCTGGCCTTCATTTGCCAATCTTGTTTCACTCAGGGCTGCTATTTGGATGTGATGCCTGCTGAGTTCTCTTGTAACAAGAGCTGTTTGTCTTTCAGATCTACTGGATTTTGTGTTGTCTATAAGCATGCATACATTCCATGTGCTGGTGGTGAGTGGAATTGTCTTTGCAAACATTTTCGTACATTTTTTTTGTGTTTCAACCACTGTAATGGCACGTACCAGCAGATTCCCAAAAGAGTGCTACGGAGAACAGCTTTTAGAGTTCCGATTACACAATATAGTGAACACTCTGTTTATCCCATTAGGCAAACATTCACAATATATCACAATATAATATTCACAACATTACATCTTATCACAGAAAATGGCCACACAGTTTTGACTACAGTGGCCACAATATTTAGAACAAGGAACAAAAGAATAATTATCTGGTTTCCCTAAGGGGGAAACC
>CM053585.1:199823552-199848892 GCA_028646515.1 Pseudochirops corinnae | reverse complement strand
CGACCCAGAAGGAATATCAGCCTTCCAGGCAAGCCCTCTCAGCCTTGCAGGAGGCCTTCCAAGCCCTCTCAGCCTTCCAGGTGGCCTTTACCAGATTCTGGTCTCAGGAAAACTCCATCTCAGTTCTCAGTCAGCTTTCCAGATGCTGGGAGAGAAACTCTCTCTCTCTCTCTCTCTCTCTCTCTCTCTCTCTCTCTCTCTCTCTCAGCTGGCTTCAGTCTCCACGATTCTTCCTCCACTAAGAGCAACATTCCAATTCTATCTCTCTGTCTCTGGAATTCTTGCTTATATACACACACTGGCCTCCTGTCTCAGCCAATCTCCTTCTTCCACAGCAACAGGGATGTTCATGTCCTGTCAATAATGGGACAGAGTTTGCACCTTCCATACTTAGCCCCAAGGTACTAAGTGCTAAGTATCTGCTAAACTGATTGCTATTACAACCACAGAGTGGGATTCCCCACCTGCCATGGTAATCAGGCCAGGGTTGGTTAAGCAGACAATTTTTAGGACCCCTTTTCTAGCCCCTTCCTCACACCAGGAGGTGAGCAGTGCAATCCTTAAAAGACTGCTCAGACACCCAGGGGGCTGCCGAATCCCACTGTTGCTTCCAGTGAGAACTGACCCTACAGCCTAGGATGACTTTGTGCAGGGTTATGACTACAGCTCCCAGTGTATCTGCACCTGCTGTTTCATCATTTGCCTGTCACCACAGGGCTTTGAGATAGCTATAATGGTAAAATGGTATGGGTGATATCTTTTGATTTGTGCATAATTTGGATTTAAGTGAGGCAGAGTTGCATGAAGGCCTCACTCTCTCCTCCAGAGTCATCATCGTCCAGTGGCAGGACAGAATCAAGATGACTAGAGATGGCCCAGGATGCAGTGGATGACCTTGGCATCTTTGATGTCTAACCAAGCTCTAAGTGCTCCACAGCACCTATTTCAGCTACCTTCATGGTGGTTGGATCATCTACCCATTCCACCAGGGGAAGTCTTCACATGCTTGGAGTAGGTACCCTCCTAATTCACCAATGGGTTTGAGACCCCCCGATTACCCTCAACCTGATTTAGGCTCATCTGCCAAAAAGATTTACTGGGGTGTGGCTGCTGCATATGCTACATCTTCTTGGAGCCACAGGTGAGAGTTGGGTAGAACAGGTGGACACCGAAAGGTGGAAAGCAACCCTGAAAAGGGGCTTGGAAGCCATCACACCAGAGGTACCAATCCTCCCTGGATATATCCTATACCCTATTTGGTCAACGATAGGTCCCAGGCCGAGGCCTACTTTGTCATGGTTTGGGCTGCGATTGGGACAGAGTGAATGTCCCAGATTAACTTTTTTTTTTAATTTTAGACAAATACTAAAACAAATATACAATAAGAAAAGAAAAAGAAACATATTATGAACTTAAATACAAAAAGAAAAAAAAAGCATTGCCATGTACACAGCTGAGGATTAGAAATATACAGCAATAAATTCCCATTTCAAGAAAGCCTGTATAATAATACTATGCATTGTGTTTAGAACTGTCCATCTTTTCTTTGCTTCCTTGTAAATTTTCTTTTGTTCTCTACTGTGCACTTTTTATTTTGTTCTTTTTCTCCTCTTCTTCCACCCCCCAATTAAATGCAGATATATTTATATATCGTTACATATATATACACAAATATACATACATATAGGGACATATACACACTATATATACATACATATGCCCTTATATACATACACTTATTAACACATATATGCGTATATATCTATAACCATGCTCATATATAGACATATTCATTTATATGCATCTATGTAAGACCATATACTATTTGTCCTGTTTCTCTCCAGATCAATTTTTATTTTATTTTCAAATATTGTTTTTAGTTATTTATTTTTTAAGTTTTTGACTAGGTAAATAGGCTATTCTCTCCCTCAAATTTTATTAAACCTTAATCACTGAATGGATGTTGCCCCCTGTTAAAGACCTTAGCTTGGAAAGGTCACGGTCTCCTACTGCATCTGGGGCCATCTCCAGTTGTCCTGATCTATATCTGGCAACTGGAACCAGATGGCTCAGGAGGAGAAGGTAAGGCTGGTGAATCTACACAGCCCTCACTCACTAAAATCCAGTTGCATGTCATGGCATCACCTCCCTGATGTCTTGGTCTTCTTTGAGTATGTAGGACAAACAACAACAACAACAGTTTAGAAGACTTAAGTGCTCCTCTCAGTCCGGGACTGAATAGTTTTATTTGGTATTCTAATTACTATCACCCCTCCCCTCACGCATATGCACACAATATTTCTAAACTTGTTTATCCTTTCTTCTCTTGTGAATAAACTTTGGAATATATACTTTTTTATAGTGTAAAGAGAAGTTGATTCTAGAAGTAGATACCAAGAAATAATAGCTAGCATTTAACCATTCTCTTCTTGGTTATGTTTCTGACTCTCTAGACCAGCAGTTCTCAATCTGTTGGTTGCAACCCCTTTGGGGTTGAACAACCCTTTCACAGGGGTCACAGGGGTCACCTAAGACCATCGGAAAACACATATTTCTGATGGTCTTAGGAACCTCTTCTATCTGTTTCCAGGCAGATCCACCCACATGCAGACACGTCCACATACGACTATCAAAGGGTCGCCGCATTAGGAAGGTTGAGAACCACTGTTCTAGACTTTACTCAATTGCCTTCTTACTCTGTAACAACCGTTTTTCATGCCAGCTCCTTTCTCTCACTGGTGAGTTCCTTTCAGAGGCCTCTGTTTTGGGGAGGCCATACTTCATTCTCTTCCAGACTTCCCTGGACTTCACTCCTGTGGCCCCATGTAGGTACCTTCTCCCACCTCTTTTAACTCCCTTTTATGGGTGATATTCCCCCAATAGAATGTAAGCTTCTTGCAGGCAATAACTTTCAGAGAGAGAGAGAGCGAGATCCCCAGAACTATGCCTGTTGCATGGTAAGCAGTTGCTAAATGCTCACTGCCTCATCTGCCTGACCGCCTAACCTATCTCATCTGATCCTCTCAACAACCCTGTGAAGTAGATGATGGTATTATTTCCATTTTATAGATGGGGACAACAAGGCTGACAGAGGTTAGGTGACTTACAGCATCACATGGCTAGTAGGTATATGATACAGGATTTGAATTCAGGTCTTACTGATTCCAAATCTAGAACTCTAGACACTGTCACCCAGCTGCCTAACAGCAGCAATAGTAGGAATAGTGGCAGCCAATCTCTGAGTAAAAGGGGCCAGTCTAGCTGAGGAACCTAGAAAGGATCTGCAACTCTGTTTTGAGACAGTATTCAGGCATCAGATAAGTTTAGAAAGCAGTAAAAGGTAATGGTGCCCAGGTCTTAATCCAAAAAGGCCAGCCTTGGGAAGGTGATTCATTCATTCCAGCATACCTAAAACTTACTTATGAGATAGCTAAGGTAAGTATCATCATCCACTTCTAACTGATGAAGAAACGGAGACTCAGAAAGGCACCAGTGAGTTACCCAAGGTAACACAATGAGCCAGCACTGGAACTAAGACTAGAACTCAGGTCTTTTGATTTCAGATCCAAGATAATTCCCACTATGTTATACTTAAGGTTCTATTTTCTGAGTGCTTGGGACTTCTGTTTATGGGTGAGTTAATCTCTCACCCAGTGTGAACAAATTCCTTGAGTACTTCAAATTCAGAGGATACCTAAAGCATCTAGAACATTGGAAGTCTGGGGATAGGTTAACAATGAGCAATGGTAGCAGGTGTTTCTTACTCATTGTTGAGTGTGCATCTGTTTCTTTGTCATGGTGTGGGACCCTGGTTCATGCAGTATGTTATAAGCCTCACCCATACAGATGCCTTGCAGGGCAGAGATGATATGTAACAGCCATAGGGACTGGACTTGAGATTTCACTGAGCAGAGAAATCTTAGGTGAGAAAATTCCCTCTACTAAGGCAGGTGGGCACCTTCTCTAAACTTTATAGGGTTGCCTAGAGAAGAGGTATATGATATGCTGCCTGCCATGACTTAACAGTGTTAACTGAACCATATTAAAATGTAACTGGGAAATATTTAACAAAATGAATAAAAATATGATAAAACACAGATATTACATATGGCCCACAGGGATCCTTATGTATAGTTTAGTGGCTCACTTCTGTTTGAATTTGATACCACTTGGTTTAGACCACTGAAAGGTTAAGTGATTTGCCCATAATTACAAAGCCAACATGTGTTAAAAGGGCTTAAACCCAGGTCTTCCTGGCTTTGGGGCAAGCTCTCTCACCACTATGCCAAGCAGCCTTTATGACATCTAGTCTGTCCCTTCAATTCCCCAACAGTACCAATCACAGGCTTTTGTGCACAGTGGGTGCTCAATCAACCCTGCAAACTAACTATTTTCTCGCCTACTCCTTCCCCAGACTGTGTTCCACCGTTTAATTTTTGGAGATGACATTTAAATCATTCCCATTGGAGATGGGGGTGGGCAGAGGATGGGCCAGATCTTTGATTCAGCTCAGAAGGTGAGGGGACATCTTGCTAAAGGTGAAGTGACAGGCAGTTGGCAAAAATACACCATGATGTGGTCCATACTCTTCAGGGTTGTCCACTCATTGGCCTTTTGGTTGATTCTTTCCCCTTCTCAACTTTCAGACACTCATCTGCAACGTGACAGCAATTTGCTCCCCTCTCTGCAGAAGAAGCTTATTTTTAGTTTTTAACCCACCACGTGAATGAAGGCAAGTTATCAATAGCAGCAGAAAATGCCTTTCTTTCTATCTCTCTCTTTTTATGGCTTTGAGACCTGTACAATCTGCGCTCATTAAATTCTGCCAAAAAATATTCTTATTACTATAAACTCCTCAGTCTGTGACTTTAGCATAGTAGCAGCCTTGCCAGCTCTCAAGACAGCCGGGCACAAAGCATCCCCAAGGCAATAATCTAACGTCCTTTGCTGGGGCATCTGGCAGAGAGAATTGTAACCAAAACCAATCTGGCCAGCAGAATAGATCCGTGATCAAGCTAACAGATGAAAGATGGGAACAAGGAGGGAGACATGACAAGTCAATGGGGAAGGAGATGAGCTTTTAGATATGATTTAAAGAATCCAGGAAGTTGGTAAAGAGGAGAAATAGAAGATCCCCAAAAAGAGATGAGATATCAGAGCGGGTCTCTTGAATCATCAATATGGAGACTAAGAATCATTGAAGCAGTTGGAAGGGATCATAATAGCCATCTAGTTCAACTCATACCTCAACATTTTTTTTCTCTCTAACATATCAGACAGCCTTTACTTTGCTCCTATAAGGGGGGAACCATTGCCTCTTAAGGTCACCTATTCTACTTTTGGATAGCTCCACTTGTCAGAAAGTTTTTCATCATGTCAAACTTACATTTGCTTCTTTGCAACTTCCATCATTGTTCCTAGTTCCATCCTCTGGAGCCAAACAGAATAATATTAATCCCTCCAAACCCTTCAAATACTTGAAGATATTATGTATGGTGCTCATTCCTCCCTGCCACTCCTGTCCCAACCCCCAACACACAGACACAATGCTTCTCTTCTATGTGTGGGACATCCTTAACTCCTTCAAATGTTATGATATGAATATAGGTCCTTTCCTCTTTTTGATTGTCCTCCTACAGACTCTTCAGTCTATCAATGTTCTTCCTAAGATATGGTGCTCAGAATGGAAGATAATTTTCCAGATGTCTCACTAGTCAATCAATTGATTAATAAACATTTAATAAACAATAAGTCCTTACTAAGTACCAAACACTGTGCTAAACCTAGGGATACATATACAAATAAAAACAAAGGCAGTCCCTGTTCCCAGGGAACGTAAAATCTAAAAGGGAAAAAGAAGACATAAAAGAAAGATAAAAAGGAAGATGGGAAGGTAACCTGCACAGGGGCACGATGGAAAATCCAAAGTCCAAAATGAATGCAGCTGGGTAGGAAATGAGAAGATGTCACCAGGACAAAGAACATCACCTCTTTATACCCGCCACTCCTAATGCAGCCTAAGATAACAATGCCATATCTCACCACTTAGTCATACTGAGCTGGTCGTCCACTAAACCTGCCCCTAGATCTTCTTCAGATGAAGAGATAGTCTAACTATGCCTCCTCCATCTTATAATTGTGGAATTGATTTTTTTAAGCCAAATGTAAAGCTTTACATTTGTCCCTTTAAAAAATCCATCTTATCATATTCAGACCAGAACTCAGTCAAGATCCTTTAGGATCATAAAAGAGTTAGTTCCATATTCTGATGTCTATTCCCTGAACCAACCCCTCCCCATTGCCTTCAAGGGACATGTGATTTTCTTATGACTTTTCCTTCTCTTGTAGTATATAATCATAGAATAATAGAACTGGAAGGTAGCCTAACTGTCATTTGGTGCACTCTTCTCATTTTACAGATGAGGAAATTGAGGCCTAGAAAGGTAAGTAACTTATGCAAAGTCACACAGCTAATAAATAGCAAAGCCAGAGCTCAAAGCCAGGTCTTCTGACTGTAATTCCAACATCCTTTCTCCTATACTACCTAGTAGGCACTCAACAACTATCTATTTCAATTCAGTACTTGTTAAGTACCTTCTGTAACAAAAATATAGCACATATCTATTTGCATTCAAGGCTTACAAAGCATTTTCCTTACACTAATTCTTTGAAGTAAGAAATACTACTTATGTTCATCATCCCTATTTTAGAGATAAAGAAACTGAGACTCAGAAAGGTTAAATGACCTGTGGAAGGTCACACAGTAAAGTATCAGAGTCAGGACTTGAATTTAAGTCTTCTGATTTCAAATTCAATGTTCTTACCATTACAATGGGCTGCTACTAAGTGCTGAGCCTTCTCCTAGAAAGAACATAGATAAGCAATGCAACTCATTTGTTTCACCAATTATGGAGAAACAGGCAAATGAACATGATTTAGACTAAACCACTATTTGGAAGTGTTAGGGAAATACAAAGGAAGGGAATCATCATTGTAGGGCGGGTGAGTCAGGCCAGGCTTCCTGGAAGATGAGTTTTGAGCTGATTTTTGAAGGACATGTATTGATGGAGTAGAGGTAGTTTCCCTAAATCAGGAGTTAGGGATGTTGCATATCCCTAGGGTTCTGATCTTTCTGTAAAGGTAAGCATTCCAGAACATTCTCCTATTGCAAGACTGTTTTGGATAAGGAGCAGAGGGGAGGATTTATTTTTAGTGGCTTCGTGGTCTAGTGAGAATGAGAGGGAGAGACATAGAGAGATAGAAGAGGGAAAGAGAGAGGGAGAGAGAGAAAGAGAGAGAGAGAGAGAGAGAGAGAGAGAGAGAGTTTGGAGGGTAAGGAGAAGGAAAGACAGATTGGGATGGTTTAATTTTAACTCTGTCAGAGCAAAACAATGTAGGCTGAGAACAGCCCATTGCCCTCCTCAGCAGTGAGCCGAACTGCAGAGCCCGATAACAGGAGAAGAAAGAAGAGAGTACAAATAAAAATAAAATAGCAGGGAAAGATTAAACATGCAGTAAGGAAAAGAACCAGATATTATACCAGCAGCAACAAAGTGTGAAATACTGTTCCAGCAGCTACAGCCTGGGCTCAAAGCTCCAGCCACCATAGCCCACCAGCAGGCTCTTGGAGAAGGCTACACTAATTACCTCTTCTTTCTTCCCCACTGAATGACAGCTGTAGAAATAACAAAGGCCAATCATTTGCCACTGAGTTAAATGAAAAACATCCAAACTGGCTTCTTCCATTGACAGAGCTGAAAGACTTGGCCCCTCATACATGAAAACATACACCCACCTCCTCTGTTAATTCTGTAGCCTCCATTTATCTGGAAAATAAAGGAATACAATTAATAGAGTGAGATCTATACTTGGGGTGCTTTATTACTCTCTCACAAGTGTGTTTGGGTGAAGGATTAGGGGGTCCCAGTGGTAGAGAGTGAAATACCAAAACAGCTCAGGGATTGGTCACCTGGACATTTGATACTCCCCAAGGAGTCACATATAATTTAATTGTACCTATATGCAGTGATCATTTAATTGTGTGCCAAGCATCCAGGTGAGGAGAGCAGAAGAAGACAAAGAATTCATTCTTATGTTGCTGCTCATAGTACAGTGGAAGGAACAGCAGCCCTGGAGTCGAGAGGACATGAGTTCAATTCCTATCTCTAATGCTTTTGTGATTCCACTATCTGTATGACTGACTGTAAGCAAGTTATTTAACTTTCAATTCCTTCCTCTGTAAAATGAGGCATCTGGGCTAGCTTTTTCTGTGATAGATCTATGATCCTATAATATATCAATAATATATATTACAATATAATATATAATACATAATATAATATATAAATAATATATAAAGAAAGTAAACATGACTGATACAGATGAAACGTGCATATGGGAACTCACTGTAAACAGATGTGATCAGAGGTTTCATAGAGGAGGTATGGCTATCACTGAGACTTAAAAAATATCTTGTAAACCTTAATCGGAGAGAGGAGAAAGAAAGAGAAGTAATGGCTGGAGTCCCTACAAGTCTGACCTGGGTGCATCCTCACTTTCTAACAGTGAAGGGACTGCTTTGTAGAGCTGATTGCCCTACCTTTGCAGTATGGTTTTGTACGGTTTTCGATCTGGGGTGAAAAATCTCACATAGTAGCCATTTTCTCTTCTTCCTGTTCTCTGACCTCCAGATTTGTGACTGATTTAGTTGTTACCCTACAGACATATAATCAGCATGTGCAGATACAGTTGACATGATACAATCAACAAACAGAAAAGTAGACTTAATTGAGCTTTGGGGCTGCTCCATTAGAGTCCATCCTTTCATGTTTCTATTCTTGCTTCTCCAGTTCTCTGCCCAGGGTCACATAGCTACTTTGCTTAGTGTCAGAGTCTGGACTATGCTAAATAATAACTAATATTCATATAACCCTTTAAAGTTTGCAGGTCACTTTAGATATGTAGTGGGGGATGGGATATGTAGTAGGCCCACGCGCGCCCTATACTCCTAGTATTCACAACTTGCTCTGTCTGCTGCCAAAACCCACGGGGAGGCTTGGTGAGTCTATTTCAAAAAGTGTAGGATGACAATACAGGGGGGCCTACTCTCCACTTCAAAGAATGTTATTCTCTGAATGTAATTATTCTATATCTGTTTCCTGTCTGATTAACTTTAGTAATAAAAAGGACTTTTGATTGGCTGGTGAGGCAGAACAGGGTGTGTATTCAACAAGCACTAATCAGTCAAAGCAAGTCTCTCTGTCTCTCTCTCTGTCTCTCTTTCTTTGTGTGTATCTGTCTTTGTCTCTCTGTCTGTTTCTCCCTCTCCCTTTCTCTCTTCCTCTCTCTCTGTTTCTCTCCCTCTCCCCCTCTCTCTGCCTCTGTCTCTCTGTCTCTGTCTCCCTCCTTGTCTCTCTGTCTCTTTGTCTCCCTCCCTCTGTCTCTGTCTCTCTCAACCCCTTCTGCCTTTGTGGTCCTAGTCCAAATGCTAATAATTTATACATGTTAGGCACTAAAGAAGCATTTAATCTAATTTAATTTAATAATCAGGGTTTTGTTTTGGATTTTTTTTTTCCCTCCTTGACAATAAAAGTGGATACTGGAAGAAGGCAGGAGGTTCATTCACTTACTTACCCATGTGCTACTAACTCATCCTCTACCATGAATGCAAGTTAAAAAAAATACTAGAGAAGAGAGGTGCCTTCACTCTGTTGGGCCACCCAGGACCCTAAAGGACAAGTTCGTACCTAAGTGTTCCTTTTTCCTAGGTGGTCATGTCACTCAGCTCCTGCCCTACTGCTTGGCTTAGACTCCAGGCTAACAAGGCCTTCCCCCACATTTCCCTCTGCTTCTGGGAATTAATAACACATCTTCCAGAGCAGATTTGGCTCCTGTCCATTGGTTCAGCCAGTGTTCTTTTGTATTCACAGGGCTTTCTTAGTGCTTCTGTTTTCATTCCCTTCCTATCTATAAAGATAAAGACAGTTCCAAGCCACAGAGATACAGATCTTGGGTCAAATGTGTATTGAATCCATACTTCCAGAGTAGGAGGAAGTGAGTTTTGCAAAAGAATATGGTGTCAAGAAGTAAAAAATGTCTGCATCAGAGTTCCCCAAATGTTTTTGTTCAAGAGTCCCCTTGATACTTGAGTCAATTTAAAGGATCCCTTCTCATAGTGATCAGTTTGCTTCTGGAAGCCTTTACCTGACCATATCCTGATCTCTGTCCCCATCCCAGTCTAAAGTCTGATTCTTGCCACAGACTGACAGTCCCCTCACATACCAGATAAAGATGGAACTCTAACCTTGGTCATATATTTATCCCTGACCCCACCTCCCAAGGATAAGAAACCATGTCCCTTTTGGCCCTTAATAAATCTTAGTAAATGCAGCTAAGTGGGCAATGTGCTCACAGGCCAGATGCCTTTCTAGTTCTCCACACACACACCTCAGTAACAAAAATAATAACCAACACTTTCATAGTCCTTTAACATTCGCAAAGAGCTTCAAATATGTATAGATGTGTAGACATACACATACACTATATATATATATATATATATATATATACACATATGCATATGTATATATATATAGTGTGTGTGTGTGTATACCTCACAATATCCTTGTGAGATAAATACTAGAGATCTTAATACGTACATTTTACAGATGAGAAAACTGAAGTTCAAAGAGATGAATAACTTGCCCATGATCACAGAGCTGGTGTGTTTCAGAGGCCGTGATTTGAACCCAGGCCATCTGTCTGACTGTGTGCCTCTCATCTCACATTGCATTTGCCTTCAGCCTAATCTTTAACTCCTTTGGGAAGAGGACTGGTACCTTCCACTCAATGACAAACAGTCTCACACCTAGGAAAACCCTTCATATCTCAGTGATTCTGAAGCCCTTTAGGCCATCATGCAAATCACATTCTCTACACCCAGCTAATTCTTTATTTCTATTACCCTCAACCTTCCCACCTTAAAATTTCAACTAAGCACCATCCAGCCCTTCCACTTTGCCTTGTAGAATGCTTGTTCTTATAGGCAACAAACTTCCCTTCAACCTAAATCTTTTCCTCTGCCACTGCTCCCATCTATTAGCTCTTACTGAAACCTGATCACCCGTCCTAGTGCTGGCTGCACCTTCACTCACTGGTGGAGGCAGAGAATTGGGCTACTCTCTGCTCCCCATTGCTACTTCCAGGTTCTCTCCCTACCTCCATCACTCAATAAGCTTTCCTCCTTTGATATGCATGCTATTCATTTCTACCATGAAATCCAAATCCTGGTATCTTTTGTCTATAGACCTCCAGATTACTCCCCTTCCTTCTTTAATGAGGTCTGTACCTGATTATCTTTCCTTCTTAACTCCTGCCCTTATATTAAAGTACTTCAACATATATATTGACTTGTCCTCAAACACCTTAATTACTCAGTCCTCAACCTACTCTCTTCCCATGAGCTACTCCTCTACCCCACCTCAGTCATACACAAAAATGATCACTCTCCTGATCTTGCCACCACATACTAATGTAGTACCTCCATGTTCAAGAATTCCAAAATCCCCTTATCTGATCATATTCTATTGGTTTTTCACCTCTCCCTCTTCCTTCTCTTACAAAACCCTAATATTTGTCTGTACCATGACCTTCAATACTGTGACCCCTTAATTCTCTCCCACATTGTCTCCCCTGAATTGTTGTTCAGTCATTTCAGCTGTGTCCGACTCTTCTTGGCCCCATTTGGAGTTTCTTGGCAAAGCTACTGAACTGGTTTATCATTTCCTTCTCCAGCTCATTTTTAAGATGAGGAAACTGAGACAAAGAAGCTTAAGTGACTTACCCAGAGTTACACAGCTAGTAAGTATCTGAATTAACCCTGAACTAACCATTCTCTTTTCCCCATCTGGACCCCTTAGTGAACCAATTCAACTGTCCAGTACACTGAACCAATACACTGTCCTCCTCTCTTGAATCCCTAGCCTCTGTAACGTATACCTTCCCAAGTCTCAGCTTTGGATTATTCCCACTGTTTCACTGTTATATACATGATGCTAAATGAAGATAGAGAAAATCATGCAACAGTTCTGATTAGGTCTACAGTCTTAACTGGCCCCTCACTGCTGCTAAGCAAGCCTTCTATACCTGTCTTATCAACTCATTATCCTACTATCTACAGTGGCTCTTCCAAAGTTTTTCACCCATCCTCAAACCTCTCAGGTCTTTCCTTACTCTATAATAAAACTCTCCCATCTGCCTATTATAGCATCTTAAATTTACAGTAATGGAGTTATATCTTTGGATTAAGAGATTATCTGCAGAAGGATAGTGTTAAGATTCAGATCTGTAACTTATGAGAAATTAAATCTTAAGCTTTCACTTACAGGTTGGCAATGACAAATTTATTGCAAATTAGCTGTTTTTTGGGAGAAATAGGGAAAGAGCCTGTGGACATGGTTTTGTAAATCTTGTGGAAGGGACTGGCACCATATAGTGAGGGTAAGCACGACAATAGGAGGGATCTTCTACAGCTAAAGGAGCCCTTAGAATCTGGAGTGGAGGAGTATACTTATAGGTACGAGTAAATTGTTTTCTGGTACACAGATGCACAGAAGAAATACTGGTGTCGTGATGAAAGTTGAACGGGGAAAAAAAAGTCAACAGTCAATAAACATTTATTAAGGACTTACTAAGTACTGGGTATGAAAAAAGAGGCAAAAGACAATCCCTGGGCTCCAGGAGCTCACAGTCTAATGCAAGCCTTTAGGTATTTTCTTCTCTTTGTCAGGGTGACACTGAAAAACTAAACCCCTTCTCAGGGTGACACTGAAAAACTAAACCCCTTCTTTCTCCTCATTATATGGTAGCTCAGCGCAATGGAAAGAGCACTGGCTCTGAAGTCAAAGGACTTGGGTTCAAATTCTGCTTCTAATAGTTACTATTTACTTTGTACAAGTCACTAAACCTCCCTGAGCCTTAGTTAACTCAGCTACAAAAATGAGGGTGTTAGACTAAATGGCCTCTGAGGTCTTTTCTAGTTCTAGTCTAGATCAATGATCCTTCCTCTGTGATTCTTATATCTTTCTTTGCTTCTCTATCGCTGTTTACCTCTTTTTCCACCTTTTGCTCTGTGTACTTCCCATTTGTGATCCAGAGACTCTCCTTGTTTGTCTAATGAGGGTTTATGAGGTAATTTTAAAGATAGCTTATTGGGAAAAGATATTAAAAGGATTCCAAAATACTAATTATCATGCAACTGAAATGTCAAGAAGTCAGGAGACAAGTGTCCTGTGGTGACTTTGAGGATCAAGTAGCCACTTCAACACCCACTGTAGGACTGAGTCCATCTCTGTGTAATAAAAGCTCTCTGGAGGTGGGGTGATCTCAGCCTCCAACAGGTCTGTCCCTGGATTTATTGGGCCTATTCCTTTCAGAGAGAGAAATGGGGAGAGCTCCAGGGCTCAGTGTGTTTCTCAAAGGCAGGGATGGCAAAGACTCTTTGCAGTCTCTTTAAAGCCAAACCACACTTAGCAATCAGATTCCCTTTTGCTGTGGTCTAAGCCTAATCACTAACTGTACTATACATGTGCCTGTCTGGCTCCTAGGAGGTGGGTGTGATTGCTAGATGCCACAATAATTAGAGATGATTTCAGGAATTTCAGGGTTGCCTCAGGTCTCTACCACTGACTGAGGGACTGAAAAGGGTGATACCCAGTTACTGGCTGTTTTTTGGGGGGAATTGTTCTTCCCTCCCTACATCCCCTATGTCTGATGCAACATGCTTAGCTTCATCTCTTCCCTGGGGCACACCTCCATTTGCTTAATGGTATACCCTTTGAGGATTGAGCATTACTGTAATTTCAGCAGAGGATGGGATGTAGTTTCCCCAACTTGACCCTTAGGGAGATACAATATTTAAATAAGATATGGTCCAGATTCTCATGGAACTTAATATCTAGTAAGGAGATAAGACATAAACCCAATAACAACAATACATAATAGTACATGTTAAGTGCATTAGAGAAGTAGAAAACAATGATCTGAATGGGAAGAGGGATCAAGGAAGGTTTCATGGAGGAGGAAATATTAGGGTTGTTCTTTCATGAAAGAGTAAGAAGAATTCAACAGGTAAAGAGGGTGAACGAGGCAGTTCCAGGCATAGGAATATAGGAAATACATAAGCAATGGCACAGAGATGGGGCACACAATGCAGGAGTAGTTTAATGTGGATGGGATGTAGCTTATGTGAAAGGAAGTAATACCCAGGAAAGTTGGATAGTGTCAAGTTGTGGAAGGTGTTGAATGCCTGGCAAAGTAGTTTGAATTTTGCTCTGTAGGTGATAGGAAGCTTCTGAAGATTTTTTTTTAAGAAGAGGAGTGACATGATCAGAACTATTTATAAGTATCCATGTAAAAGACCAACTTGAAGTGAGAAAGAATAGATTCAGGAAAACCTCTTAAGAGGCTACTACAATAGTCAGGAAATGATAATGAGTTCCGTTCTCTAGAATAGCTAACAGTGGTAATAGAAAGAAGGGGATATATTTGAGAGATCTTAAGGAAGTGGAATTGACAGAATTTGTTAATTTATTGGACATGAAATGTGATGGAGAAGGAAGAATCAAAGATAATTCGAAGTTATAAATATGGGATACAGGGTGAATAATGAAGCAATATCACATGGGGAACTATGGTGGGAACTGGATATTTTTACCCTGATGAGGGAGAAGTCTTGGTGAAGGACGAGAGGGAGGAAGGTAGTGACTATATTCAACTATCTGAAGACTTTTCATAAGGAATAGTGATCATACTTGTTCTCTGTGATCTCCAGGGCAGAACTAGGGCCAATGTGTGTCAGAGTATGGGGAGAAGATTTGGGATCAACATAAAGAACTGCCAACAATCGGAACTGGCCAACACTAGAAAGTCTGCTTCAAGATGGAAAGTAATTCTTATCCCGGAGGTGCTGAAGCAAAGCATGAATTTCAGGGGTGGGTGATATAGAAGGGATTGCTGCTTTTAATGGGTGATTGGACTGAAGGTCATCTGGGATCTCTTCCTGTTTTATGACAAGTAAAATGCAAATAGGAGACATTATCAAGTGATTCTAAGAATCCATGATTCTATGGAAGACAAATCAAGTCAATTGTTTGAGCTCTGGGAAATTAGCAAGCAAGCATTGAAGCTAACTCATTCTTCCCCTGAGCCTGCTAGAGGTGGATCCCGTTTCATGCAGGTTAGATTGGTCTGGCTTGTTTCAGATTTGGCACAAACAATCCCCAGGGTTCAGTGGCAAGGCTGGTAAACAGGCCCTGTATTTACAAAGGGTGAACATGATCATGGCTGATAAGGTTATTCTGTTACAGAGGTTTGTAATAGTCTAAGTAGCTGAAGGAAGGAATTCGATTTCTTGTCCTTCTTTAGAGTCGTATCTTCCATGTCTAATGACCTGTTACCTAGAAGTCATTCCCCAGGCTGTGACCACACTCTTCTCTGGAATGATCTGGAACAGAGTTGGTTAGTCCCAACCCAATCACTTCTGCTGGCTATTAGGCATCCAAAAAGTTTAATTCGGTTCAAATGAACAAACATTTATTAAGTTCTCTTTGTATAGAGTGCTGTTCTAGGCCTGAGGAGATTCAAGATTTAGTTGGCACTTACAGCCTAGTAAGACACTAGCAGACATAGCTATAATAGACCATAATACATACAGAGGAACCAGAGAGTAGTGGCTAGAGACCTTATTCCTTGGGAAGGAAGACTTGGTTTCAAGTCCCAGCTCTGATACATACTGTCTGTGTGACTCCAGAAAATCACTCTCAATGCCCCCCAGACAACTCTCTAAGACTATAAACTGGAGAACAAATATCACTCTATAGTAATGGAGGAAATTCCCTGTATAGATAAAATCAAAGATCCAGTCTCTCTCTTTCTCTCTCTCTCTCTCTCTCTCTCTCTCTCTCTCTCTCTCTCTCTCTCTCTCTCTCTCTCTCTCTCTCTGTCTCTCTCTCTCTCATGTGTGTTTGTGTGTGTGTGTCTGTGTGTCTGTGTGTAGTGTGTAGGCAATAGCATTTAAGTTAGTCAGTAGCAGATGGATAGGGATTGATTCCTCAAAGGAGTATAGGAATGGTCAGAGAGTACCCCCTTGGTGAAGCATTACCTAGGCCTATGACTTCCCTGGCCTTCAGAAGGCAGAATGTTCATAAGGCCCCTGCTAGAGAATGTGCTACACTGGAGTCTGGAGAACTGAGTTCTCACCAAAGCTGTACTGCTGCCAGTTTACTTTGTGACTTCAAGCAAGTAAGTTCCTTTATTTCTCTGGGCCTACCTAACCTTGCTTCTAATGAAAAAATGGTGGCACATGAAGTACAAGTACTCCTTTGTCTGGAATGGGTAAAGTGTAGGCTGACTGGAAGCAAGGCACAGAACAAAATGGCTTCTCTAAATCTACCCCATCTTAACACATCTGGGGAGAGATCCTTTACATCTTCTCTCTTGTTGATCTCACCAACTCCTGTGGGTTTAATTCAATTATCATCTCTAGGTGGATGACTCTCAAATGTATGTATGTTGTGCATATAGGACTGACAATGGCCTGAGAAAGAAATACCACCACTCTTGATTTACTTTTGGTTGCCTCTCAGTTTTCATATTTTTTTCATATATTCAAATCAATTCAACAATCATTAATTAAGTGACTGGTTTGTTCTAGGTATATGATTAACCCCAGTCTCTCTCCTAATAGCCAGTCCCACATTATCAGTTGCCTGATAGATGATTCTACTTAGGTGTCTGATAGGCATGTCTAGCTCAGCTTGTCCAAAATTACAGAACACATTAGCTTTCCCTTTCCCACCCAGAACTTGTGTATCTTCCAAAGCTCTCTATTTCTTTTGACAGCATCCCCTGATCAGTGACTTGGCTTACTCCACTCCTCACTTCCTTCCCATCCCCACCCTATCCAATCAGTTACCAAGTCTCCTCACTTCTAGCTGCATAACACCTTTTGCATCAGTTCCCTTCTCTATATTCACAAGGCAACTACCCTGGTATACAGGCCCTTGACTCTTCTGGTTGGAGCTAATATAAGAGCCTCTTGATTTTCTCTCTCCCATTTCTGCCTCTCTCCACCCCTACCCCATCCCTCTCAATCCCTCCCTCTACACAGCTACCAAATCTTCCCAAAGTACAAATCTGACTGTGGTACCTTCCTGCTTAAGAAACTTCACGGTCTCCCAACTGCCTTGAGGGTGGAATACAAACTCTTCATTTTGATATTTAAAGCTATCCACAGTCAGACTCCTCTCTACCTTTCCAGACATTTCACATGTTCCCCCTTCACCTATTCTACTTACCAGCCAAACCGCCCTACTTGCTGTCCCCAGATCTGTTTTTTATCTGTCATCTGCATACCTTTCAAATGGCTCTCTGCCTCATGCATGGCATGCATCCTCTCCTCACTTTCTCATCTAAGAATACTTAGCCTCCTTCAAGGCTCAGCTCAGGTGCCAACTCTTACTGGGAACCCTAATTGTGGGAGCTTTTTGCCTCCTCAAGTTATATTGTATTTATTTATCTGTTTCAATGTTGTAACTCTCCAGTAGAATATAAACTCCTTGAGGTCAGGAACTATTTCATTATTGCCTTCGTTCAATACCTTGAACATAGCAGCTGCCTAATAAATACTTTGAATTGAATTGAATATACTGAAAACATAAGAAAGCCCAGATGCTCTTTGAAGTTAGCCAGGAGTAAATAAAGTATTGTGGTATTATTTCTCCCTCTTATCCCATTGCTAGGCCTATAGTTACAGAATAGCCTCTTTGTTCCTCCAGTCCTTTCCTCCCTCAAACCAGCCTCTAAGGCACACAAGATGTTTGCTTGGTCCCTCCCTCTTTACCTGTCAGTTCTTCAAATCTGAACCTTCTCACCTCTTTAAGGGAAATCTTTCTGACCTGGTAAAAGCCAATCCTCCAGCCCCAACCTACCCAAAACAAACATCTCCCACATCCTCCCTTGCTGCTGCTTCTTACTCTGTCTCCATATTATAGTCCTACTCGTACCCTGGCTATACCTTGGATTATTTCATCTCTGCTTTTTGAATTAATATAAGTAGTATGAAATCTTCTGGTGGGTATGCCATTTCCCAGATATTCATACCCATGTGGTATTGGTAAGGTCTGCTTAGAACTGGAAGCCTTGCCCCAAATCCCTCATCGACCAAGGGTTCATTCAGGTTGAGCTATCTTCTCATTAAATCCACCCTGATATCTGGGAGCTTTGGCATCTTCTCATCCCAGCAAAGAGTCACTAGAGCAGTTTTCCCTAGGTTCCAGAAACAGATTCCATGGTCCCTACCTCCCCATTAGCTTTGATTCAATCAAATAAGTATTTACTATGTACAGCTAAGTGCTTAACTATGACTGTATATAGATGAAGCGACTCAGAACTATACATGGAGGGAACATAACTAACATACTTTTGATGAGGAAGACTATGCTGTTAATGCAAGAATTCTAGGATCTAGGAGCTAGAAGAGACTTTAGAAAACTGATCCAGCCTTTTCTTTTCACAAATGAGGAAACTGAGGTCCAAAGTATGGAAATGAATTGTCCAAAGACACACAAATAATTAGGGGCAGAGCTGGGGTTGGAGAGAAGAATCTTGTATTTGGAGTCAGAGGCTTCGCCTTACCAGGCCACCGTCTTTGACTTCCAGTAATGTCAATGACTACCTGGAAGACCTTGAATAAGTCATTTAACCTCCCTGGGCCTTAGTTTTCCTCGTCATAAAATGAGAACTATATTACCTCTAAGGTCCCTTCCAGCTCTGAATCTAAGATCACAGGACTCAGGTCTGCGGAGTTCTAACCCAGGATACATGGAAGTAGGAGTTCTTCCTGTTGCTGTCCAACTGAATAAACATTTATAAAGTCTTATCATGCGAATCCTTACTGTTAAAGCTTACTACTAGAGTACTGAAATACAAAGACAAAAAGGAACTCACATTATTTTTAGGTGGGGTAAAGATGCTTTAGGTATACAAGGAAGTAAGTACAGGTGCTTTGAAACAGTACAGAAGATTAGCTACTAGGGGAAGGTTTAATGGAGAAGGTGGCATCTGGGTTAAAACTGGAAGGAAAATTAGTATTCTGACCTGAGGAAATTAGAAGGGAGTTCATTTCAGGCTACAGAGACTGCTATGAGAGTACAAAGGCAAACGTTACAGTGAAAAGAGCACTGGGCTCACAGTCTGTGACTTGGCATGAATTCTGTCTGTGCTACCACATTTTACTAGCCTCTATGGGCCAGAATTTCCTAATTTGTAAAATATTGGAGGCGGAGGTATACTAGACAAGGTGACTTGCTGCTACAAATCCCTAAGATTCCTGTGATCCTTGGAGTCAGGAGTATGAATATGGTGCCTTGAATTAAATCTACCTTACTTCTCTCTTCCCACTTGAGAGAGGGAAGGCAGTGTGATATCAATGGCACTGCAGTTAGAGTTGAGAAACTTGATTTCTAATCCTGACTCTGTTACATAACAGCTGTGTGACCTTGGGAAATTCATTTCAAATATCTGAGACTCAGTTTCCTCGTCTGTAAAATTAGGATGCCTGTCCTGCCAATCTCACTGTATTATTTGTGTCAGCAAATTCATGTGAAGGAATACTATAAATTAGGTAGCGAATGTAAAAAAAAAATGAACAAAAACTAGGGATTGTTAATATTTAAATGCATCTTTATAACTGACTGGGAGAGATACTTCTCTCTAAACTACTTACTACGGAGCCCTGTTGACTTCTCCCAGAAGGGAAGAGAAGCTCCCCTATCCACCCCCATTCTCCCGCCCACAGCAGGAAGTGCCAGAGATAGACTAAAAAACCTGATGGTTCACCACCAGGATGTCTATAAGGCTCACCATTGTTTGCAACCATGTTGCTCCTAGAAACTGTGAGAAAACAGCCATTGAAGCAGACAGTGCTTGAAAGTGGGAGGGCAAGAGGGAGGAGAAGCTGAGGGGTGGAAGAAGAAGGCTTCTGAGATTAACTATCCAATCAGGAGCCATTAAGGCTCCCTAGAGCATAACCCACAGCTGAACAAGAATAGAAATGGAGTCAGGGGGGATGGAAAACCCCTCAGTTGGCAGCTCCCTCAGATATACCGTTTCTACTGCCCTTCTTTCAAAGAACTTGGCCTCTGCCTACTGCGAAGAACACTCCCAGCACTGTCATTGTTTGCACCGAATGCTCACTTCTACCCTTGGAGAATTCAAAGTCCACTCACTGTGGAGGACAACTAGTGCCCGGTGTCCAACTGCTGCCATCATGAGGTGCCTATAGCTCCTGGCATCCCACCCCTTTGCCTTGTGGAAGCTGAGCCATCTTGGGTTTCAGCTGAGATCTATAAATATGCATACAGCTATTTATATATAAAGGCAAAAGAATGCATTTGCTCATGATGTTCCCTATGCCTGGAATGTCCTCTCTTACCCTTTCTGTCTATTGCTTATCTACCTATCCTTTAAAGCCCAATTCAAAAGGGCTTTTCTCCATGAAGCCTTCCTTGATGCTCAACATAGTGTACTTTATTCTGCACCCATCTGATGAACTTGCTTCAGTAATTCAGAGAACCCATAATCTCTTCCACCTGGTACTCTAAAAAGGAGAAAATTCAAAAGGAACCCTAAAGATCACGGATGGTTCTATTACCAGAAAAGTGACTGAGAAACATTAACAGGTCCTTATCTACCCACATGCCTATGTTCTCTCTGATGCACTTTATGTATTATGTGTTTGCTGTTTATCCTCCTACAAAATTATGAATTCCATGAAGCCGGGAAATTTATCTTAAGGGTAGAAAATGGAAATGTGTCTTATTTAAACTCGTGCCCTCCCTAGTGAGATAACAATAGTAACTGGCATTTATATAACACTTTAAAATTTGCAAAGCATTTTACATACATTACTTCATGTGAGCTACAAAACAACCCTGTGAAGTAGGTCTTAACAATTATGGTATTATTATCTACCCTTCACAGGTGAGAGAACTGGGGTTCAAAGAAGTTAAGGGACTTGCTGGTAGTCACACGGCTAGTAAATGTCAGAGGTAGGATTCAAACACAAGTCCTCCAAGTCCCAAACCCAGCTTTCAATTCACCAGTGGTCTCCAAAGTAGGAAGCCACATAGTCCTAGTCAATTGTGGCATGACCCTAAGAGGCAACCAACTGGAGGGTAAATGAGGATTATATCCCATATTGTCCTTTATAGACAATCACAGTTCTTGACTTAAACACTAGTATACTAGTTGCTTCAATCATTATCTTTTAACACTTCTCCCATTCCACCTCCTCCTGCAGCTGGCCTCCCATGTCTATTCATCCTCCACACCTCTCTCTTTCTGCCCAGGGTACCTAAAACAATTGGGCAAGTGCCACTGAGACAATTCTTCCCAACAATGTACTACATACTACCCCTAAGACCACCTTACTGTGGTGGACTCAGTGCTTTGGGGCAGTGACTATTGAATAAGAGTTGCCCCTTATACTTTTCATTTTTCATCAGAGTGAACCACACAGAATGCAATTTTCATCAAAATTCTTATTACTTCCCTAGGCCAATCTTTCTTTGAAACTTCTCTTTTTCTGTCAAGGATACCATCATCTGTCTGGTGTCCCAGGTTCTCTATTTCCTTGTTATCACTGATGGTTCACTAAACTGAAACTACACTTTTCAAAGTTACCAATGATCTCTTTATTTGCCAAAACTGATGGTCGTTGCTCAACCCTTGTCCTTCTTAACCTCTTGACCTCACACTGTTGATGACCAACTCTTCCGAGACTGTCACTCTCTGCATTCTGGATTGCTAAAAATCATGGGTGTTGTCTACTCTAAAAATTCTCATATTTGCATATCTTAAGAGCTTGGAAATATAATCTTCTATTTAAAAATCTTCCAAATGAAGAGTTTCAGAGGAGGACCCCGAGCCCTGACCTGGGTGACCGATAGGAATGAATTTTCAGGAGACAGTGAAAAGATGAAGTCAAGTATAACAACATACCTTATTCAGCAATCCCCAAAACTGCATTTATTCTGATGAGGTTTAAGTATCAACCTCCAGGGAGAACATGACAATAGTCTTAAGTTAAGTTACCTAATCCTGTGTTTAACATATCTTTTGTGTGAGGAAATAATACCTGTCTCATACCTGATTAATATTGTACATTGAGTACCTTTCTGCTTTCCCCTTTGGGAAAAGTGCAGACATGAGACAAAACATAAGCTTTAAGTAAAGTGTCCCCAGGGCAACGAGTGGGGATGTAATAAACCAAAGAGTATGAAAAAAGGGAGCCTACTTCCTCTCATTAAATGCCAGACTATGCCCAATGACTGAGTCTGGTCAAGGGTCTGGGTCTAGAGATGAGACAAGTCACTAATAGAGGGGAGGAAGAAGAAGTACTCCTGCCCTCCAAGGTCCAGCATTGGGTATTTCTGTTAAATATAAATATAGATGAATATATTGGGTGGGAGGAGTGGCTCAAAAATGTTTTGCTTATGAAGTGCACGATAAAAAAAATAGTTTAGAGGCCTAGCACTATATCATTAGGGTATCTGTTGAATTGGATTGAATGATCACAAGGGCTTGTCCCACAGACCCAGCTCAGATGGTCCATTTTACTAGGCCCAAACATAAAAGCTGTATCCTGTTATCCCTTATTTAAAAATCTGCCTAAAAAGCTAATTCTCTCACTTTCTTTCTGCCTCTCAGACAGATGCCTCTCTGAAAGATGCTAATTGTTCTACTTATCACTTAAATGAGGATTCTTGAATTCCATAAGCACTGCCAGACAGGCCAATCCAGTGCCAGACACATCCCGGACAGAAAAAACACCATAGAATATATATTCACACTCCCACCTCAGTACCTTTGCTCAGGCTGTCTCCCTACAACCTAGAACCTGGAATGGCCTCCCCATGCCTTCTGTCTTCCTAGTTGAATTTCAAACTCCTTGAGTATATAAATAATGCCTACGAATCATAGAATCTCAGTTAGAAGGAATTTCAAAGGTCATTGACACAACCCACTTATGAGCAGAAATATCCTCTTCAACATCTTCAACAAATGGGTCATTCAGCCTACATTTGAGTTTGAAACCTTTAGAGATGGGAAGCTTATTAATCACCATTAACTATTCATTAACTAACTTTTCTCCCAGCTCTGCTCCTGAATCTCTAGGCTTTTCCACCTTAACCCCAGCTGCCTTCTCAATAAGGAGATGCCTCCATTCCTGTGCCCCTGCTCAAATGTAGGCTACCACAACTTGTTCAGTCATCCCCCAATTGATGGGCTTCTTCTTAATTTCCAGTTCTTAGCCACTACAAAAAAAGAGCTGTTAAAAATATTTTTATACAAATAGGTTCCTTTCCTAAAGGCATTAGTCATAAAGAGGATTGAGGAAATTTCTTCTTCTGTGACCAGAAGAGTGGAGGAGAGAGTAAATGTTACTGCTGCATTTTCAGAAATAGAGGAAGGGAGCTGAGTGAGTTCATGCCACAAAGCTCTAATATTTTCAGTGAAGTAGGAAGTCAGTCTGTCAATAAGTATTTATTAAGCACCTACTACATTTCGTCATTTTAGGTTGTTTGTTGTAAGTAAAGTATTGGGTCGTAATTGTAGCATGACTACAAAATAAAAGGTGTGGAACAGGCATTATATGACGACAGACAGACAGATAGATAGATAGATAGATAGATAGATAGATAGATAGATAGATAGACAGACTGAGCATTTATTAAATACTTACCATATTGCTAGGTACTGTGCTAAGTGCTAGGGATACAAATGCAAGAAAGGCAGTCTCTTCCCTTGAGGAACTTACATTCTAATCAGGGAAGACAATACATAAAACAGAAATGGAAAGAAAAATGCAGAGTTTGACACAGCAGCATTCCATGGAGAAGGCTGAAAGAGGCATAGATCCTGGATTGTAGCAAGACAAGGCCCATCAAAGTCAGAGGACCTGGAGTTGAGCCAAACTAACTGATAGGAAATCAATGGCATGAGTAGAGATGACTAGAGTGGGGTAGGATGTGATAAGGGAGAAATAAGGGTAGCATAAGATCGATGATCAGTGATGAGGGTTCAGTTGAGATTCTGTGATATAAATTTTTAGTGCGTGAAGTCAGATCAACTTTGTGATTTTATATAATGAAGTTTAGGGAGGAGTTTCTACTCTTGAATCGAGAGTGGAAAAATCAAATGTTAGCAGTTACCCAGAGATGATGATTTGCATATAGAGAACTGCAAAAAGTCATGAAAGCAAAGGGTTCTAGGGTAGTAGATAATGAATCAGAGATGGTGAAATCTAATTTGTGACCAAGCTGGTCTGCAAATAAAATTTCTGGAATTTAAGACACTGAGGAAATAAGAATTTGGGTTATTAGGATTGCAAAAACAATGATCAAAATAACCACAGGGGCAAGTCGAAAAAGAATACCATGTACCAGATGCTGCAGTCATTCAGAAGATCCAGTAGAGGAGAGAAGCAAAGATGGACAGAGTGGCTCCAGTGTCTTACTCCTCAAATATACCGGAGCAGACTTATCAAAATTTCATGGTCAATGGATAGATACATGGTAGCTATGTATTACCAGTGATGACGTGTAGATAACAATCATCGTTAAAAAATTATATGCTCTGGTCCATCTCTAGAGCCAGGTGAACTCCATAACCCCTCAGGGTTCTAGGGCGTCCTGAGGAGCTTGTGAAGTATCTCTCTTCTCAACTTAAGCCCCTACTGGCTATATCCCCCCACATTTTAGGGGGTTAGCAACCAGCATCCAATTTCCATTTAATTATGTATGACTAGATAGATTTCACAAAGCCATATTTATTTCTGAAAGAAAATAAGAACAAATGTACAAATATTCCTCTCAACCCTTGGAGGTGTAGTGTCCCCTCCATACAACTCCTTGGTAACTCCAAATGATCTCAATGCTGGACTAGCTTCAACATCTAGCCTAGATTGCTACATCTTTATGACTTTCACTCCTTGCTTTTGAAACTTCTAAGGTCAGAAACTCTATTCCTTGTATCTAGAATGGAAAAGAAAAATAAAAAGAATAAAAAGAAAAAAAGAAAGAAAAAAATTCCTGCAATTGTTGCCAAGTCTTCCCTCTTACTGGATATAAAACCTTGGGATGATGAGGCAGATATGAAAAAATTGGAGGAATGTGTCAGAAGCACTCAGGCAGATGACTTGGTCTGAGGCTCTTCTAAACTATGTCCAGTGGGATATGGCATCAAGAAAGTACAAATACAATGTGTGGTTGAAGATGATA
>CM053585.1:199798373-199823052 GCA_028646515.1 Pseudochirops corinnae | reverse complement strand
TTGCCAAGTCTTCCCTCTTACTGGATATAAAACCTTGGGATGATGAGGCAGATATGAAAAAATTGGAGGAATGTGTCAGAAGCACTCAGGCAGATGACTTGGTCTGAGGCTCTTCTAAACTATGTCCAGTGGGATATGGCATCAAGAAAGTACAAATACAATGTGTGGTTGAAGATGATAAAGTTGGGACAGATATGCTAAAGAAACAGATAACTGCCTTTGAAGACTGTGCAGTTCATGGATGTTGTTGCCTTCAATAAGATCTAAAATCTGCCATCCTTGAAAATTGCATTTAAATAAAAACATCTGTAAGCAAGAAAAACAACAATTGGATAGCAAAGAGTTACAGTAGTACTCACAGTATGATAAAATGCCTAAAGGAAGACCTCCAGTGCCTTGGGCAGACTCTCCAGGGATGGTTGATGGGAAGATAAGGACAGTACTCATATAGGAAAAAAAAAGATGTGGAATGTAGATAGGTTGCAATTTCTACCAGAGTAGGCCGTAGCCATATCAATGAGATCACCCAAGCGGGCATCAATGTAAAGAAGACTTGTCCTTGAAAGAGGACAAGGTGAGGAAGAGGTTCCAATTCATCTGCTTCAAAGACGATGAGAACTCTCCCAGAATGCCCTCTCTGGTCTATACTCTCTATAAAGTAAAAGAGGATATGAATAAAATGTACTCAGACTTGTTCATCAAACCCCAGAATGCTAGCATATAGAGAATCCCCTGGGAGTTTGAGAGAGGAAAGTTGAGGATAGCAAAAGGGCAGTTGCTTTTTTCCCCACCTCACATCCACTTTCCCTAACCTCTCTAGAAATCTCTCGTAGAAATTATGTAGGGCTGAGGGGTCATAGATTCATAGATTTAGAGTTCAATGAGATTTCAGAGGTCATCTAATCCAAAACTTTATGTATGAGGAAACTGAGGCCCAGAGAGGTTATTTGATCAAGGTCACTCAGATAGCAAATAGCACACAGGAAACAAACAGCTGGAGCAACTAAGTACTGTAGCATATAAAGCACTGGGCCTGGAGTCAGGAAGACTCATGTTCATGAGTTCAAATCTGGCCTCAGATATTTACTAGTTGTGTGACCCCGCTCAAGTCACCTGATATTTCTGCCTCAGTTTCCTAATCCGTAAAATGCATTGGAGAAGGAAATGGCAAACCATTGCAGTATCTTTGCCAAGAAAATCCCAAATGGGGTCACAAAGAGTCAGACAGGACCGAACAACAACAACAACAAAACAAGTGGCAGAGCCCATGACCAAACCCAGGTTCTTTGACACCAAATCCACTGTTTATTTCCACTGCACCTCTCTGCCTCACTTAGGTCCTAAGTTAGATCCTTCAGAGTCCTCTTCTTGCTGCTTCTTTGGAATCAACTTTTGTGAGTGAACATGCTTTTCACCGAGAAGTCAGAGGTAACTCCCAGCTTAGAGCTTCTCGACTAATTGGATTCTGGTTGTTCCCCTGAGCATTACAACACAATTTGGTTCACACATTATTTTCTTGATAGATTCTCACAGCTCCCAGAGGAGGAAGCAATGAATTCCTAGAGGTTTTGAAAATGAGTAAACAGAGATGAGATATTGTAACCGGCCTTTTTGCTTTGCTGTATCTGACTCTTATTTTACTGACCTAAACTGTGTTTCTTTGTATCTTGTCAACTGGTTTCTTTAACCTGGTGGTCAAAGCTCCATGGGGAGAGTCACCTGAAGTTTCTCTGTTGTTACGGATAGAGAGCAAAAAGGTGGTGCTTCAAATAACTTCTGGTGATGCTAGCAGTGATTGGTTTCTATCATAGACAGGATAATCTAACTTTCCCCACCTTGGCCAATTTCTTTCTTTCCTCTGACTCACTCCTCAGGTCTGTAGGATCCTCCTAGCTTTGCCCCTTTTAATTCTGTTCCAGGCCCTTCAGTGGAAGAAGGAAGGTTGTATTTGTTTCAACTCTTTTTTTTTTTTTTTGACAGCAAAAAACTGTCAAGTAAAGGAATGCCTATCAGTTGGAGAGTGGCTAACTGGGTTATGGTATATAAATGTGATGGAACAGTATGGTTCTATAAGAAATGGGAAAATAAGATGATTTCAAAGAGACATGGAAAGACTTGTATGAACTGATGTGGAGTGAAATAAGCAGAATCAGAAGGATAATTTACACCTTAACAGCAATATTTCAAAAACAAACCATTTTGAAGACTTGTAAACTGATGAGGAATGAAATGAGCAGAATGAAGAGAATGATTTATACAATAACAAGAGCACTGACGTGTAGGAACTAGGTCCAAGCAATGATCATCCATGATTCAAGCGGACCAATGATGAAACATACTGTTTACTTCTTGACAGAGAGATGACAGATTTAGGGTACAGAATAAGACTATATACATATGGATAGAGAGATAGATTTGTATATAGTCATTGATGGGATTCGTTTTGCTTGACTAGGCATATTTGTTACAAGGAATTTTCTTTTTCAATGGAGTGGGAGGTAGAAGGGAAAAAATAGATTTCTGTTCATTTTTAAAAATTTAATCAAATAGAGATGTTGGCGGAGGTGCTACAGATATGCTGCAGATGTGGAATGTTGCATGCATTTTCAGATGAATCACTATATTGTTAGTTTTACTTAATTATTTTACTTTGGTACAAGAGACTTTTCAAGAAGTGAGGGTAATCTGTAAATGTTTGTTTTGTAAAAACAAACACATCAATAACACTTTTTTAAAAAAATCATAGCACCATAGAATTCAGAGTTGAAAGGGACCATAGAGCTTAGCTCCCCCATTTTATAGAAGGGAAAATGAGGCCCAGGGAAGTTAAGTAACTCATCCAAAGACATATACTATAGATATGATGAGGTGCAGGCTCTGGGAAACCCCTTGAACTCTGTCTGAATCTTTCCACTTAATGAGGCATTTGCAGAGGCCGTAAGCTTTTCATTGCGGCTCTGCCCAGACCTCTGTTACTAGCCCAGCCCTTCCTTGTCCATCTACTTCCCACCCTTGAGCCTATCAAAATATCCATCCACCCTTGAACTGACCTAGCCCACCACAGTCTGTTGGCTCCAGGTAGTCTCTAACAACTTCCCACCCTTAATCACTCATTGACCTCATTAACTCCTCCTGAAGACCTTCCCCAAACTCCTCCTCCAGATCATCCCTAAATTCCTCCCATAACCTTCCTGTATATAAGATCCCTTCTTGCCACCCTCCATAGCACAGACTTACTCTGCTTGCCCAATGCAAGCCTTACAGATACCTAGGCTCCTTAAGAGTCTACCCAATATGGTGAACTTTTAATAAACTTTGCTTTTCTTTGGCTGAGAGAAGACTTGAGTCGAATTCATTAAGCAGGACCTGGGGTGTTAGTATTTTGGGGTCTCAAGTAACCCTAACCCTCTACATTTTATGGGTAAATACATCAGATAGAACTGGCAGAACTAAAGTTCAAAATCAGCTCCCTAGGCTCCAAATCCAGGTCTCTATTTGAAATAGATTCTCACTAAAGGGCTTAGGACCAAAGGAGTTCCCAAATCTCTCTTCAAATGAAATATTTGCAAAGGGCTTAGCACTGTGCTTGACATACAGTAGGCACTTAATAAATGCTTGTTCCCCTCCCTCCCCCACTTATCTCCCAGGGGCATTTGGATTCTAAAAGAGGAGCAAAGAGAGCACAATGCTTACTTACCCTGAAGGAATGAGGATTTAATGTTGGAAGCTTAGGTACCAGATGTCAACACCAGCTGCTTCAATCAGCTGCTTCCATGGCCGTGACAAATAGAGGGTTCTCAAAAATGCTTGAGCAAACAAAGCCTCACTCTGCCACCTTCATGCTCCACAGATTCAGCCCTGGCCCTGCTAAATTTTTGTGTTTCCTGGCCACTGCTTGTCTAGCACTTTGGAATGATCCTTTCTTGGCACCTGCTTTGATACTTCCCTGGTGCTTTGCAAAGAGCATTGACCTGTTGTGCCACATAGACTAATTTTCAGCAAAAGAGCCAATCATCTCTGCTTTTTTCCTTCCTTGAAACAGATCACACCACACTAATCTGGCCCTTGGGCCAGGCAGGGACATCAGTGATAGACTGCCTGCTGGAGGTGGGGGTGGGATGTATAGCATTGAATGCTAATACCAGAAAGAATATTAGATTCCCTTTACCAACCTCACAACAGATTAACAAAAAAAGTCGAGGCCTAGAAAGGGGAAATGACTTGTCGATCCCACTGATGAGGCATAGGCTCTGGGACCCCGCCCTGAGTTCTCCTTGAATCTTTGAGGTATAGGCTCTGGGAAACCCCTTGAAGTCTGATTGAATTTTCCTACTGGATGAGGCATTTGCAGAGGCCATAAGTATTTCATTGTGGCTGGGCCTAAACCTCTGTTACTAGCCTGGCCCTCCATTGTCCATCTGCTTCCCGCCCTTGAGCCTATCAAAATATCAATCCACTCTTGCATTGACCTCATTAACTCCTCCTAAAGACCCTCCCCAAACTCCTCCTCTAGACCACTCCTGGATTCCTCTGTATATAAGAATCCCATCTCCCTTCCATGTGGTGTTAGAGCACCACAGAAGGCCCAAGCACAGTTTTATTCTGTGACAGACTTACTCTGTCCTGCTTGCCCAATGCAAGCATCACAGATACGTAGGCTCCTTAAGAGTCTACCCAATATGGCGAACTATTAATAAACTTTACTTTTCTTTGGCTGAGAAGACTCGAGTTGAATTCTTTCAGCAGGACCTGGCATGCATGTTGGTATTTTGGGGTCTCAAGCAACCCTAACCCTCTTTATGGGTAACCTCTTTACCACAGCTATTGAATAGTAGAGTCAGTTCTGGCAACTGAAGATCAACTCTGAATGACTAGGCTCTTCCCAGTAACACAATGATCCAAGACAAGTACAAAGGACTCATGAAAGAAAATGCTATCCACATCCAGACAAAGAATTGAGGGACTCTGAGTGTAGATCGAAGCATATTTTTTCACTTACTTTATTCTTTTTTCCTTTTGATCTGTTTCTTTTTTCGCAACTATGACTAATATGGAAATATGTTTTACATGATAGCACGTGTATAAACTATCGAATTGCTTACCATTTTTGCAAGAGGGGAGGGAAGAGAAAAATTTGGAACTCAAAATCTTGTAAAAATGAATGCTAAAAATTGTCGACATGTAATTGGGGGAAAAATAAAATACTATTTTAAAGAAAGATCATACCTCTTAGAGGACAGATTGCTCCTTTTATGAGTGAAAGGTATCTAACTCATTAGACTAATCAGTATTAAAATTTTACTTTTCTCTTAAAGAAGACACCTGATTATCAATCTTTTCACTTTTCAATCAGATAATCACAAAGTAGAGAGAACCTATAGGTGCCACTCACCCCACTCCACCCCCACCTCTTACCTTCTTTTGTCTCCTAGACTCAGGTGCTCTACTTACGTCAAACCAGGTTCCTACCAGTCTGTGTAACTTGCCATGCCCATTTCCACCTCCATACCTTTGCTCATACAGTTTTGCCCGGCCTGGAATTGACTGATTCACTCAACAAACATTTACTGAGTATGTTTGAGCTATTATGAGGGGCTGAGGAAATATACCAATCAAATGAGACAATTCAATAGAATGGAATGACCTCCCCCTTCTTATTTGTTTATTTAAGTTCTAGTTATCCTTCAAGATTCACCTCATCTCACCCCCCACCTTCCCACATTGACTCCTGGATTCCCTGAAACATGCTTATCTCCTACGGCAACTAATGCATACTTCCTATTTGGCTGGGGGAAGGGAATAAAAGATGAGTATACTCCATACTGCCCAGATTACTTGTATACTGGACCACAACCCTAGGATGCAGCTGGAGTGACAGGGGATGAGGGCAGGGTCCTAGCCTCGATTTCCCTTGGGCCTTATGAATAGACCAATCCCAAAGCCTGTATTGTTGGAAAGGGGCACCATTGCCTGGGACCTATAGGTCATAAAGAAGCAGAACCAAAAGAACAAGACACAAAGTGACTCCAAACAAAAAGCCTTCAGATCCAGTTTGACTTGTCCACATGGGCTGATAGAAACCTGTGACTCCTATTGTTTTAATAGACTACTCATTTAATCCACCAGTGTTTTACATTATCATGACTTCTACAATAGGAATTGGGACCCAAGGGAGCCTACTCTTCCCTTTAAAGGTTCAGACCTGGGCTTTACTGTCTATCTTACTCTCTTAGGGTTCACAGAGCACCAACTCCCTGAATGGAGTTGCTTCAGAGACCCAGGGTTTTTGCTTTTACTCATTTCTTAATCTTTCTTTATCAACAAACCTCCAGCCCAAGGAACTACACCTCCTGACTCTGGTCACTGAATTCAGAGATCTACTATGCTATATTATTCCTAATAAAATCTCTCTCTCTTTCTTCCACTCCAATTATAGCTTGGTGTCCATTTCTAGCACCAACTAGAACCTGCTTCTATCCTTCCTTTCTTCCTCTGCTGCTAAATAATCTAATACATTTGGGGAGGGGGGGGCTTATTTACAAATATAGTGTTGGCCTGGGGCACTTTCTATGGAGCTAGGTATGCACTTGGACCCCTACTGGTGAGGCATATGCTCTATCTAGCTCCCTGCTAAAGGACATAGATGGCTAGCAGCTTTTGGACAGTCCCATAGTCATCCTGATAGCAGGAATAAGGCAGGAAGTAGGGCTTTGTCAAAGAGAAATTAGAGCATATAAATCTAGAAATAAAGCAAGATAAGATAATTAGAAGTTCACATGCAGAAAGCCACTTACTACGAGACTAACTGGTACCAAACATCAAAACTATTCTGCCTCATTATAATTCACCACCCTCACCTCAGAAGCCTAAGGCTGACCTCCCTCTGTCAGCCATGACTCTCCCAAAGATGGGAGAATACAATGCTCTTATGAGTCCCAGAAAACTCTGTTGTATAGAACACTCCTGCTAAATTATCAGTTTACCTATTTAATCTGGCCCAACCTCATTGACTCCCTACCTCTGGACTTTATTCTGTGACACTAAACTCATTCTCAGCCACTCAGGAAATATCCTGAATGTATGTCCCCATAAATATGAGCATAATTCCACTAAATGGCTCACTTTCAAAATTCACAAAAAATAATCCTTTCTTTTATATTCCTGTTGGGTTACCTTTGCCAAACATAATCCTTTGAATTCAAACCCTAATCCAACCCTGACAATGTATATGTTATTTTGTACCTATAGTCCCTGTACCTCTATCGATGGATGGATAGATAAAACATTTATTAAGGTGTTTAGTGTATGGCCCTGTGCTAGGTGCTAGACACAAATACAAACAGACGAGATGGTCCCCGGAACTTATATTCTAACGGTGAAAGACAACACGTAAGAGAGCCTTGGGAAGGAGCAAGCCTGTGGGTAGAGCAGAACTGGTCAAGTATGGCTGCAGTCACTCCCCAAATGAGGTGGGTGAGGGAGCCACTGTCCAGCATTGTGGGAGCCCCCTAGACAAAGGTCTTCTGGGGCCAGGAAGGAGAAAAGAAAGCTGGAGAGAAAATGGAGTAGGGGACAAAGTGAGTGTGACTGGGGCCCATCCCAAAATGAGGATCAGGGTAAGATAGCCACTAATAGGAGCTGAGGAAGAGGCGGAGTGTGGTTGAATCTTTATTTTCTGGAACCAAGATTGTTAATTGAAATGAATCTGAGAGCAATTGCATTTTAGTGGTATTTTCATTTACATTACTGTAGACATTGTGCATTCTGTCTCTTGATTCTGCTTTTCTTCTATATCACTTCATAGAAATTTTCCAATGCTTCTTTGAATTACTCATATTCCTCATTTCTTATAGCATAATAATATTCTGTAACATATTTGCTTTGCTATTCACACTTTGCTTCCAGTTTTTTATTTCCCCAAATGGCATTGCTATGAATATTTTGTTATATATGAAACCTTTATTTCTATCCTTACCTTCTTGGGATATATGCCCAGTAATAGAAAAGGTATAAAGTGAGCAAGTTTTCTCTCTTAATTCCAAATTGTGCAATCGAGATAAAAAAAAAATCAACTTTACATGTACAAGATGGAAAAGGCTTGGCTAAATAGCAATTTGATTTTAAAACTTCTGGGTGTTTTAGAAGGTGGCAAGCTCAGTGTAAGTCAGCAGTATGTCACGGCAGCTAAAAAGGCTAACGCTGCCTTAGATTCCTTTAAGGACTAGGGAAGTGATGGTTCTATCGTATGAGGCCTTGGCTAGACCACATCTAAAGTACTATGATCAGTACTGGGCACTACATTTTAGGAAAGATGTTGACAAGCTAGAGAGCATACAACAGAAGGCAACTAGGATAGTGAAAGGTCTCTAGATCGGTGGTGGTAAACTCACATATGGGGGCCACTAAACCACACATAATCATACATGCAGAAATGGATAATTTTGATTACATTAAATTAAAAAGGTTTTACACAAACAAAGCCAATGCAACCAAGATTAGAAAGAAAGCACAAAGCTGGAAAACAATTTTCACAGCCAGTGTTTCTGACAAAAGTTTCATTTCTAAAATATATAAGAGGATTGAATCAAATGCATAAGAATGCAAGTCATTCCCCAATTGATAAGTGATCAAAGGACATGAACAATCAGCTTTCAGAAGAAGAAATTAAAGCTATCTATAGTCATATGAAAAAATGCTCTAAATCACTATTGGTTAGAGAAATGCAAATTAAAAAAAACAACTCTAAAGTACCACATCACACCTGTCAGATCAGCTAATAAAACAGAAAAGGAAAATGATAAACATTGGAGAAGATGAGGGAAAATTGGAACACTAATGCATTGTTGGTGGAGTTGTGAACTTATCCAACCATTTTGAAGAACAATTTGGAATTATGCCCAAAGGGCTATAAAACTGCATACCCTTTGATCCAGCAATACCACTGCTTGGTTTGTCTCCCAAAGAAATCATAAAAAATGGAAAAACCTATATGTACAAAAATATTTATAGCAGCTCTTTTTGTAGTGGCAAAGAATTGGAAATTGAAGGGAGGCCCATCAAATGGGGAATGGCTGGGAATGGCTGAACAAGTTGTAGTATATGAAGGCAATGGGAAGGGGAGAGGGATGATAGAAGGGAGGGCAGATTGGAGGAAGGAGTAATCAGAATGTATGCTGTCTTGAGATGGAGGAGGTGAGAGATAGAGAGAAAATTTGGAATTCAAAATTTTGTGGAAGTGAATGTTGAAAATTAAAAACAAACAAGTTAATAATAATAACTATAATAGAATACTATTCTGCTGTAAGAAATGAAGAGCTGGCAGATTTCAGAAAAACCTGGAAAGACTTATATGAACTGATTTGAACCAGGAGACCATTGTACACAAAAACAGCAACATTGTAAAATGATCAACTATGACAGACTTACCTCTTCTCAACAATAGAATGATCCAAGACAATTCCAAAAGACTCATGATGGAAAATGCTATTCACATCTAGAGAAAGAGCTATGGAGCCTGAATGTTGATCAAAACATATGATTTTAACTTTTTTTTGTTTTTTATTTCTCATGGTTTTTCCCTTTTGTTCAGAATTCTTTCACAACATCACTAATGTGGAAATATGTTTAATAAAATTGTACATGTATAACCTATATCAAATTGCTTGCTTTCTTTGGGAGGGGGAAAGGAGGGAGAAAAAATTTGGAACTCAAAATTTTATAAAAGTGAATGTTGAAAATTATCTTTACATGTAATTGGAAAAAATAAAATACTCTTAAGTGGGTGGAGAAATCAATCATACGTGCAGACCACAAGACTTCATAAGCTACATGTTTAGAGTCGGATTTTAAAATTATTACAGCAACACGTTAAACTCTGATAGGAACTTCATTTTAATCTGGTTCAGACCACACTTTGGAGTGCTGTGGGGTACATGTATCCCCATAGGCCAAGTGTTTGATGCCTTTGCTCTAGATTATGCCATAAGAAGACTGAGTGAAGCAATGGGAATGACAGAAAACTTAGTTGGGACTTTGTGGTGGTAAACTGGGGGTTGAATTAGAGTTGTAGGCTGATTAGATAACAAGCACTAGAAGCCTGATAAGAAACTTCCAGCTTTATGAGCCAAGGCCAGATAGAGCTTTCTGGTAACTAACAGGGTGGGTCCTACCAAATCCCAGCTAAGGGTCACCTACTGTTTGTCAACTTCTTAATTGGAAAGGAAACTTTAGTTTCTTGGGGGCTATCTTCACTTGGATGATCAGCAAGAGCTTTCTCATAGGGCAATTAGGCTAGACTCCAAATGCTTCATCTGAACATCACCTAAAACAGACCTGACTACCATCTTCTAATATTTGAAGAGCTGGCACAAGGAAGAAGTATTCAATTTACTATTTGACAGAAGAAGACAAAGAGTAGAAGTTGTAAAAAGACTAATTTAGGATTGATATAGTAAAAAGAAAAATTTTCCCCAACAATTAGAACCATCCAAAAGTATAATGGACTACCTCTAGAAGTAGTGGGCATTCTACCTCAATAGAAGTCCTCAGGCAAAGGTTGAATAACTACTTGGAAGGTATGTTGTAGATATTCAGGTATGGGTTGACCAAATTACATCTGCAGACCCTTCCAGTGCTATGATTCTATTTCCCGGAATGGTTGGAAAAATTCATAACTCTAAGAGTGCATTGATGTATCTGTCTGTCTTCCCATAACCACTCCAACACTATTTCTTTTTTTTAATCATCTTTGCTAGTTTGAGTGGTATAATCTCAGCATTGTTTTAATTTGCGTTTCTTTTAGAATTGGTGATTTCATATGGTTGTCAATCACTTCCACTTTTTTTCTTCTGAAAACTTTATATCTTTCAACCAGAGAATAACTCTTGGTCTTATATGTTTGTATCATTTCCATATGTGTTTTGGATATCATACTCTTGGCAGAAATATTTGATGCAAAGATATTTTTTCCTACAGTTTCCTGACAACTTTTCCTACTCCTTTTCAACCTCATCTGCATGTCTAGAACAAGGGATAAGCAAAGAGAGGTCCAAAGGGAGAAAAAACAAACTTAGAATTCTGGAACTGTGGGACCTTCGAATTGAAAGGGCCTTGTGGTCACCTTTATAAACTATTGTTACATAAATATGAGCTAAAAATATTTTTATTCCACCGGTAAAGCTGTAATTAATTTTTCATTGTAAAGACAATCCCCAAGTACACAGGAACTCTCAGGGCAGCACAAGTTGTGTTTCATTCTACCAAACTGGTAAGGTTTTGAGTATGAGGGCTGTTGACAGGCTGTGGGTCTTTTGGTTAAGAACTAACCTAACTAAGTTAGGAAAGTGTTTTCACCAGAAGGTTGACCCATAGACAATTACTTTTGCTGGGGAGTGAAGAAGACTAAATCAGTAGTATAGTATGGTTTTTAAAAAGTACTGGATTTGGAGTCAGAAATCTTGGATTAAAATATCAGCTCTGCTCCTTATTCTATGTATGACTCTCCAAAGCTACCAGTAATCATTCAATTGATAAATCTAATTTCCTCTTCTCATTCCTCATTCTTCTCGACCTCTCTATATTACACAATGCTTTTGGTCATCAGGTCCTCCTGGATACTCTTTCTGTTATGGGTTTTAATGACACTTCTCTTTCCTGTTTCTCCCACCCTGCCACCCCCGTCTATCCATCTGACAATTTTGTCTCTTTCTCTTTTGTTCGTTCTTCATCTATGTCATAAACACTTATCATGGGTGTTCCCCAGGGCTCTATATTGTACCCTCTTTTCTTTTTCACTCTATTTTGTCTCTCTGGGTGAACTCATCAGTTCCCATGCATCCAGTTATCATCCCTATGTTGATAATTCCCAGATCTATATATCCATTCCCAGTCTCCTGAGTTCCAGTCTCATGTAGTCAACTGCCTTTTGAACATCTCAAATTGGATACCCTATAAGTATCTTAAACTCAATATGTCTCAGATAGAACTTTTTCCCTCTTGAATTGGGTATCACCCTTCTCCCAGTTACCCGGTTTCACTCACTGCATATATGCAGTCTGATGCCTAATCTTGCCCTTTCTACCTTCACAACATTTCTCATTTATGACCCATTCTCTCCACCTACCCAGCTGCCACCCTAGTTCAGGTCTTCATTACCTCTCACCTGGCCTATAATAACAGCCACCTTCCGGTTAGTCTCCCTGCTTCAAATCTCCCTACTCCAATTCATCCACCATTCAGCTGCCAAAATGATTTTTTTAAGGTGTAGCTCTGACCACATCTCCACTCTACCCCCATTTAATAAACTCTAGTGACTCCCCTTTACCCTAGGATCGAATATAAACCTGTCTGTCATTTAAAGCTTTTCAAAATCTGGCCTCTTCCTATCTTTCCAGTGTTTTTACACCTTACTGCCCCCACACATTTTTACAGCCCAGTACACTGGCTTATTTGATACTCCACATCAGTCTCAGGGTATTAACACTGGCTGTCCCCTGTGCTTAGAACGTTCTCCCTCCTCCCTCTGCTTCTTAGTTTCCCAGGCTTTCTTAAGATCCAGTTCAAATCTCATCTTTTACAGGAGGCCTTTCCCATCCCCTCAGTTGTTAGTGTCTTGCCTTAATAAAATTACATTTTATCTACTCTGTATACATTTTATTTAGATGTAATATAAGCAACTAGGAGGTACAGTGGGTAGAATGTTAGACATGAAGTCAGGAAGACTGAAGTATAAATTCTGCCTCAGATACAAGCTAGCTGTGTAACCCTGGGTAAGTCACTTAACCTCTTAGCCTCCATCCCTTCATCGTAGAGCAGAGACAACAACAACACATAGCTTGTAGGTTTGTTGAGAGGCTCATAGGAGATGATATCGTATGGCACTTGTAAACCTTGCAAAGCACCATAGAAACGCTACCTATCATTGTTATCCCAACACTTAGCACGGTGCCTAGCACATAGTAGGCACTTAATAAATGTTGATTGATTGAGTACCACATTATTGACATTGTTGTCTCACCCATTAGAATGTGAACTAGTGAGGGCTGGGACTGTTTTTACCTTTCTTTGTATTCCTAGGGCTTAGCATACAGGAACCACTAAATATATATGTATTTACTGACTATTGCATGTTGTCATTTTTCCAGTTTTTAACAAAGTAAATAGTCTTGATTTGTAGGCATGAAGCTCCTGAATATTCTACTAGCTTTTTACCTCTAGAAATTCTCAAACTTGAGCTATATATTTTTTTGCCACTCTACTGGGCATACCTTTCCCACTGAAGTCACCAAATATCAAAGTATATGTTGGCTTGGTTTGGAGGATCTCATCTTTCATCATAGCATTTTTCTCCTTCTTCATCCTCTGGAACATATGTTTGCACAAAAGCTACACTTTTATTTGTAGTGTTCTTTTTGCTTATGTTCACCATGGATACAGAGAAATGAATTGACTGTGGCCCATAAAATCATTCTTATTAGCCCATGGACACAGAATAAAATCAACTTGGCCAACTCCCTTGTTTGATTCTCCAAGAAGAATTGGTAGACTATCCTTCCATTTAATCGCAATTTTCTTCTGTCATCTTATTTCATTTATCATGACATTATCAAGATCATTATGATTCTGTTCTTTTAAAGGTATAGCAATTCTTTGGTTTGTGGGCAAAGATTATATAGAGCAGTGGTTCTCAACCTGTGGGTCGTGACCCAAGACCATAGGAAAACATGTATTTCTGATGGTCTTAAGAACTGAGACATCACTCCTCTATCCGTCTCCAGGCAGATATGCCCACATATGAGTATTAAAGAGTCGGCATTAGGAAGGTTGAGAACCACTGACATGGAGAGTAGTGTGACTATTAGTGTTATAGTCGATCTAACATGTATGGTTCTTAGCACTTTCTTCTGCCCAGCTATCCACCACTTGCTGTCACCATCAAAGCAGAAGGGACTTCAATTTGAATGAGAGCCATTTGGGGATATTTCTTTGTAAAATTTATCACCTTCAACTGTTAGTGAACATTTCTGCTCTTAGCAAGGTTGGGCCTTGAACATCAATCTCAATTTGTCAACTGGTACATGTCAAAACTTTCAGCATAGCAGAAATTGCCAGAGCTTATGGCTCTGTTGGCATAGTCTTCAAGAACCCAGGGTCATTTCCATGCTACAATCAGGCCTCAGAGAAGGATTTTATAGAGGATTTGTTTCCTTGGAAACAAATATTGGATTTTTCCTTTTTGCATGTCCAACCCAAAATAAATGCCTAACTGTCTAGCCACATCTTGGCCTAATGTGGCTGTTCTGTTATCTGTGTATACCATAAATGCATGTCTAAGTTGGCAGGTCTGTCCTACATTGTGAGATCCTTGAGAGATCAGAGATTGGGTCTGAATAATTCTCACTGGACAGCAACAGGCACAGGGCCACATTGTCTTGTAACGTATACTTGCTAGGGATGACATAGATTTATTCAATAAAACCTTGTTCACATAGGCACCACTATTTGGATACTAGTAATCATTTAGACAGGAGACAGATTTTAGCCTTTGTGCCAACTGTGAAAAAAAAATTCCTAAGCAAATTAATAGGATACCAGGGTTCTTGGGTACAATTAGCCCTATTTAAGCAAAGAAAAAAGGGTTTTTTTGGTTTTGTTTTCTGTTTTTGCATTTCAGAAGTGCTAACAAATAATTGATGTGTTAATTACAAAGTATTCTTATCTACTCATTATAGGTAGCCCTGCAACTCTCTTCTAGAAAACACCTTGTTAGCAGGTTTTTCCCCCAGTCACTATTTGTCCTTCAATGTTGATGAGACTGCATTTACTTACACAGGATAATTCAGACAAGTCTTTCAATTAGTTCAAATTAAAGAGGTTTGATTGTGTTATTGATTAAGGGGAAATCAGAGGAGAAGATCATTTTGAGTTTTGTGCTTTTATAACCCTAAAAGATAGTTTCAGGGCAGCTACATGACACAGTGAATAGAACACCAGCCCTAGCATCAGGAGGACTTGAGTTCAAATTTGGCTTCGGACATTTGACACTTACTAGCTGTGTGACCTTGGGCAAGTCACTTAAGTCCAATTGCCTTGCCTTCCCCCCTCCACAAAAAAAAGAGATAGTTTCAGTCACATGGAGAAGCAGGGAGCAAATCCTAGGAAAGGCTAATTAAATGCCCAGCCTTATAGATATGGCCAGGTGAGGAGTCAGAGCCCAGTTTTCTGGTGTGAACACCTTTCTGGAGTGAAACTCTCACACTTGGAAAAGTCAGATGCCAGAGGGAATCCTCTACCTGCTGGGTGGATCAGCTTGAAGATGAAGAGAGGAAGGATAACAGGAGCTAGACCCACACTATCTTCTAATTTGTGTCCACTGGCAATGATTGAAAGAGAACAGCCTGTGGCAAGTACAAGTTTTAATTGAGTTCTATTCAAGCCCAAATACATAATGAGAATTAATAAAAACATGCAATGGTCCCTTATTTTCAGATAATTTCTGCCAAACAGCGATGACCTTTGCAGGACTTGCACTCTTAAAATATATTTTTAAAAAATTTTAATATTATCTCATTCTGATGCAAATACCCTTTCCTCTACACTCCATGTTTAAAACATGAGCTCCTGATTTGTATTGACCTGGAAAGTAAACATCATAGAAATGATTAGCACTTGCATGCAAAATAAGCCTGGACCAGTGAAATATTTATCAGTCTATCAATACCCCTGAGATCAAATTGTCCATCCAACCTTACTCCCAGTGGAACTTGGAGCCATAGTAGGTACTTTGATCTAACTATTGTTAGGAAATTCAATTTCCTTTTCTCATCCATCTTTCTCTTAAGTTTTCTGGGATATAAACAGAGAAGGCTATATTGAGGTAGAACTACATTCAGGGAAGATTTCAAAAATTTCTCCCAAATCTTTATACTGTTTGAAGTCAAATCTCTTCTTACATCTCTAAATCATACCCAAGTTCATATTTCCTTGGCCCGCTCATTCTTTATTGAATATGGGCCAGCTTTGTTTAAAGTTTGGGTCACCTACAAACTGAAAGGTTTACTCTACAATGGATGTGCCTTTTCAGAGAGGAAGCAACAATTTGGGATCTTTAGTTTTAGGAGGCAATGTGATTTGATGGGAAAAACATTGGAAAGGAGACCCCTAACTTTGGATTCAAATCCTGACTTTGCTACTTACTACCTAAAGGGACCTTGGGTGAGTCACTTAATTATTCTGAGGCACAGTTTCCTTAAAATAAGGGGTCTAGTAGGAGTAAAATCTATTAAGACAACAAAATCTCTGACTTAAAGGCTAGACTAGATTTTCCCCCTAAAAAAAGGCAATGAAACCACCCCCAAAATGTCATTAATCCAGGGAAATTGATGTAGGTTCTCAGTAGCCTAAGGCATGTAAAGCCCAGGTAAGGGCTGGTGAATTGTTTGAGTTCAGGAGTTCTGAGCTGAAGTACGGCTAAAGCCCATTGGGTGTCTCCACTAAGTCTGGTACTTAGTGGTGAGCCCACGGGAGAGGAAGGCCACCAGGCTGCCTGAGGAAGAGAAAACTGGCCCAAGTCAAAAACAGAGTGGATTAAGTCTTCTGAGTCAATCAACACACTAGGGTCCTCCTTTGAGTAGTTGCTACCTCCAGAAGAGTGACATAGGGAGGCCCAGTCTCAAAAAGAAAAAAAAAATGAATATTCAAACAAAGATCCAGTATTGGTTGAACTGGCCATTGCTTTTCTGAAAGACATAAAGACAACACATCTGACCAGGTGTATTGACTCACACAACAGGAAGTCTGTCAAGCCTGAGAAGCACTACCTTGCTATTGTTAGGTAAACTTCCTTTTGTAAAATGATCTATGGTCTACAATTGTCCCATTTCATTCTGGTCCTATGCCTGAACCACTCTAATTGCTTTAGTCAAACTTAGCCCCAAACAAGGGAATTAGACTTAGTGACCTCTAAAGTCTCTTACAACTCTAAATCTATGATTCCTTGTCCAGAGCCTAGAGATAAAAGGCCAGGGAGAACTGCCTCTCTGAATCACCTAGTGGCTCAGGTGCAGAAGATCAGCAGAGAGAGATGGAGGAGGGACTTGTGTACAGGCTCCAGAAAGCTAGCCATACAAATTGAGGTCAAATGCAAGTCCCTGTTGTCATTGCCTTTTTCCCTGCCTGGATTTCTTGTTTACAACTCATGCTCATGCTCTCCCATCCCCTCATTGAGCCCTCTGACCTTCCTCAGCTATCCTTCCAGATAGATCTCCAGCTCTAATGCAAACTCTGGAAAGGCCCCACTTTCATTTGCTCAGCTATAACTCTTTGTGTCACCCTGTAGACCCTATAGCTCAATCTCGACATCTGAAAGGCTGGAGGGACAGAAAATAAAGAGTGCAGACTCTATTTGGGGGCAGACATCATGGTTTGTTTCTACCCAAAAAATCGTAGACTTCATTGGTTCAGGATCATAGGATCTTAGGTTTAAAGATAGAAGGAACCTTAGAAGTTATCTAATCCAATCTATTCCTGGTTTTGAGGACTTCCATCTTTTTTTATATGTTATAGGGACAACCTCTAGCCCATGGCTGTTTGGCTCTGACAATTTTGAGACAAATTTAATGTATTGTGTTGGAGCAGCTAGGTGGCACAGTGGATATGTTGAGGTTTAGGGTTTAGGGGTGCTCAAGACCCCAAAATATCAACACACCAGGTCTTGCCAAATGAATTCGAATCAAGTCTTCTCTCAGCCAAAGTAAAGCAAAGTTTATTAAAGATTTGCCATAATGGGTAGACTCTTAAGGAGCCTAAGTATCTGTGATACTTAAATTGGACAAACAGGTCAGAATAATCTGACACAGACTGAGTGTGTACTAGATTGAATTCTCAGCCCTGTCATGGAGGCAAGATGGATCTTAAATACTTCTGTATTGTGGGAGGATTTAGAGGTAGTCTAGAGAAGGGGTTTGGAGAGGGTCTTGAGGAGGAGTCTAAGGAGGATTTTGAGGGAACTGAGGTCCAACTCCAGTAATGAGATTAAGGGTGGGAAATAGCTGAAGGCTATCTGAGATGACAGACAATGGAGGGCTAGGCTAGTTTAAAGGTAACAGATTTGGGTATAGATATTTTGATAGGATCAAGGGTGGGAAGTAGCTGGACTGTGGAGGGCTAGGCTAGCTTAAGAGTAACAGAGATTTGGGCCTAGAATAATAAAAAGCTTTATGGCCTCAGGCAAATGCCTGATCAAGTAAGAAGATTCAATTAGAATTCAAGGGGTTTCCCAGAGCCCATACTCTATCAGATAGAATTTTGGCCTGGAATCTTTAAGACTTGAGTTCAAATCCAGCCTCAGACGCTTACTTAACCTGGGCAAGTCACTTAACCCTGTTTGACCTAGTATTCTTATCTGTAAAATGAGTGGAGATGGAAATGGCAAAACACTCTAGTATCTTTGCCAAGAAAACCCCAAGTGGGGTTTGTCTGAAACGACTGAACAACAACAAAAATGTGTTGTGTTTAACCATCTATATGAGACAGCAATCTATTCCCTCTTTCCCAATGATTACCCAATACTAGCTGGCTAGAAAAGGATAAGAAGAGCAAAGGAAAGGAATATTGGGGACTGTGGAAGTGGGAATTGGGTATTTTGACAGTTAAAGGAGTTGGGGTACATTATAAAGTCCAAAGAAGAGAAAGCTGAAAAATGACCTGATACAATCAAAACCCATTAGCAAAGGTCCTGGAAACAGGAGGAAATATGAGAGGGATGATGGGGCAGGTTGCACACGTGCAAATTGTCCCCCCTCCGAGATGCTCTGGATGAAATTGATTTCCCTCTGATTCCTCTACAGGGATACACAGAGCCAGTTTCATCCAATTAGTCCTGAAGAAAAAAGCTAATTGTTCAGTCCAAAAGTAAAGTTGGAATTTCTCCCCAAAGGCAATAGAGTGGGAGGAGGAGAAGAAACAAGTGTGGGCTCTGGACTAAGTATCTGGAAGATCTCATTCAGTTGTGACAGCTCAAGGTTCACTTCTCGACCAGTAGGATCTATGTATGCCTCGTTACTGTTCCTCCCTGTGTGTCCTGATCCTCCTAAAGCTTCCCTTCTTCCAAAGGCCTCTCTTTGTCCTATTTATAAGCCTACAGTGCTTAGTGTGGGAGAAATGTAATCTTTTGTAAAGATGTGTTGTTCTAAATGTTGCTTCCTTTTTTCCTGACAGACCAACATACTCATTTATCCTCTAATTCCAAATTAGAATTTTCTTCTCCAGAATATATGGACATGCTTGAAAACTAGGCTAAACTATGAGTCTAACTTGCATTGTTCTTGGCTAATTAACAGTTTTCTTTTGCTATTTATAAAATAGAGTAGCAGGCAGCACAACAGATCACCAGTGTCTAAACATACACAAGTACACAGTGTCACACACACACACACACACACACACACACACACACACACAGAAATACAGCTAGTTATCATGAAGCCTCCTAGCTGACCCAGGAATTCAGTACTCTGCAAACTCCTTTATCAATCAATCAAGAGGCATTTATTTACTCACTGTGTGCTAAGTACTGAGGATTTATAAAAAAAAAAAAAAGAAGTAAAAACAGTCCTGGTTTTCATGGAGGTAGCAACATATAAAGAAGTTGGTGCCAGCAAGATAAAGAATAAAAAGAAGGTTCCCTTAAAAGGGAAGGCACTAGCATGAGGGGTAGGGAAAGACTGGGAACAGTCTCCTACAGGAGGTGATACTTGAGGTGAGTCTTAAAGAAAGTGAAGGATGCTACAAGGCAAGAAGGGACAGCATCCCAAGCATGAGATAAAGCCAGTGAAAAGGCCCCAGGGAGTTGGAGATGTAGTGTTATATGTGAGGAATAGAAAGTAGGCCAGTAGGGCTAGACTGTGGGATGTGTGGAGGGTAGTAATATGTTAAAAGTCTGGAAATATAGGAAGAGGGGCCAGGGTGTGAAGAACTTTAAATGTCAAAGAGAGAAGTTTAAAGTTGAGCATTTATTTAAAATTGTGTTTGGATACTCGGCCTAGTCAAGTGCTATATTTGGCATGAGATGAAGTGAGTCTAGTGTCCCAGGCATACATAAGAGAGGGCTGATAATCAGAGTTCCAGTTAGAGGAGGAATGATTTCAAAAATCTAAGAGCCAGCCATGGATTTGGAGGGTAGAGACTATAATAGATTGGTATCTTTTGTACATTTTTTGGTAAACTTGGGGTAGGGTTGAATGATTCTGTTTTAGGCGTAACCCAGCCCCCTACTTGGCCTTTTATCTCTTTGGATCATTGCTTTCCCTTGGGTCGCAGAAGATAAGTCATAGAAAAACAGACTGGCAGAAAATTTCTGATGGTTCTGTGGCAAGAAATTTCTTCCTTTTCCTCCCTTTATCCCTCAAAGTCAGAAGTCACACAATAAGTTCAGGGGGTACTATCTATATGCTTTCTATTTTGGGAGTCTTGCCATCCTTTCTCTGACCTTGCAATTAGGAACTTGGGGGAGCAAGATTAGTGTGGCCAGGAGCGACTGACCTCCATACAGAGAAACAAAGATCATGCTTGATTAGCACTGGCCCAAAGCAAGAGGACCCAGTCAGGATAGACTGCTAGCTGTTATAAAAATTGTTAGAAAAGCAGCTTTCCATTTACTCCATGAGTCTATTTCCTAGAAAAGTAGATTTCGATTTGCACCACGCCTGAGATGAGGTGTGGCAGCTCCTCCTCATCTACCCCATTTGCCCTTTTAATCACCTTTTCCACCCATTCCTTTCCATAAGCTGGGGGTGGAGTGGAGCATAGCTATGAATCTTTTCACAAAACCTGAAGATTTGGGATAGTAATAAGGACAGGAACACCAAATGGATGGAAGTGAATGACTCCATACAAGGATGTTTGGCCTATCTTACTTTTGATTCTATGTACAATAAACTATGTGGTTATAGCAGTCCAAGTCTTTGAATCTATGAATGCAGTGAACAGTGAGCTGAGAGAATGGAATCCAGATAGGGTGCAGGCTAGTGAGCAAGTACCTATAGCAGATTGCATATTTTAGTATTTTGGGCAATATTCCATTTCATCCCCTAGATTAAATTTAGAACTAGCTAGTAAGGTCTTAATTCAAGCTGTTTAGGTAGGACTCATGGATTTGGCAGTGGGAGAGCAGCTGACTGAGCACCCCATTATGGCCAGCAAGGATATTGCAGGCTCCAAAGAAAAGGCTATCTCTCATATATATAATAACTTAGTAGACCAGTGGTTCTCAACCTTCTTAATGCTGTGACTCTTTAATACAGTTCCTCTTGTTGTGGTGACCCCCAACCATAAAATTATTTTTGTTGCTACTTCATAATGTAATTTTGCTACTGTTATGAATCATAATGTAAATATCTGATATGCAGGATGTATTTTCATTGTTACAAATTGAACATAACCCACAGGTTGAGAACCACTGTACTAGACCAATAGGCTGGTCACTCAAGTAGACTGCCACCTGGTGGGATATTGCATATATAATTAATAAATTGCTGTCTTTTTCTATGTTTAAACAGGCAGTACTCAAGCCAGATAACCCAAAGACCTCAGGTGAATGGGGCTGGGGCAGGAGACATATTTATATCTAATCGTTTGTATATTTGAGGCCTAACCTGAGATGTTCCCTCGCGCCTGCCTTCTCCTTGAATCAAGGGAGAGGGCAGTGGTTTGGTAGAGGAGTAACAGGAGATATTGAGAAGCACTGGTTTTTATGGGGTATGAGCTCTGCTAAACCTCTTGAACTCTGATTGAATTTTCCCACTTCATGAGACATTTGCCTGAGGCCATAAAGCCTTTCATTATAGTCAGACCCAAATCTGTTACATTTAACCTAGCCTAGCCCTCCATTGCCCAGTTACTTCCCACCCTTGATCCTATCAAAATATCTCTACCCAAATCTGTTACCTATAAACTAACCCAGCCCTCCATGTCTGTCATCTCCAGGCAGCCTTCAGCTTTTTCCCATCCTTAATCTCATTACTGGAGTCAGGACCTCAGTCCTGGTCCAGATCCTCTTTAGACTCCTCCTCTAGACCCCCCCTAAATCATCCCACATTCTTTCTGTATAGAAGGTCCAACTTGCCTCCGGGACTGTGCTGAGAATAATCTAGCGCAGACAAGCTCTGTGTCACATTATTGTGTCCTGCTTGTCAACACAAGCTTTACAGATATTTAGGCTCCTTAAGAGTCTACTCATTATGGCTACTCTATAATAAACTTTACTTTACTTTGCCTGACAGAAGGCTTGAGTGGAATTCATTCGACAGGGCCCGGTGTGTTCATCTTTTGGGGTCTTGAACACTCCTAACCCTAAACCTCAATAGTTTTTCTGGATGATTTCATTTGATTTAGGAAAATGTTGGAAGAACATGAGGAGTAACTACAGAAGGCATTAAATTCACCAAAGACTGCTAATCTAAGGTAGATTGATAGATAGTAATTCTGCTGAACCTCTGTCAAATGGATTGGTAATTCTGTATCTCAGTGGAGAGTGAGTACAGACCATGAGAAGAGAGAAAGGCTGATCATTTACCCTGGTCTGAAAAACTACTAAAAATCTTGAAGAGGTTGCTGGATTTTCAAGGCTTTTGTTCAAGATTCGGGAAGAACTATGGCATCTTCATGATCTCTCAGTGATCTCACTGACAGATATGTGACCAAGATGAACCATCAAGCAAAAGGGCAAATCACTCTGACCTATATGCCACATGAATCATGAACTTAAGTTATTCCCATAGATGGTGTAAATTTTATCTTTCACATGGAGGGAGGAGGGCTCTAATGCAGCAAAGAGGAAAGCCTAGATAAGACTTAGGAACTTCCTCTGAAGAGTATACTGTCAGTGGAAGTATTGTATATATTTGAACTAATTCTCCCTACCTTGATTGAGAAAGTCCCCCACTACATCCCGTGCTATCTCCAGTTGTCCAGATCCTTATCTGGCCACTGGACCCAGATGGCTCTAGAGGAGAAAGTGAGGCTGGTGATTTTGCACAGCCCTCCCTCACTTAAATCCAATTTACTTGCATGTCATGGCATCACTTCCCTGACGTCAAGGTCCTCTTTGAAAACAAAGGACAAACAACAACAACAACTACCATTGAGCCTTTTCATGACTTGAGGCTGAAGCTTCCTCCTATGTGTTGTCTCACTCTGTTAGAATTAGAGTTTCTTGAGATCAAAGACTATATTTAGTGTCGGTTTCCCCCATCAAGCAGTCAATAAGTATTTGTTAAGCATGGTTATAATGTCACTCATTATGGTCTGTTATGTGCCAGGAACTGTACTAAGCCCTAGAGATACAAATAAAGGGAAAGGACAGTCCCTGATCTCCAGCAGATCACAGTCTAATGGGGGTGATGACAGGCTAACAACTGCAGAAAGGAGTGATGGACCGGACAAATAATCAACAGAGGGAAGGCGCTGGAAATTAAGGAGATTGGTAAAGGCTTTCTGCAGAAGGCAGAATTTTATCTGGGCCTTGGAAGAAGTCAGAGAAACCAGAAGGCTGAGATGAGGAGGGAGAGCATCCCAGACATGGTGATGTGGTTAGGGTTAGGGTTGCTCAAGACCCCAAAATGCCAAATCGCTGGGTCCTGTCGAACGAATTAGACTCAAGTCTTCTCTCAGCCAAAGAAAAGCAAAGTTTATTGAAAGTTCACCTGTATTGGACACAGAGCAAATCTGTGCTAGGTCATTATATGGTGCTCTCACCCACATGGGGGCAAGAAGGGGTCTTATATATAGAAAAGTTGTGGGAGGAATCTAGGGGTGGTCTGGAGGAGGAGTTTGCAGAGGATCTTCAGGAGGAATCAATGAGTTCGATGGGTGATTAAGGGTGGGAAGTTGCTGGAGGCTACCTGGAGCCAACAGACAATGGTGGGCTAGGCCAGTTCAAGGGTGGATTGATATTTTGATAGGCTCAAGGGTGGGAAGCAGATGGACAATGGAGGGCTAAGCTAGTAACAAAGGTTTGAGCAGAGCCAGAATGAAAGGCTTATGGCCTCATGCAAATGCCTCATCAAATGGGAAATTCAATCAGAGTTCGAGGGGATTCCCAGAGCCCACACCTCATCCAGGGGGGATAGAAAGTGAAAATGCTCCCAGGAGGGGAATCTCTAGTATGAAAAACAGCAAGCAGACCAATGTCACTGGATTGCAGAATATTTGCAGGAATGTAAGGTGTATGAAGACTGGAGGGAGGGGAAGGGTATCAGGTTATCTTTGAATGGGGAACAGAGATTTTTGTATTTGATCCTGGAGTTGATAGGGAACCAGGGAGTTTATTGAGTAGTCAAGGATGAGGGGAGGCGAGGGGAAGTTGATGTTATCAGAATTCTACTTTAGGGAGATCACTGATAGCTGAGTGGAAGATGGACTGGAGTAGGGAGAGACTTGTGGCAAGGAGACCAACTGATGAGGTGTAGGCTCTGGGACCCCACCTTGAGTTCTCCTTGAATCTTTGAGGTACAGGCTCTGGGAAACCCCTTGAAGTCTGATTGAATCTTCCCACTTGATGAGGCATTTGCAGAGGCCATAAGTATTTCATTGTGGCTGGGCCCAAACCTCTGTTACTAGCCTGGCCCTCCATTGTCCATCTGCTTCCCACCCTTGAGCCTATCAAAATACCAATCCACTCTTG
>CM053585.1:199781493-199797873 GCA_028646515.1 Pseudochirops corinnae | reverse complement strand
TTGAGTTCTCCTTGAATCTTTGAGGTACAGGCTCTGGGAAACCCCTTGAAGTCTGATTGAATCTTCCCACTTGATGAGGCATTTGCAGAGGCCATAAGTATTTCATTGTGGCTGGGCCCAAACCTCTGTTACTAGCCTGGCCCTCCATTGTCCATCTGCTTCCCACCCTTGAGCCTATCAAAATACCAATCCACTCTTGTATTAACCTCATTAACTCCTCCTGAAGATCCTCTCCAAATTCCTCCTCTAGACCACTCCTAGATTCCTCTGTATATAAGACCCCATCCCCTCCATGTGGTGTGAGAGCGCCATAGAATAGCTTAGCACAGACTTGCTCTGTAAGAGCGCCATAGAGTTTTTTAGCACAGACTTGTTCTGTGTCCAGTACAGGTGAACTTTTAATAAACTTTACTTTTCTTTGGCTGAGAAGACTTGAGTGGAATTCTTTCCACAGGACCCGGCATGTTGGTATTTTGGGGTCTCAGTCACCCCTAACCCTCTTAGTGGGTAAACCTCTTCACAACCAGCAGGCTATTTCAATAGTCCAGGCTTGAGGTGAAGAGGGATTGCACCAAAGTGGTGGCAGTGTTAGAAGAGAAGAGAGTGTTATATACATAATAAGTACTTTAAAATGCTTTTGCGTTTATTCATTCATTATTCATTCATTCCAAAAACAAGGTGGTTTGAGAAAGAAGGTACTAACCATTGAGGGGGATAAAGAAAGGCTTTGTGTAAAAAAATAAATTAATTTTGAATGAAGGGATTCTATGAAAAAGAAGTGAAAAGAAATGCATGGGGGATGTCTAGCAGAAAGGCATGAGGCAGGAGACAGAGTGTTAGGTATGCAGAACAGACAGAAGACTAATTTGACTGGGCCTCAGAATGCAAGAAGGATAGGAATGTGTAATGGGACTGGAAAGATAGGTTGACACCAAGTCTTGGAGATCTTTAAAAGTCAAACAGGTTTCATTACAGCAATGCTGCAACTCTCTATTGCCCCCTAGGACCCAGGCATGTGAGATCTGACACATTAAGGCTTCTTACCTTCTCTTCTTGGTTTCAGGAAAGTGGATCTCTAACCCCAACCCCTCTCGGGATTTGGAAGCTCCCTTACTCCAGGGCTATGTGGAAGCTTAATCTAGTCTGTCTGGTGCCACAACACTGGAATTCTTATTTGCCATTAGATCCCAGGAACCAAATTCAGATGGTTTTTCAATAAATCCCCCCCCATCACCAGATGTTTGCTTAAACAGAATCTGACCTAATGTCCCTTGTACCCTGGTGTTTGAATGAAAACAAACTGGTATCTCCCTCTGTCAGAATAATAACAGTAAGGGTGGGATTCAATTAATCAACAAGGACTTATAAAACTCTTACTGTGTACCAGAGAGTGTGCTAAGTAATGAGGATACAAAGAAAAAGAAAAAAAATAAAGAACTTTTATCCTCGAGAAGCTTAAGAAATGAAAAGTTTCAGTATTTCCAGTCAACTGAAACTTTCCTATCCTATGGCTAACAAACTCCTACCTCCTTCTCTCCCAAGGCTCCACCTTAGCTCTTCCCTTCATGAGTCCCGATGCTGCTCTGGCCCTTTCTTCTATTGTGCTTTTTTTTTTTCAATTCTATTATTAACAAACCCCTTTTTTTTCCCACACTCTTCACCTCTTTGCACTCATGGAAACCTATGCTCACCCTTGACCTTCAGAAGACATGATATCCCTGGCTTCCTCCTCCAGTAGTTGGGATACCTTGTCTCATGCTCTCCACATTCTGAGCCAGGAGGAAAATTGGTATACTCATTTCTTACTGTCACTGCCAGACCCTCCCTCCACTGTCATCATTTACCAACTTCTCCTCCTTTGAAGTTTGCTCCATCTGTCTATAACACCTGGTCCAGAATCTTATCACAGTCTTCCTTCTTTCTTTAGGAGATCAGTACGTGACTTGAAGTCTGTCTCCTCCCTCAACCCTGAATTCATACTTGAAGTCTTCAATCTATATGTGAATGTTCCCTCAAATGTCATGCCTCTTAGTTCAAGTTCTTCAACTCCTAAAACCTTTAGCTTTGACTCCAATTCAATCAAACAGGAATGATCATATATTGATCACACCATCTCCTATAAGTATTCTATATCCAAAATCTAGAACTCTGAAATTCCTTCCCATGATTGTAATCTTCCATTTTTTTTCATCTTTCTGCCCCATTGCTGAACTCATTCTTCACATTCACTGCAACTTACCTGCTTTCTCTCTCAGTCTATCTTCCCCTTGTATGGTCATCTAGAATGATGGAATATCAAGGTTGGAAGGATACTCAAAATCATTTTGTCTAACCCTACACCTGAAAAAGAATTCTCTGCCCTCCAAAAGTTGTCCTGCCACCCCTGGAAGACTTTGACCTTGCCTGACAATATATGTCTCATTCTGAATCTGTAGTGCTTCACTTTTCTAGGAAGAGGAAGGAGGTATATTTCATCATCACTCCTCTTCAGTCAAGATTGGCCATTTCATTGATCTCATTTCTGACGTCCTTTAGTATTGTTATGACCACATTATGTTGGTCATTGTGGAAAATATCCTCTTCCTTCTGCTTAGTTCACTCTGCACTAGGTCAAACAAATCTTTCCGAATTTCTTTGAATTCCTTATATTCATCATTTCTACAGCACTATAATATTCCATTACATTTGCCTGCCATAATTTGTTCAGCCTTCCCCTGATCTATGGACAACTACTTTATTCCAGGTTTTTTGCTAAAACAAAAAGTAGTAACATTACTTCACAAAATCATGGAATTTGTGGTGAATATGATCTAAATTAGGATATATATCATGGGGATAGAAATATTAACCTTTAGAGCTAGATTTAGAAATCACAGGTCTGCTTCCCACCCCCACCCCACCAAATATGACCTATTCTAGGCTAATATGACTTGATGAAAGCAGCTAATTTTTATTTCTGAAGTCCTTTATTATGGTCCTTCATTTCATTCAAATATTCTATATCTAATTCCTTCTATTTTTCATTTCCTTCCCACCTACCAATTACATCTAAAATTTGTTCTTGGGTTAATGGAACAACTCAAGGTGCTATTATGATCCTTGCTTATTTAAGGATGTGATAGAATACACATTGCTTTCACAGTCCTCAGGTTTTTTTCCTTTTAGCATGGGCAAAAAAGTGACACTCTGTATGAGGTGCATTCTAGTTGTTATTGGCCTTATGGCCTTCTCAATGTCATTGCTTTATTCTAAATTTCAAGGGAGGAGAGGATCTTATTGTGACTGTAGAGAGGATGGAGAACTATATCTTTAGCCTCTGAAGCATTGGGTTCCAGAATGTTTTGGTAACTCTAATTATTCATTCCACTTCCTCATTTGTCCATTTCCTGCAAATTGGTTTCTCATCCCACCACTCTACTGAAGCTGCTCACTCCAAAAATAAAGAATGATCTTTTTAATGCATTTAATTTATTAGACTTAAAGAAAATTACAAAACACTTTTCACACAAAGTCAGATCCAAACAATTAGAACAATATTAATTTCTCATGGGCAAGCCAAACCAATATAATAAAAATGATAATTCTACCTAAATTAATTTACTCATTTGGTGCCCTAGCAATCAAATTACCAAAAAATTATTTTATGGAGCTAGAAAAAAATAATAACAAAATTCATCTGGAAGAACAAAATGTCAAGAATATCAAGGGAATTAATTTTTTTTTAATGTGAATAAAGATGGCTTAGAAGTTCCAGATCTCAGAACAATCTGGTTCTGGTTGGAAGACAGAGTGGTAGATCAGTGGAAGAGATTGGGCACACTGTAGGTACTGACCATAACAATCTAGTGTTTGATAACTTTAGGGACAAGAGCTCACTATTGACAAAAACTGTTGGGAAAACTGGAAAGCAATATGGCAGAAACTAGGTATAGACCAATATCTCATACCATATACCCAGATAAGGTCAAAATGAGTACTGATTTAGACATAAAGGATGATACCATAAGCAAATTAGGGGAGCATGAAATAGTTTACCTGTCAGAGCTATGGATAAAGGAAGAATTTATGACCACACAAGAGATAGAGAGCATTACAAGATATAAATGGATAATTTTGATAACATTAAATTTAAAAGATTTTATACTAACAAAATCAATGCAGCCAAGGTTAGAAGGAAATCAGAAAACTGGGGGGGAGGGAATTTACAGCAAATTTCACTGATCAAGGCCTTATTTCTCAAATACATAAAGAACTGTGTCAAATTTATAAGAATACAAGTCATTCCCCAATTATAAATGGTTAAAGGGTATGAACAGGCAGTTTTCAGTAGAAGATATCAAAGGTATCTATAGTTATATGAAAAATGCTCTAAATCACTCTTGATTAGAGAAATATAAATTAAAACAACTCTGAAGTACCACCTCACACCTATCAGATTGACTAATATGACCAAAAAGGAAAATGACAAATGTTGGAGAGGAGGTAGGAAAATTGGGACACTAAAGCATTGTTGGTAGAATTGTGAACTGAAGCAACCATTCTGGAGAGCAATTTGGAACTATGCCCAAAGGACTATAAAACCTTGTGTATCCTTTGACCCAGCAATAATCACTACTGAGTCTGTATCCCAAAGAGATTTTAAAAAAACAAGGAAAAGGACCTATATGTACAAAAAATATTTATAGCAGCTCTTTTTGTGGTGGTAAAGAATTGTACATTGAGCCCATCAATTGCTGAGTGACTAAACAAGTTGTTGTATATGATTGTGATGTAATACTGTTGTGCTATAAGAAATAATGAGCAGAATGCTTTGAGAAAAACCTGGATGAACTGACACAAAGTGAAGTGAGCAGAACCAAGAGAACAGTGTACACAGTAATACCAACTTTGAATGATGATCAACTGTGAATGAGAGCTATTCTCAGCAACACAAGATAGCTCTGAAGGACTCATGATGAAAAGTGCTCCAGGGAAAGAACTGATGGAGTCCGAATGAAGATCAAAGCATGCTATTTTTTACTTTCTTTTTTTTCTTCTTTTTTTTTTTTGGTCTCTGTTTTCTTTCACAACATGACTAATATGGAAATATGTTTTGCATGACTGCACATATATAACCTATATCAAATTGCTTGCCATCTCAGGAAGTGGGGAAGGGAGGGAAGAAAGGGGAGAATTTAGAACTCAACATTTTTAAAAATGAAATTTCTTATGTAATTGGAAAAAAATAAAATATGAAAACCAGATCTTTTCTGAGAACTCATCCTTCTTGATGTCTCCTCAGCATCTGACCTCTCTCTCCTTCTGGTTAGTGTCTTTACTCCAGGGTTTTGTGATGGTAACATATCAGGGTTCTCTTCTCCCTACTTGCACAAAAGACTTCTCAGGCTCCTTTGTAAGTTCATTGCCCACATCCCCTCTCCTGTGTATGGGATTATTCCAATGAAGAGGTCCCTGGACCTCTCTTCTCCATATAATATGTCTCTTTGTGATCTTGTCTCTCTTTATTGAACTCTAATTACTCATCTCCACCTGGTAGACATCTCTACCTCAATGACCTATAGAAATATCAAAATCAACATATCCCAAAATAGAATTTATTATATAGGTTATCCCAAAAGTCTTAGTGAATTTTAAGCTCTGAAAACTTATTTACTTTTAAACCCACTCCTCTAAACTCCATTTCTCTTTATAACACTACCATCCTTGACATCACCCAGGCATACAATCTCATTGTTATACTTGTCTTCTTTCTCCTAATTCTTTTTTTTTTTGGAGGGAGGGAAGGTAGGGCAACTGGGGTTAAGTGACTTGCCCAAAGTCACAGGCCTAGTTTTGTGTTAAGTGTCTGAGGCCAAATTTGAACTCAGATCCTCCTGACTCCAGGGCCAGTGCTCTATTCACTGCGGTTGGCATTATAATAGGTGCCATACAAATGTTAGTTATTGATGATGATGTCACTTCCCTGCTCAAAAACTTTCAGTAGTTCCCTGCTGCCTCTCGGTTAAAACATAAGGCACCTCACCCCTGGAATAACCTATAAGGAATCAACCTTGTGGAGATACACTGTGGTAACTGCCTCTACAGGTACTGTGTCGCTCTTGCTTTCTAAGCAGTCTCAGCTATTGAAGACCCAGGAAAGAACATTCTCACCATCTTAGTCCTAGGCCCTGTCAAACGGTTCAACATCAGAAATGGGCACTATTTTGCCAGAGGAAATAACGTTAGAAAAGATTCATTCCTATTGCCTTTTCTGCTGATACCTAAGTGCCATGGGATTTTTCCATCTGATTTGTAGCTGAAATCTTCTATGACTATTTTCTTCCCCATCCATTTCAAATGTGAGTTCTGGAGAGCAGAGACCGTCTTGCTTTTTGCTTTGCATGTAGCAAGCATTTAATAAATGCTTCTTCATTCATCCAATTCATTCAAATTCTTCAGTCTGGCATTTCAAGGCCTTTATAATCTGGTCCCAGGCTCCCTTTCTAAAATTACATTAATTCCACTCACTATGTATTTCAGCAAAACTTGACCTCCTTGTTCCTTGAGTTTGTCATTTCCTCTCCCATCTCTATACCTTGGTATACCCACTCCTGGGATGTGTTCCCTCCTAGACCTCCATTTCTTAAAGTACTTAGCTTCCTTCAAGCTTTGGTTCAGATTCTACTTACTATGAGAAGTCTGTTCTAATCCTCACCCCACCCTCCCTCCTGCCCCTGGTACTACTCTCCACCTCCTCACATTATCTTATATTCAGTTTTAAATACTTATTTTCCTAACAGGATGTAATCTCCTTGAGGGCAGGGATTATTTTTTTATTCTATATTTGTAATTCCAATACTTCACAGGGTCTTGCATATGGTAGGTACTTGATAAATATTGAATTTATTTAATTTAATCATAGTGGTGATCGATCATTTCATTTGATATGGAAAGGCAGACCTACCCACCCACCAAATCAAGGGTTTCTTTGGCATTATTAGAGAATTCTTTGAACATATTTCCCTGCCAGAATTCATTCCATTTGGATTTTGAGAGCAAGTTATTCAAGGAGATGCTCAATATTGTACTATTCCAACCTCTAGGAGGCCTACAACCAGAGTATTTGAATCAAACCCTGCTGAATATTCAGGGAGCCTTGAGGTTTGAACCAAAGTCTCAGTGGACTCATCATGTAGTCTTTTCAGTTCATTCTTATAATGGTATCAGTAATGATGAAACCATTAGGTGAAACCTATTGATATAGAGTCCCTAAGGATGGGGAGAAGATAGAGAGGCTAATGGCTAGTAGTATATCACTTCATTAAGGGACCAGTTGACAGAGGCCTGCGGTCTTGGCTCAGAAAATCATTGAGTGGAATAAGCAACAGTATAATACTTGAGCTCAATATCAGGAATTCCAGTCAGCTGCTTTGAATCTTGGTGTCTTGGAGAAACTAAATAGAGTCTCCAAGTAGAGTCACCAATTGCTAGTCTACCAGTCTAAGAAATGGCCACAAAGAATGTCTAGGTACCTACAAAGACAATATATCACAATGACCTGGTGTATAGGAGGACAAGAGCACAAGAGAGTAATTGGACCCTATGAAAGTCCCCTTCACTAGATATAACTGTGTAGTTGGTGCCAGATGTGTGTCAAAATCCAGATGAAAATAAGATGATGGATACATCATCAGCAAATGGGGAGGGCTACCAAGATTGCCTCATCCTAAGGCTCTCCTTACATAAGGTTTAATCTAGAATCCACTTTGTGGGGACTCATCTTAAGGACTGGAGATTGGTTCCATTGCCTTTGTCAATTTGTGAACTCAAATTTGGTGCTTTGGGTCAGAGAGTCAAAGTATTTCTGTTCCCTCACAAATGATAGAGAGACTAAAGGTTCAGAAGTGGTATCAAGGTATAGCAATAGTATATAATATTATTAAGCTAGTGACCAGGTCACTGTGCCCTATCGATTTTGAGCAAAGATACCAACCCATACACTCTTCTTGTGTTTGCTGATATTGAGCAGCAAACTTCATTTGGGGAAGGGTGACAAATAGTGAAGTGGATAGAGTAATGGAGATAGAGGCTGGATGATCTGGGTTCATATCTTCTGTCAAACTCTGAAGATAAATGATCAAAGAGCCACAGAGGTTAGTATACCAACTGTTAACTCTGAAAAAGAAAATAAAACCAGAGCTCACAGAGATTATAGGCAAAAAGCATTCTTTATTCCTTTGGAGGAGGGAAACTAGACATGTGTGCTGGGTTCTACAAGGAGACCCAAGGCAGTAAGGCTAAGATTATATACACATAGTTGTGGCTAGATAAAGAACCAAACAGTTAGTTTGCTTTGGCGTGGCTAGATGGTGCAGTGAATAAAGCTCCAGCCCTGGAGTCAGGAGGACCTGAGTTCAAATGTATCCTCAGACACTTAACACAAAACTAGCCATGTGACCTTGGGCAAGTTACTTAACCCCAATTGCCCTCCAAAAAACAAAACAGTGAGGTGTAGCCATGGCAATGAGGGGTAACAGCAACAATGAGGCAAGTTTGATTTATAATAGAGCTTTATGGCCAGAACATGGTTCCTGCAGGTGCTTGTCTGAGCTCAGGGGCCATCTGGGACTGGCATAAACCAAATCTGTGATTTAGCTGCAGCAGAGTTCATCCAAAGGGTGAGCACAAAGAATTGCTGTTAATGCCAAACTCAGGACACAGCTTGCTTGCTGGACCTTAGCTCTGGAAAATAGAGTATCTTCTAACAGTAAACAAAGAGGAGTGAAAAGAGAGGTGTGGTCTTGTCATATGGATCCTGACACTTCCCTGCGACATTTATTAGATAAATGACTACAGACAAACCAATTCAAGTCTGAGTCCCAGTTTTCTTATTTGTAAAATGTGAATATTAATGCCTATAGTATCTGTTCCACAAAGTTGTTGTGAGGCTTAAATGAAAGAATTTATAGAGAGTAAGCACTTTGCTAACTTTAAAGCAATATATGTTATTATTTTATTAATGAAATAGTGAGATAATTTCAAAATAGGAGTCACATAAAAGAGTGCATATAATGCATATCTGTTGTATGCAACACCTTATTTTATGTGACTCATTGATGTTCTTTGATGTCCATATAGTAACTATGCGCCCAACATAATTTTCAAGGGCTGCAAATTTTTACCTGGAGGGGAAAGAGGAGAGAATGTATGCTTCAAGAAGTATCACATAAATCTCTTATCACTCATATACTGGGCAAATCCTAGTTATGAGACAAAATTAAGATATTTAGTGATTTGAGAAAAAAAACCTAGTGCCTATGACACTTTTCCCTTACAAAGCAGGCAGAACTGATCTGCTCCCCCAGGAAGCTGTGACAAGTGTCAGGAAAGATCTAGGCCTATGAATGTTTCAGATTTCATCACCTTCTGCACCTATGGCCTATGAAGTTCTCATAGCTTATAAGCCACATGCAGCAACCTAATTGGGAAGCAATAGCAGCTTTTATCTAACTTGGACACTTGGAATTAATCATAGATGCCATGTGAAAGATATAGTATCAACTTAGCCAAAGTCACTTTGAAGGGGGATACCCAAAGTTACTGCTTTCCTCTTATCTGCCTTCCCTCAAGGGTGAATGGATCAGTAGAGCACACTGGTACACATACACATGCCAATTTCAGAATCTCTCTACCTTCATACTATGGAGCTTTGCACGCACAGAACTATATTGGGCACATTTCATGAACACATCTATAATTGAACTGCCTCTCCTGTTTAAATATCCTGGCTGCACTTAACTTTGTCAAAGGCAGAAATGCTAAGTATAACTATGATTACTGATTTCCTAACTCCAAGGCTCAGCTATATTGTGCTAGTGCTTATGGATTTAGGCTGTTTTGTGTCATCCAGTTCCCTCGACCCAAGTAAAATTTGTTTGCTTGTTTCCCTGAAATAACAGATATAACTATTAAAAAATAGGTTTTATACTTTAAGAAAACCCAATATTTAAAATGATTCCCCAAAAGAGTTTCTAAGACCCACTCTCAATGCATATTTTTTTCCCCATAGAATGATTCACTCCTTAAGAAAGGTTAGAGGACTTCGAAACTTAAGGCTAAAGTATTTGGGCAACTGCCTGTTATAGATCTTTCGGAAGCAAAAGTAAAACATCATTGGAATAGTAATGCAGAGCAGTGGGAAAATAGGATTCAGTTTAAAAATGTATTGTGTCAAAATTACTTTTTAGGAACACACATTCATGAAGCGAGATCTGCCTGCCCTGGTTAGCATTACATAGAAGTGATTTGGAGAGTAATGCTTTCTTTCTCATGTCTGTTTTTTTTTTCTCATTAAGGACTGTTTTCCTTCAGGGAACATGCAAGGCAAGCTTGGCCTCTGGGTCAAGTAATACATATTGCAGGACCCAATTCTAAGGATCAGACTGTTGGCCAGAGACAAAGTGATTTTTTCCAATACTCTCTGGAAACAGAAAGTCAAGTGAGCCCTACAATTTAAGACACTGTCTTCTTTTGATGTTTGAATTGCCAAAGCCTCTCTTTCTTTTTCAATCACAAAAAGAACTCTGCTACCCTAAACCTGAAGCAACCAGGCTATCTGTGAAGGGGGAGATGGATCCAGGAGATGTTATTTGTGCATCAACACAGATGAACTTGTTTTACAAGGCTGCTGTCAGGACTAACCCCCACCTTATAATCTAACAATGAAACATGGGTCTTCTCTGGAGCATTCTGTTTCAGGGAATGTGATTTAATCCATGAACTCTCTGAATCTGTATTATAGCAGGATTGTACTATATTATAGAGTATGAACCTAGAGTAATTATATTAATATTCCTAGTAAATTGGTTCTGATGGCCATTCCCAAAGAGGATGTCTAATAAGATTTGAGTGATGTTAGCACCACTGGAATAAATACGCAAATAAATAAGTATCCCAAAGGGATACGTTTTATTTAACCCTTCTCTTCCTCCTCCCCTCAAAAGAGAGACCAATGAGTTGCAACCAAGAATTCTCCTCCAAGGCACTAGTTGATGTCTCATGGGGACAAGCTGTTCAAGATGGAAGAGTTCACAGCAATGAAGTTTCATTTCATGAGTCCAGAAGCAAAAGGCAAATTGTGTGGGTTAGGAGAGGTAGCTTAGCAAAGATGGGAGCATAAAGTAAAAGTCATAGAGACTTAGGACATGTCCAGAGATGAAAGAATATTATAGCATTGAGGCATCAATGAGCAACTCATAGATCATAGGATCAGAAAAATTTAGAACTGGCAAGAATTCTAAAGATCATTCAGTCCACTCTTCTTATCTTATAGGTGACAAAAACCTAGGCCCTTAACATTACCAAAAAAGAAAATTGAAATGTCCAAAACTTCAGGCCCCCTTATCTAATTTCCTTTCTCTACAAAATCTTCATGAGGATAATCTACTCACGTTTCGAGGGCGTCCTTAATGAAGGGATAAGGAGGGAGTAGGCAGACTTTGACAAATGATAATTCTACAGCAGACTCTACTTTTACAGTCATGCAATTGACTGAAAGGAGCAGAGAATACAAGATCCCACTTTGCTTATTGTTTGTTGACTACAAAAAGGCATTTTATTTGGTAGAGCAAAATGCTGTTTTAAAGGCTCTTCTTCAACAAGGTGTCTCCCATACAAATGTCAAAATCATACAAGATTCCTTGAAAGATGTAACAATAGAGAACTTTGCAAAAAGACTCAGTGCATAAAAACATAGAACCATATTCTCTTCAAAGTGTTTGCCTCAGTTATGGTGGCTAACCAACACAGAGTCCAAAGAAAAGAGAGATTTCCTTTCAGGGGTCCCCTTAACCTAGGGTATACAACCTTCAAGGGGCCACAGGAAGACAGTTTCCTGAAATCAGAGGGCTGGACTGAGGGTCTCTAAGGTCCTTTGAAGATAGAGCTGGACCTCTAAATCCCATGAATGATGAGTTCTAAGCCTAAGCAAAGAAAGTTCATGAACTTGGATGGGGGGGGGGGAATCATATTTATTTTTTAAAAATATTTTATTTATTTTGTTAAATATTTCCCAAATACCTGTAAAAAATATTTTAACACTCATTGTTTAATGTTGACTTCTAAATTCTCTCCCTCCCTCTTACCCCTTCCCTATCCCTTGAGAAGGCAAGCAATATATCAATTATATATGTAAAGTCATGTAATACATATTTCCACATTAGCCATTTTGCAAATTAAAAAACACACAGAAAATGAAAAGAAAATTGTTGTTTTTTAAAGTTTACTTCAATCAGCACTGAGTTCACCAGTTCTTTCCCTGGGGGTGGATAGCATTTTTCATCAGGGGTCTTTTGGAGTTGTCTTGGATCCTTGTGTTGATCAGAGTAGCTAAGTCTTTCACAGTTGTGCATCCTTACAATATTGTTATTAACTGTATAAAATATTCTCCTGGTTCTGCTCACTTCACTTTGCATCAGTTCATATAAACCTTTCCAAATTTTTCTGAAAGCATCCTGCTTGTCATTTCCTATAGCACAATAGTATACCATCACAATCATATACCAGAACTTGTTCAGCCATTTCCCAATTGATGGACATCACTTCAGTTTCCAGTTCTTTGCCATCAAAAAAAGACCTGCTATAAATAATTTTCAACTAATAAATTCCTTTCCCTTTTCTTTGATGTCTTTGGGATATAGACTTGATAGTAGTATTGCTGGGTCAAAGGTTTTCCTTCCTGTTTTATAGTTCATTGGGCATAATTCCAAATTATTCTCCACAATGGTTGAATCAATTCACAACTCCACCCATAGTGCACATGTCCCAATTTTTCTACATCCTTTCTACCATTTGTCATTTCCCCCTTCTGTCATATTAGCCATTATGATAGTAATGAGGTGGTATCTACATTTCTCTAATCAATAGTGATTTAGAGCATTTTTATGTGATTTGATAACTGATTTCTTCTGAAAACTACTTATTCACATCCTTTGACCATTTATTAATTGGAGAATGGCTCATATTTTTACAAATTTGGCTCACTTCCCCATATATTTAAGAAATGAGGCCTTTATCAGAGAAACTTGCTGTAAATTCTGCCCTTCCCTGCCCCCCCCCCCGTTTCCTGGGTTTTTTCCCCTAATTTTGGCTGCATTGGTTTTGTTCGTGCAAACCTTTTTAAATTTCATTTAATCAAAATTATCCATTTTACTTTCCATGATCCTCTCTATCTCTTGTTTGGTCAAAAATTTTTCACTTATCCATAGATATGAAGGTACATTTTCCTATGCTCTCCTGATTTGTTTATGATATCACCCTTTGTGTCTACATCATTTATCCATTTCCAGGGGTTTGGAACTTGCAGCCTTGAGGCCACATGTGAATCCAAACTTCACAGAACAAATCTCCTTAATAAAAGAATTTGTTCTGTAAAATTTGGACTCAGTCAAAAGGCTGCACTCAAGGACCTAGAGGGCCACATGTGGCCTCCTCGAGGCCTCAGGTTTCCAACCCCTGATTGAGACCTTATCTTGTTATACAGTGAGTTGGTCTTATGCCTAGTTCCTTCCAAATGGCTTTTCAGTTTTCCCAGCAGTTTCTGTCCACATTTATTTTTAATATAGCTTCCTTTATAATCCTTTGTATTTTATCTTATGCATTTAAAAAATTATTCTAAGGAGGCATCCATAGACCCTAACTAAACTTCCAAAAGGAAACACAAAAAATGGTCATGAATCCTTGCTATAAATGAGAGGGGTCTTCCAGATGCTTCCATTTGTAGATTACATTGTGCTAACTGTATCAAGTCTCAGAACACTTCAGATTCTCCTAAATGAGACTTATTATTACTAAAAATATTTTGGCCTGATAATCCACATAGGAAAAAACAAGTGAATGAAGAATGTTTATTGTCCAGACTATGATTTTCTATTGAATGGACAACACACAGAGCTGGCCTTTCAGTCCATAATTATGAATAGATACTTCAGAAGGAAAATCAACTGGACCAAGAATTAAACAAGAGGATTAGAATGGGTTTGAGTGACTCTGTGAGATTGTGTGGTGCTTCTAATGACCGTAAACTTCTTCCTGAGATAAAGGTCCATTTTTTTTATATTAGTAGTCTTCTAATGCTGTGAGTCATGCAATAGCACAGTCTTTGAAGAATTAGCATTGCAACTTACCCAAAAGACAATAGAAAGCTATGTGGTGGGTGCTAGTTGCCTCCAACATAGTGCCAATGAAGACCTGTACTGTTTTCCTAAAGTAGTAGAAAGTGCACTAGATTTGAAGTTGGAGGATCTAGGTTTCATTTTTGACTTTGTATAACAATGAGGAACTTGCTTAACTTATCTAGGTCTCTGCTTTATGTTGAAGCAGCATGAGGGATATCATCAGAGAGCTGTATGAATGAAAAGGGAATGAAAACTAGGAGTGACTGATAGGTGGTCCTTGTGTTCCACTGGAAAACAAGAGATCCAGAAAAAAGTTTCCTGCACTTTAGACAGACCCTTGTGGGGAATTGTTAAGAGGAAATAGACAAGAATCATACCAAATGAAAAGTTATGTACCATTAAGAGTATCTACATCTGAAATGGTATTGCAGATCATCAAAGTATCAACATTTCTATTACATTTAGAGAAGATGACCTTTATTAACTTTATTTCAAAGAATCTGGAAGCCCAAAAGGTTTGAAAGGCAATGTGATGTAGTGGAACCAGCACTATACATATCTGGTGTTTAAAGGCCTGGGTTTGAATTTTGGCTCTGTTACTTACTACTTGTGTGACTTGGCAAGTCACTTAACTTCTCAAAGGAGAGAGTTGGAAAAAGAATCTCTAAGGTCCCTTCCTCCTCTAAATCTTATGAACGATGAGTTCTGAGCTTGAGCAAAGAGAGTTGATACACAGTTTGTCATGTTGTTGTTTGTCTCCATCCTTTTAAAAATTGCATTTTTCTCCTCTCTCCCAACTTGGAATGAGCTTCAGATACAGTTAGCCTCCATTCCCCATATGGGAAACAGCTGTGTCTAGGCACAGCCAACTGGGGATAGTTCAACACAGGCTTTTTCTAATGGTGTTAAACAGGCAGTTAAATTACACTACAAGCACAACTCACACATTACAAGTCCCCTCATTGTTTTTCATTCCTTCAAATCCAATTGTCCTGAGCAACTGTCCATACAAGGATAGAGTTATAATATGTCTTGGTTTTCATTCCAAGTCAGGAGAAGCCTCTGAAGCTATTCTGATCACATACACTGCCCCATTTCTCATTAGTATGCATCTAAGAGTTGACTTGGATTGTCGAGGGGGAAAAAGGAAAGAAAAAAAATAAAGAAATCTGCATTCCTGTATCTGTATGAGCTCCTGAAAAGGTGGGAGGCAAAGCATCTTCTCTGGAAGACACAATAGGGTAGGATTCACAAGGCTGACAAGTCCTTCAGAAAGCATTGCTCTCATTCTAGGTCACAATTTGGAATGATGAGTACAATGATGTTGCAAGTGGACCTTCAAATTTGCTTTTCCTCATGCCCTCACTTGTCATGGCTAGGGTTTTGTCTCAGCTCCAGTAGAAGGTAGAAAGTCAGCAGGAAATAACAGTGAAACTAATTATCTCCTTTCCTTAAGAACATGGAAGTTCTGTCCTTTGAAGTGCTACCAGCACCTTTAATCCTGTAAAAAGAAAAATTTGGCTATTTCCTGGTTAATTGGCACAGATACCTGGCTAAGATAAATTATTCCAAAGTTGTGGCACTTGGAGACTTGAATGATCTGATTTGGTTTCCTTTCTATACCAAACACATTATTTGAACTGATAATAAATTTCTAATGTACAGTGTAGACATTACTATTTGTTGCCTTTGAAATTTTAGCTCATTCAGTATTAGATTACTAAATAAACCTCAAGACATTGGATTCGTTCTCATCTCTCTCCAAGGGACTTGGTGTACAAAGATCTCAAAATAATCAACTTTAAATTATCAACCATATATTTTTAAGTCCTAAGTTAGCAACTAGTTCCTCCCACCTCCCAGTCTCCAAGACATTCAATGCAATGCAAAATGTTATGGATTTTAAGTCAGAAAAATTAGGCTTCAACTAAACCATAACTAGCATTTTTTTTTTTTTTGCCTCTGGTGCAAACACCACAAAACACACTTTCAAATTAACTTTTTAAGATAAGTTCATTTGAGGTAAAGAGGAGACAGAGGCCCTAGGGACTCAGCAAGTTTGCTAGGGTGTAGTAAGAAGTTCATTTGTTTTGTTGTTATCTGGAAGAAGGCCATATGGTAGCTTTCTATTTTTTTTTATTTTTTATTTTTTAAAATTTTTATTATAGTTTGCATCATTCATTTCCACAAGATTTTGAGTTACATATTTTCTCCCCCTCTTTCCCCC
>CM053585.1:199746633-199773820 GCA_028646515.1 Pseudochirops corinnae | reverse complement strand
GTGAAATATGGAAAAAATTCCCCATTTTACAGAGGAAAAGATTTGGGCTCAAAGGGGTTAAATCACTAGCCCATGGTCTCATAGCCAATATGTGTCATAGCTAAGTTTCAAACCCAAATCTTCTGAGTCCAGCATTCATAGCTCTTTGCAGCAGAACACCTTACATTTGCATTTTGTCTACTTTCTTCCTTCCCCCTCAGTCCTCCCTAATCCTTGGACCCTTTCCAAACTACTATATTCTTTTCTTCCAGGAGCATTTTGCATCCCCTTGTACGTGCCCTACGTGCTGACTGGGAAGTGGACATTCGGGAGGAGCTTCTGCAAGCTGTGGCTGGTGGTTGACTATCTGCTCTGCACCTCTTCAGTCTTCAACATTGTGTTGATCAGTTATGACCGGTTTCTCTCTGTTACCAGGGCGGTGAGTTTCTAGGCTTAGACTGCTTATAAGGAAGAGGTTGGGAAGCTGCCTCATTGCACCACTTCCAAGAGAGAGCCACAGAAAACCCAGGCAAACATATGCCTCACCATGGCCCGAGCAACCCCTATAGTTCAAGGACCTAAGGAAAGAATTGGGTAACCCCACTGTGCTAAGCAATGGAAGTTATAGCATGGTATCATAGAAAGAGCATTGATTCTGAAATCAAACTACTCCTGTTTAAATCCCATTTCTGATGCTTACTACTTTTGTGACCTTAGGCAAATCACCTTACCTCTGAGAGTGGAGCTTCTATTTCTTCATCTGTGAATTGAGGGAGTTGGACTAGATAGCTTCTGGTATCCCTCATAGCTACAAACCTGTGGTCTTATGATGTTTTGCAATAAGGGGAGAAACATATTTTTTTGAACCTCTAACTTTGGGATGGGGAGGATAAATATTTGAACAGATGGCCCTGAGAGTTGGGGATCCAATTCAATTCAACATTTATTTACTGCCTTTTGTTTGCTCACATTGTGGCTGGCACTCCTCCTTTCAGTTTCAAATATCACCTCTGGGACCTTTCAGATTTCACGTAGTACTTTGCTTGTCCTCCTCTTACTCACTTTTGTCTTATGGTTACCTGTGTTTAATGCGCTATATTTCCTACTAGACTATAAGCTCTATGAGAGGAAGAATCTCATTTCCTAAACCTTGTATTTTCCCCAAAGTTTGTGGAATTGAGTGGAAGAAGCTACTAGTTTTCTCTCCCCAGTGCCAGGCTAGGACTGGATGATTCCAAAATGAATTTGGTAAAGTGGTAGAGTGAAAAGGACAGAAACCTATGAGTCAAAAGAACTAATTCTAGTTCTGACCCTGTCATTGAATTGACCTTGTGAAATCCTCTTCCTCTTTGGATCTCAGCTGCCACAGCTATATAATAAGGGGGTTTTGACTAAGATCCCTTCTAGTTCCAATATCCTATGGCTTTCAGTCTTTTTTTTTTTTTAAAAAAAAGGAAACAGCTTTGTTTTGAGGGTGATAGCCCAGAAGAGATGGCTTTTTTTTTTTCTCCTCAGGTTGCATACCGTGCTCAGCAAGGCAATACCAAGCAGGCAGTGCAGAAGATGGTACTGGTGTGGGTGCTAGCCTTCCTTCTCTATGGACCTGCCATCTTGAGCTGGGAGTACCTGTCTGGTGGAAGCATCATCCCGGAGGGTGAGTGCTATGCTGAGTTTTTCTACAACTGGTACTTCCTCATCACAGCCTCCACACTGGAGTTCTTCACACCCTTCCTCAGTGTGACCTTCTTCAACTTGAGCATCTATCTGAACATCCAGAAACGAACCCGGGACCGGCTGGATGTGGGCCGGGAGGAGCCTGGGAGGCTCTTCAACCATGAGTCAGAAACAAATCCCAAGTTCTCCCTGAAGTGCTGGGAGTGGGAGCAGAAGATGCCTCGGGAGACCTTGAACCTTCACAAGTATGAGGCACACCCTTCAGACAAGCCAGATGGCGCCCGGGACTCACCCACATCCAGCTCCAACAGTTCCACCCATGCTCCTGAAAAGCCGAGGTCTTTGAAAAGGAGCTACAAGCCCTCAGCATCCACCTCATCCCTGGAGAAAAGGATGAAGATGATGTCACAGAGCATCACCCAACGCTTCCGGCTGTCCAGGGACAAGAAAGTAGCCAAGTCTTTGGCAGTAATTGTGAGCATCTTTGGTTTATGCTGGGCCCCCTACACTCTCCTAATGATCATTCGGGCTGCCTGCCATGGCCGCTGCATTCCTGATTACTGGTATGAGACATCCTTCTGGCTGCTCTGGGTCAACTCTGCAGTAAACCCCATCCTTTATCCTCTGTGCCACTACAGTTTCCGCAGAGCCTTCATGAAACTTCTCTGCCCCAAGAAATTAAAAATCCAGCCCCACAATTCCTTGGAGCATGGCTGGAAATGATTCAAAGCTGGGAGAAAGGTGGGGAAAAATAGGGAATGGTAATGCTGCCAGCACTGCAGTAAGGTCCCTTACTAAAGGACCCATTTGTAGCTGGTTAGCCCTTGCAGAGGTCAGGAGAGATGGACTACTTTCTTGTGCAAAATGGGCAGGCTGCCATTATGGTTCCTTCAGCAGCTCATCAGTGCTGCATCCCCCAAGTCTCTGTGGGATGGTGTGGCTTTTTTTTTTTGCATGCCCCATTTTGGTCCATCAAAGGTTGCCCTTTGAGTCTAGTGCCAGCCATAAAGGCTTCACACTGTCAGGAGCTGGCCCATGGGTTCTTATAGTCTGAGCTTAAAACAGCTGCTCCCAGGAGGGCAGATAAGAGATGGAGATGGCTGGGGTTATTCTAGTACAGATACTCTGGGTCTCGTTGGTGTTATTCAGCTGTCTCTTTTTAAGATTTATCAGGTTGGGGTTTTTTTTTTAAGTGATGTGTGTGTGTATGTGTGTGTATATGTGTGTGTGTGTGTGTGTTTTCATAATCAAACATTCTGCTCTTCCCTAGACTAATTCTGACTTTCCCCCCCAATAGTCAGCCAGCCCCTGCTGGCCTGCTCTTACTCTTTCTATATGCTGCCACCATTGGCACTAGCTTTAGCCCAGCTCCATAGACCCCTCCCTCTTGCTCTCTTCACTGGGAGATTCTTAAGAAAGCAGATCATGGCAAGTGACCTAAAAGAAACCTCAGTCTATTGCTTCTGCTGTATTTTTCATCCTGGATATTTTAGGAAAAAGAAAAAAATATATGTGAAATTCAACCTTCTTTCACCATTTAATGAAGGATAACAAAAAAAATCAAAGGAACTCAGTGCTCATGAAGCCTGCTGGATTGGCAGCCATGGACTCCCACGTCCTCTTTTCTCTGTGCTGTTGACATTGTCTGAGCTGTGGCAGCTTTGAGCTACTTCTACCCCATTCCACCATTGAGCCACAGGCCTGTTCTAGGGAAGCTAGACACTCTAAGAGCAATAAGACGTTCTAGAGGACTAGAGAGTCTCAGAAGAACTGGAGATGATTTGAGGAATGTTCTGTCTCCAAAGGCTGCTCAACCATTGGTTCCTTAGCTGGACTTATTCTGCGGTCTGATGGAAGCCAATCGGATCTCAGCAGCATTGCTGCATTTATTGTGTTCTGGGCACTATGACTGATAGAAGCAATAGAACTAGTGACATCAGTACATCTCACTAGGCCACTGGATGGCTCTGACTTTTTTTCACAGGTCAGTCCCAAGTTAAGATGGGAGATGGGAGTGAATTTGAGGTGTGGCTATTTCTGTTGATTTAACTACATCGGGTTTCAATGAGACATCAATCAATCCATCAGCAAACACTGACTGTACTTGTCACAATGGAGGAGGTCAAGAGGTTTAAGACGCCATCTCTATGCTCAAGGAATTTGCAGTCTGGAAAAAATTTTCAGTCTAGGGAGAAAAGGCATGAATCTCAACACACCCTGTAGTGACAGTGAAGGGCACAAGACAAAACTGCCATGATTTCTGGAAAAACAAAACAAAAACAGTTCCTTGGTAAGCAAGGTTAATTTAGCTTCCCCTATAAAGAAGGACTTCCAGACTCTCTGCACATGGAAGCCTTTGACAAGTCTTAACTGAGCCAGACATGTGCTCTTCATTGTGAAGGTTCTGACACAGCAGGAGGAAAAGACATGGTGCCTTCCTACCTGGGAGCCTCATTGTCTAATTTGGGGGACAAGGATATTAGAGAGCCAAAGGATGGTCAGAAAACAAGACAGAGCAGAATATGATCAGACTCAAGTGACATGCAATGGGATGTTTGTAGGAAGCAGGACATAACTCATCCAAAAAAAAATAGCATGCCCTTTGAGTCCCCCTCACTTGTGCCTGAAACCAGCTGTTTTGCATGTTCCTGCTTCTGGCAATGCTTCTGCTGCTGCTACTACTGCCAAACTGTGAAGTGACAATAAAGTGTATTTTTTCATTCACTCAAGCTTTTTTGGTGTCCAGTGGGAGACAAGGGTCAGTGGATTTCTGTACCTGATATATGGAGCGTTACCCCCAGGGTCTAGTGCCCATCCCTTGGTAGTAATGAATGGGATCTGGGTTTGAAACCTGGTTTTGTCCCCTAATGTGTTATGTGGCTCTGGATAAGTTACCATCTCTCTGGGATAGTTGTACCTTCTATTAAGGGAGAGGAGGAGGATGGAAGACAGAGAATATTTTGAACCATATACCAAAATAAAAGAATAAGCATTTTGTGAATGTTCCCCCAGCTTTGGCTATAGTTGCAAAAATAGATCTAGGACACACATTTCTTTAGGTTTGCTGTATTATATTCCAGTGGAAAGAGCCAGAGCACCTCTGAGTTAGGAAGACCTGGTTTCAGGTCCTGCCTCTGACAAGTACTGAATATGTGATTCTGGTCAAGTCACTTAACTTCTCAATGCCCCCAAGTAACTCTCTAAGACTACAAATTATAGATCAATTGCTAAATTGTATTGGTAGAGGGAGTCCTCACTGGAAGTCTCACATAACAATGAAATCACAAATATGGTTTAAAAAAACCCCCAACAAACTATGATGTACATTGCTATATGATGTGGATGGCTTCTGTAAGACCAAGAGTAGGCCTAGAGGAAGAGATCCATTTGAATATTTAAACCAACACTGAAGCTTAGCACCTAGAGTTACCAGCCTACACACATTATCAACAGCCTTCTCAGCCCTGACACCCCCAACAACAGGAATAATATTCATTCATACAATTAGGTATTTACTTATGCCTGTGATGTTCAAAGTAGTGTGCCACATGCTAGAGTGGGGGATAAGAGAAGAAAATAGTTTGCCTTCACTCAAGGGAAGTCGAGTTTCCTATAGTCCAGTTAAAACTGACATACATAAAAGATGAAGCTACATATCATCTTGGGGAATATTAATTTCTGTGATATATTATATATTTATATTATAGCATGCAGAACAAAGGAGGCAGTGGTCCTGCTATACTTGGTCTTGACAAGACTACATCTAGAGCACTGTACCCAATTTTGACCACTGCATTTTAGAAAAAATAGACAAGCTGGAATGCACTTAGAAGATGGCCATCAGGATGGTGAGGTGATTGGAAAGTATAACATATGAGGACTGGATGAAGAAACTAGAAATGTTTTCCCTGGAAGAGAGAAGGCTCAGTGAGGGAGATGATACCTATCTGAAGGTCAAAAGAAAGACTGTGCAAGAAAGATTTTATTAGCTCTATTTGCTCCCAAAGGGCAGAATTGGGATCAATCAGTAGAAACTGCAAAGAAGCATATTTCATAACAATGTAAAGAAAAACTTTTTCATGACTAGATCTATCCCAAAGTAGAATGAAATGCTTTGGTAGATAATGAGTCCCCATCACTGAAGGTCTACAAGCAGGGACTGGATAATCACTCGTCAGGGATGTTGTAGAGGAGGTTTCTACTCAGGTACAAGATAGATTAGATGACTTCTGAGATTCCTTCCAACTCTGAGGGTCTGTGGTTTTAAGTATTAAAATAAGTAAGTGAACGATAAATACTATAGAAAACTGAAAAGAAGAAAGAACAAACTTGGGTTAGAATAGCCAGGGAAGGCTTTATATACATATGTACATGGAGCATGTGGGGTGTTGGCAGACATTGGAAGCATGAATGGGATTTAAATAGGTATAACCAATAAAGATTCCCAGATTTCCAACTTCCTCTTGCACTGAGGCAGGCTGCCCAGACCAAAGCTAGGTATATCGGTCCCCAAAGTGGGAGGTACACAAACCTGAGGTTTGTCTTTCCTAATAATTTTGGCTCAAACCATCATTCCTGTGTTTTCTCTTCAATATCTATCTCCAATTACAGTCAGTGTAAGCCATGTATCATTAGTTGAATTGGTGATCAGTATCCCAGTATTAATTTAATCATTTACTATTAATTGGCTTTTACAAAAAGATATTTAATTAGAAGCAAGAATAGATATTACAAAGCATTTCTCCAAATTGGGAGCATAATCTTCCCTATATTACCTCAGTCTCTGGGGAAAGTCCCTGGGAACTCAAACTTAAATCATTTGCTACAAAGCATTCTCTCTACCAAATTCACTTCTGAATGTGGCATTACTGAGAGATGAATGCCAGGTGTATACTGGTAAATGTTTAACAACTGACTCTCCAATATACTATACTTTAACATTTAATCTGCATTATTAATATTTTCCCATCAATTTCTCAAGTTTAGACAATCAACAAAGATAATCAAACCCTGATTATAGTTTTCTGTAGTTTGTCAAGGAATAAATGCCCACACTGGACATTTAACCATTGCCTCTAGCCAGCTCCTGCACACCCCAGAAACTACTGTTAAGTCATTCCTCACTGGGCTTGGCTGCTAGCAGCTCTGGTATGGTGTCCAGCTGCTAGATGTCTGGTAACTTGCATTTTAGACCTTTGAAAGCTCACAAGCTCTTAGTCCATTCCATCTCCATTGTTTCCTTATCTAAGAACAGGAAAACAAATTCGAAGAGTCATCATATTCATGGCCATGTGTCTTCTCTGATGTAGAGATCTGCAGCAGGAGGCCACTGTTAACTATGTTTCTTTGTACTTTGAGGCTTAATGCAATTACTGTTTCAGTTACCACCAAGAAATAGAGACATCAAGCTGAGTGTATTCTCATTTCTAGCTCAGAAGCCAATCAAAAATACCTTTTCTTCACCTTGAAGTAGGTGGAAAGGAATCAATTATAGAATACCTGTACATGCTCCAAAGTCCACAAGGCACATTCCTCACCTGAGTATACTTCATGTGCTTATAAAGACTGGGTTTTCATTGACCAATCCCCTTTACAAAGATACGGAAGTAGATGGAGATAGAGAAAGGGCCATGCAGACTGGGAGAAAATAAACAAAGCCTCAGAGGTGAAAATGAGGCTGAAGAGAGTGAGAAAGACACACTGGTTCGATTGGAAGATGGACAAATCAATCATTTTGCACTATTTCTCACCCTCTACTCTACTATCCCCTTGTACACCTTCATCTTAGGCTGGTAGACACAGAGATTTATTTTCAAAGCTTGCACATGCACTCAGAACAGTGACTAGTACTCTTTTTATCCCAAACAAGAAGAGCTCATCTGCTTGGTCCCAACATGGGTAGAACAATCATTGAGGCAGATTTTAGCTTAATGGAAGGAAACATTTTCTAATAAATAAAACTTTTAAAAAATGGAATGGGCTGCCCTCAGGTGGTAGTAGGTTCCTCTTCAATGGAAGCCTTCAAGATGCCCCTGGATAACCATTTGTGAAGGAAGTTGCAGAAAGTTTTCTTATTTAGATTGGGTCACACATATCCATATATACTTGGTTGGACTAGATGCTTCCTGAGATTCTTCTTCTTTTTTTTCTGGAGGGCAATTAAGGTTGAGTGACTTGCCCAAGGTCACACGGCTAGTATGTCAAGTGTCTGAGGTTAGATTTGAACTCAGGTCCTCCTGACTCCAGGGCTGGTGCTCTATTCACTGTGCCACCTAGCCACCCCAACCTCCTGAGATTCTTTAAGCAATATCTATGAGTGTCTGAATTAGGCAGGGGTGAGGAAACAGGTTGAGAACTTGTACAAAGAAAGAGAGCAAGGAGGAAAAAGAAAGAATTAGTTATGGAGGGATGGAGAAGGCTCCAGCAATGACTTTGGGTAGTCCTTAGGGATATACATTGCCAACAGTAATCCTAGTTAATTGGCTAAGTATATATCTATATCTACATCTATCTATCTATCTGTCTGTCTGTCTGTCTGTATGTCTATCTATCTGCCTGTCTGTCTCTGTTTGTCTGTGTATCTGTCTGTCTATGTCTATCTATCTGTCTATCTGTCCGTCTATCTACCTAGTCTCTTGAATTATGGGGGCAATCAAATAGGTATCTAAATTTTCTAGTCAGGTTGAACCTCACCTTTGTTCTATTCCTTAATTTGTCCTGGCCTCAAGATATATATAGCAAGAAGCAAAATTACAAAGCATTTCTCTCAAATGGTAGCAACTTCTGTAACTTGACACTATCTAAATCTGACTTCAAGGTTGAGAAAATGCTAGGGTTAGGGTTAAGGTTAGGTTCAGACCTTTCTTTCACACAAATGGGGGGAGGGGGAGAGGAGGGAGCAGGAAGCCCTTGGATTGGTCAGGTCTCTTTTGTCATATCCTAGAACCCTGACCTTCTAGCTCCTACTCTAGGCAGTCAGTTTGTTTTTTGGAGGGTGGGAAGTAAAGTAGGAGAGTATGCTTTTTCTAATAATCCTTAATCAATCATACATCTACTCCTTCCACTGGGCCACCAAATATCTGTAAATTGATGGATAAGAGTGAACACTTTTAAGCAATTTAGCCTTCAACTTGAAAACTACTGTTCTCAATTCCTAAGAGGGAGAAGGAGAAGAGAGAAAGAAAAAAATAAAAAATCTTTAGATTCTCTGGCAAACACTGCAGAGGGACAACTTTCTTGCTTTCCCCTAGAGAGAGAAACACTCCCTTTCCCTAGCTAATGCTTCCCTAGGGAAGCAGACAAAGGAAACTGGGCAGTGTTTCTGCAAGAGCCTGGAATCAGGGGCTTGGAGTGTGTGGGCAGAGGACATGTCTATTTAGTCCTTTGTTCAGAGAACCAGAGACCGGACGTCGCACAGATATGCATCATTTTCCCAACCCGAGACTCACAACATTATACTTGTTTAAAAACAAACAATATGTAGAAGCCTAATTTATTTGATTCATTTCCTTTCTAAGAATCAGAAAAGAGGTCATCCATAGGGACTGAGGGGGTTGGGAGTCAACTGTACATAGGACCCTTCTACATAGTAGGACAGTGAGGAATGTTTATTGAATTGACTAGACTAAAGGAAAAACAATTCCAAAGGCAGTAGGTGCCTTACACAAAGATGATACTATTAACCCAGTATCAACAGAACACAAGTTCTGAACTATGATTCTAGAAATGGAATTGGACCACAAAAATCCATCCACACTCACTCACTGAGTTTCATTGTGATCAACAATTTGCATTTGCGAGATAGTTTGCTAAAGTTTGAGGTCAGGGTGTGCTGAAGCTAGGACTTAGTCTCTCACTGGATTTGGGGGTCAGTCTGGTCAGGGTAATAGGTTAAGACTGGCTGGATATAGATAGAGTATGTATTATAGGGATAGAAACTGGACTTGTGATTTTATTGATATAGAAAAGTCTCACATGAGAAACTCCCTCTACCAATACAGGTCAGCATCTTCTCTATAATTTACATATTTTCAGAGAGTTGTCTTTTTTCTTTTCTTTTTTTGGAGGGGGGAGGGCAAGGCAATTGGGGTTAAGTGACTTGCCCAAGGTCACACAGGTAGTAAGTATTAAGTGTCTGAGGCAGGATTTGAACTCAGGTCCTCCTGATTCCACGGCCGGTGCTCTATTCACTGTGCCACCTAGCAGCCCCTCAGAGAGTTATTTCTGGTTAAGAGACCTCGGGAGGTTAAGAGAATTGCCTAGGGTCATATAGCAAGATGTGTCAGGGGCAGTCTTTTTGGTCCCAGTCTGGCTCCCTAGTTACCATATCATACTGCTTCTCTAAATGTATTATACATATGCATGACATGATATTTGCATATGTTTTATATGTAGAATTTATGTCATATCTCTGTGTTAATTGCATGATTTGTACTATACGCAATGTAAAAGTTGAAAAAAAAATGTTGACAAATGAAAACCTGGCACAGGCAGGGAAACATTCCTGGTAGATCTGGGACTCCAGCTGGAAACTTTAAAATGTGAATGGCTAAGAGAAAGAATAGCATTTCAGCTAAGGAGAGTAGCACAAGTGGGACATAAGCCCACTATGTATGGAGATATTGGGGAGATGACCCTAATGAGTGCTATATACTCAAAACAGGATTCCCCCAACCTAGATGCTCGTCTGCCAGGGGTCTAGGAGCTGTTTGTATAAAAGTCTGATAATCTTCCTTGACATCATCTTATCATGTAAGGTCATGCTCCAAACATCCTATGGAGGGATTCTTATTCTAATTAATGCCCTATTCAGTATATCTCACCCTCCTATCAACCCAAAGCCTGTTTGTATTTTCAGATAGTGAGTTTTCTGGGGTAGCTGGAATCCCAGAGCCTCATCACAGTGTGTTTGGAAAGAACGGTGAGAGAGAAAGCGAGAGAGCAGACAGCTGCCATGGGCATGTCATTAAAAGTCAAAACTTGGCAGCTGTGGCCATAGTGGCTAGCATTTACATAGCTCTTTAAGGCTGAGGGGAGGTGCTATTATTACTCTCACTTTCCAGATGAGGAAACTGAGGATAGAAAAGGTTAGTAATTTGTCCACAGTCCCACAGATAACAGGTGTTTGGGTTTGGATTTGAACTCAGTTCTCTCTGGCTCCAGGCCCCATAGTATCTACTATGCCACCTAGATGCCTCTAGAGATGTTTTTGTGCCCCAGTCTCTACTTAGTCTTGGTACTTAAGCCTGGATTTCTCCTGTGCCTCAGTGCTGTCCTTCCCACCCCCATGGGATTATCCTCTGTTCAAAGCAGGTTGTTGAATCCATGGAGGTTAATTGCAATCATTTTTCTTGGGAAGATCCCAAACTCCAAGGGAACAGACCCTGAGGGATTTTGAGAATGAGGCTTTGTCCCTGGCTCTGTCTCGGTTCCAGAGGATGAATTTCTCCTTGGAGCAGCAGAGAGATGCAGCAGCATCTCCTTCATGGGGGAGGGGGAGAAGTAGGGACAAAGAGGGGACGGCTCTGGAACACTGCCTTCCTAATTGCTGGCAATCAGAGCCCTCATTTAGAAGGGAGCTTTGCTCCTCTTCAGGCTCCTTTTCTAGTCTTGGTGCTTTATCTGTTTGGGCATCATCTGCTATTACCTAAATTGGCCCATTGTTCCCAGGGAATCATGTAGACTGGGGAAGAAGGGGCAGGGGCAAGGGAGCTGAGCCAGAGAGGAGAGAAAGCTTTTGTTCCATTCCACCTGCTCTCCTTCCGGCGGCTTTGAGTTCCCTCACCCAAGCACCACTGAAACCTCAAACTTATCATTAGATTGATCTTTGCAGAGCCCCGACCATGGCTCATTTCTTTCCAGTAAAGCATCTCTTACAAGGTGAGTAGAAGAAGGCCAGTGGTACCTCACTGGGCAGCTTTCGGTCAGAGTCTCTTCCGGAATTGGGAGTAAGGGTGGAAGGCATAGGGATAGAGAGAGGGTATCACTGCACACCTTGAGAGGCAGCTACATGGGAGTGCTACTTTTGGCAAGTCCGTTAACATCTCCTATCCTCAGTTTCCTCCAAGTGGAAAGTAACAGCAGCATAACAGGGTTGGTGTGCACTTCAAATGGGGTAATGTATGTGTAGCACTTTGCAAACCTCACTATATAAATGGTAGTTATTAGCATTCTTTTTGCTGTTTGTTGTTGTTCAGTCATTTTCAGTTGTGTCTGATTCTTTGTGACCCCTTTAGGGATTTTCTTGGCAAAGATAGTGGAGTGACTTTGCCATTTCCTTCTCCAGCTCATATTCACAGATAAGGAAATTGAGTCAACAAGGTTAAGTGACTTGCTCTGGGTCACACGGCTAGTAAGTGTCTGAGGCCAGATTTGAACACAGGAAGTTGAGCCTTCCTGACTCCAGACCTGGTGCTCTATCTACTGTGCCACCCAGTTACTCTATTAGTATTCCTAGAAGCCCCCAAGCACCTAGGGATTGTTTTAGTTTTTCTCTTTTTACTCACCTCCTTTTCCAATGAGAAAATTTGGAGGGAAGAAGAAATGGAGTTGATATTTAAATATATGATTCCATCAGCATAGAGAATCCCCAGTGTGGAAACTCTCTCCAGAGATGCAGATCAACAACTCTTTTGTAACTGATAATCTGAGAGAATTGACTGAGGAGTTAAATAACTTGCCCACGTCATACATTTGTGTGTCAAAAGCAGGACTTCCTGCCTCCAATCAAGGTCTTCTCTCTAGCCATGCTTGGGCACTTCTGCAAAGCACTTTACACAGATCAGTTGTAACACTAATATTATTACTCTTCCCCTTTCCATCAGCATGTGTGATAGGGAGAAGAATGAGGGTGTCAAAGTGGTTGCATTAAGGTGACTCTAGCATTGTTCTTGCCCAAGTGATCAGGTGTCCTTTGCTCCTAGAACCAGCTCCAAGTGGATATTATTATTAACATCATGCCGGGGTTGTTTGCCTATTCCAGGGCAGAGGAAGGTCTGGGTATGGTTTTGTGTGTGAGAGACTTCACTGGAAACTCCAGACTCCTGACTCCTTTGGGATCTGAGATCATGTAAATCAGGATCCCCTATAGGAGGATCAGATAATTTTGAAATGGAAGAGACTAGAATAACTATCTAGTCCAACTTCCTTATTTTCATGAAAAGATCAAGTTGAGGTTGAAGGAGAGAAAACGACATGATCATGGTCACCCAAGTGGTAAGTAGCAGAGCAAAGATTTAAACCCAGCTCCTTGAAGCCTACATCCAGTGCTCTCTTCACTACACCATGTTGCCTCTCACAGGGACTGAGACCCATTCTTCCCATGTGAGACTGCTGTGGAAATGCTGCTAATTCTCAATGGAGGCTAACTGTCTTGGCAGAAAAGGGTACTTATTAAGTGGTTTGTTGAATTTAATGAAGATAAAGACGGGGTAGCAACACAAGCCTTTTAGTCCTGGTTCCCTATACAAAACATTGTAAGCACTGAAATGATTTTCCATTCCAAGTTATTCTTTCAAATCCCAGGTCAGGAAACATTTCTGTCTTTATGTGACATTCCAAAGCAGTGTGAGAATGTGAGACAGGAATTTTTCTGGAACTAAAAGGATATAGAGATAGACAGACAGGTACATAGATAGGTAGAAAGAGAAGTAGGAAGGTAGGTAGACAAGTAGGTGGATAAATCTATAGACAGATGGATGAATCTATAGATAGATAATAGAGACAGAGAGAGAAAAAGAAAAGGAGAGAGCGAGGGAGGAAGAGAAAGTTAGCTGTAAATTCAAAAAAGTTAGTTTTAAATTTAAGTTGGAGGGAGGAGAACACACCCTGAACTGTGCTGAGTTTTTTTTCTTGAAAATGCATTTATTTGAGCCCAACAGCTCTTTAATTTCAAAATTGCAATATGACAAACTTGACAGTATTGTATAATCTCTTCTGGGGCTTGAAAAAAACCCGTCAAATCCTGATCTGAAGTTGAGGTTTAAAAATAAATGACTGCTAACAGGACTGTCTGGTTTTTTCCTCATGGATTTTGACATACCCGTTCAAGGTCTGATTTTCCCTAGGGCCCTAGTTGTTCCTGGGCATCTGCAGTGGCCACTCTGGGTTAGGACTCACCTTCCAGTTTGCAGAAGAATTCTTGCATACTAAAGGAACTGAGGGGTATAGTTTATGGAATACTAACTAAACTGAGACCCATACAGGAAAAGGTTGAGTTCCTAATACACCATTTTTATATATTCCTCCTCCCTCTGTACCTTATGCTTTAGCTATGTGAGTCCCTCTCAAGCTTTTTGAGGAAAGAAATCAGGAAAAAAGAGCCAGGCCTGCAGACAGGAGATCTGGGTTCAAAATCCCTGCTTTGATACTGACTTGTATGACTTTGATCAAGTCATATATATAATGGAAATAACAATACTTATGCTACTTACCTCTTAGGGTTAATGCAAGGAAAGTATTATATAAATTGTTATGATTATTAATAATAATAACAAGCTGCATCCCTCACAGTCCTGAGCAGAAGTCCCAACACATAAATGGTACTCAAGGGAATGTTTGTTGAATGAATAAGTAAATAAAAGATTTTCCATGAGGACAGAAAAACCACATCTTAAGCTTTCTATCTACCCCAGCACTTCTTAGTTCAGTGCTCTTCACATGGCAAGAGTTTAATAAATGTATAAGGAAGGAAGAAAGGAAGGAAGGAAAGAAGGTTGAATAGTGGGAGTCAGAGAATGATGGGAATAGTGGGAGTAAAAGAATGATAGGAGGCGGGAAGGAAGGAAATATGAAGAAATAAAAGAGGGAACTGCCTCAGAAGCTCACAATCTAGTTGGGGAGACAAATTTGTATACACTCTCCAAAGATAACTAACACTATCAGACAAAGTTTTTTTTTATTGAATAAGTGGATAGACAATAAGTCATGAAGTTCTGAGGAGAAAATGATCACTGAGCCAGGGAGGGCTTCATAGAAGGAGTGGTCCTGGGCAAATACTTCTGAATGTCATTTTTCACTCCTCGTTCCTCCCCTCCCCCCCTCAGTTTTTATTTTAAATAGAGCTCAGGCTTCTTGGACCCCTGCCAAGAAGAATAGAATGAATCTAAAATCTCGGTGACTACTATGCTCTCACCTCGGGAGGCATGTACCCAGTAGCAAATAACTCACATGGATGGGAATGGAAGGATCCCCATTGTACAGGCTCCTCAGACTTCTGGGTAGATAACTGGTCAATGAGAAGCCAAAAAATGCAACAGCTAACAGTGGCAGCCTTGGCAACACAATCTGGGTTCTCCCTCCCTTTGTCTCCTTCAGATGCAGTGGCAACAGGCTTTCTAAACACTAACTTACCTGGCTGCTCGATGCACAAACAATTGGCCTGGTGTTTAAGCTCTGATTGTATGATAGCCAGCCCTATAGAGGAGAAACAGGCAGATATTTGACCTAAAGGGTATTAAAGTGCCCTCAACGGACCAGCCTGATGCCTGCAATTCCACCATTATTCTCCCTTCTCTGGAGGTAAACCATTATTTCTCCATAAGAAGCCAGTGAAATTTTACATGTGTTCCTTGAGAGGGCTAACACAGTAAGTCATTACCTTTAGTGTGAAGTGGTTTAGTGGGAATATTCTGCTCTCTACACTTAAAGAGTAAGGATTTGGATGGTGGCAGAAGGGGAGTTGATTAGGTAATGGGGAAACTGCAGATCCTTCCCTGGGTGAGTTTAGGCCTGGGTGGAGCCTGCAGTTTGGCACTGACATGATAGTGATGGAGTAAGCTGAAAGGGCACTGGGTGGGTGGGGGGAGAGGATAAGGACATTAAATACTGACTTCTCCCACAGAATCTGGAAGGATCCTCCCTATCAGCTCTTTCTACTTTTCTAAAGTGGAGAGGCAAAAGGTAACAGAATCTTTACTCCCTCAGAGTAGATATCAATAGGTTCAAATATATGATTTCATTTGATAGCAAGGATCCACATTGGAGAACGCCTTTCTTTCCTTCTTTTATCTCCTTCAAAATGATCATGACATTGCATTTTCCAGAAGAGTTATTTTTCTTAAACCACTGCCCACCCCCACCCCCCCTTAGAGAAAGGCCTGGGAGACTACAAAGGCCTTTGAGGGAAGGTGATTAGAGAAGCTAAATTAGCCTTGCCTCCTTGGCAAGATCCTATGATGAATGCCCTTGGCCTCCCTACTCAGAGTGTTAATGACCATGAATGTGGGGCATCAGGGATGGGCTCTGATGGTCTTCACCCTCCCTAGACTCCTCTAAAAGTGCCTGGCCTGGTGCAAAGGTACCTAGGGAAATGAGCTTGCTATTAGACACAATCATGTGTCACTGCCTATCTTTCTAAAGATGATAAAGAGCTGCCTTTCCTGGACAAGGCAGACTAGCCAGCCAGATGTGTTTTCTGATTGATAATCTGGGGAAAACAGCAGGAAATAGTCAGTGGCATAACAGTATGATTTTCATGAATAAGATAATCAAAACAAGAGTATTTCAGCAGTAATATCCCAGATGTCTCCCTGACAAGTAATGCTTCAGCAATTGCATTACCTCATGCAAATAGGGTTTGCTGCTCACCGGCATTTTCCATACTGGGTCATTAGCTGGGTTTTTATCTACGTTCAGGCCAATAAATTGGTCTGCTCTTATTAACCACCAATCTGCATTTTGTAGAGATGGATATAAATCTTTCACATCTATGCAGTGATATCTGCTCTTCACTTCCCTTTTCCCACCTGAGGAAGAAGAGTGGAGGAAATAATGGGAAGCCCTCCAGTCTTAGAGTTAGGAGTTCATACCTAACTCAGGCGTCAAAACTTATTAGGACTTTGGACAAGTCCTTTTCCTTTTCTTGGCCTCAGTTTCCCCACTTAAAAAGTAATTTGGGATTTGGAGTAGATAATCTCAAGGTTTCCTTCCTGTTCTGAGTCTTTGATCCCTTGAGGTTGAGGTGGAAGGGTGGGGCCAAATTCTGGAAGGCCAGAGTGCTGGCCAAGGCATCTGGCCTTCATCCTATAGACACTGGGAGAAAAGCTGCAAGTTCTGAGCAGATTTATAGGAAGAAATCATTCCAAAATGGCTTTCCAGAATGGGTGGACCAATTCACAGATCCACCAAGAGCATATTAGTGGACTTTTCTTTCCATAGCCACCCCAAAATGAACTATTTGGTATTTTTTTGTCCTACTACAGTAGTCCTCCCTTTATAGAAAGGGAACAAAGAAGGGTTTTAGTTGTGTCATTGCCGGCCAAGCTTGGAAAAGTAAAAAAGTAATGTTTTAAAGGCTGTCCCCAGAGCCCTCTGCTATGGCTTTCCAAGGAATCACCAGGGGGTGAAATGGTCCTAAAAGCCAGACCTAGATGTGGATTGTTGGAGCCTAATTGCATACCTTCAGCCTGAGGCTGGCTCTGCTCAGGAGTCAGAATCTGGTACCCAGGCACTTAGCAGCAGCAGCTCTGTGGCAGTCTATCATTATACCAATGATCAGAGACCTGCCTTGGAATTACAAGGAATACAAGCTCTGGAGAACTACCAGATAGATCAAACATCATGCCTCATGCAAACATTCCTCTAGGCCTGTTCTGACCACACAGACCCCTTCTTAAAATTGGCTGTCAATTGCCTCTTGACTCAGAGGAGAACTGATATGATTGTGAACTTCCAAGCAATTGCAGTTTCTGGATTTTCTTGTTTGCTCTCATCATCAGCTCTGGTTTGCCTCGTGCTTCCCCTCTAGCCAGATAAACCTTCTGCCCTTCTGTCTATCTCTGAGTCCTCACATGGCCCCACTCCTCCTGTCCTAGAGCTCATCTTCATACCAGTCCTGCCCCTTTACCAAAGCACAGCATTCCTCTTCACAATGAGCCTAAACAACAATAAAGAAACAAAAACCACCTCATGGACCAAAACCAATTAACTCATAAGAGATATAATTTCAAGGTGAAAAAAAATAGTACTCTTGAAAATATTGAAATGCCTCAAAGCTGAATGGGATTTTAGTGATCATCTAGCCCTACCCCTACGTTTAAATTTTTAAAATTGATATGTTGATATCAGTCAACGATAACCTTCATTTACCAATATATTTCCCCTCTCTGCTACTCAGAGAGCTAACCCATGTAACATAGAATCAAAAAGAAAAAAAAAAAAGGCGGCGGGGGTGGGGGTGGGGGTATAAGTGTGTGTGTGTGTGTGTGTGTGTGTGTGTGTGTGAGTGTGTGTGTGTGTGTGTGTGTGTGTGTGTGTGAGTGAAAGCAGTTCTGCAAAAACTAACAAAAACAATGATCGATGACAGTGTTACACCTCCATGGTCCCCCACCTCTGCAAAGAAGAGAAAGGGAGCATTTTCTTATCTCTTCTCTGTGGCTAAGCTTGGTCACTACAATTACATAGTATTCGTTATCACAGTTTTCTTTGTTCTTTCCATTGTTAAGAGCATTATGAATAGTTTTCCTAGTTCTGCTTACTTAACTTTGTCTACTTATGCTTCTCTGAATTCTTCGTAATCATCTTTTCTTATAGCACAGCAATAATCCATTATATTTATGAATTACAATTTGTTTAGCCATTCCCAGTTGATGGGCATCTGTATTGTTTCCAGTTCTTTGCTATTATAAAAAGTGTGATATTAATATTTTGGTATATGTGAAAACATTCTTTCTGTACTTGACTTCCTTATGTAGTCTATGCTTAGCAATCACCTCTCTGGATCAAAAAGTAAAGGACATTTTAGTCATTATTTTGACATAATTCCAAAACTCCTTTCCAGAATGGTTGGACCAATTCACAGCTATACCAACAGTGTACTAGTGGTCCTGATTTTCCACAGTCACCTGAAAAGGAACTATTTCCTATCTTTTGTCATGTTTGTCAATTTCCTACAGCACTCCTCCTTTTTATAGATAAGGAAACTGAGGGTCAGAGAAGTGGGGGTCACATAACTGGTAAGTGACAGAGATAGGATTTGAAGCCAGATCTTCTGACTTCAAATCCTGTAGTATAATGGAGAGACCTCTGGCTTGAGAGTCAGAATTCCTAGGATCTAACCTAGGATCTAGTCTCTGTCACTAACTAGTTTTGACCTTTGGACAAGTCTTAAACTCTCTGGGTCATAGGTTGTAGGTAGTTTTTCCCCCCTCTCTTGCAGTTGCAGAATGCAGAATAATTTGGATACTCGAGTATTTGACATAATTTTTATTTGTTACTTAGTATTCAGTTACAGAATGAGCAGTTCAGTGTGTTTCAAATCTATCTTGGCTTTAGTGCTTGTAGGAACACACAATACCACTTGTGAGCATAGAAAGATCCCCCTCATTCTTTTATCCATCCCATCACCTTCATCACAGTCAGTCATCCCCCCAGCTAGGTCTAGGTTTATTTACATCAGCCTCAAGTTCTATTCCATTGCAAATGGAGCTCCCAGGGTCCTTCCTAGGGTGTCTCCAGTTCAATAATTCAGTTCATTCAACAAATACTTAATAATGCCATTGACTAGGCACTGGAGACATGAAAATGGAAGACTAAGATAGCTCCTGCTCCACAGGAATTTATACACTACTAAAGGGATACCAGAATGCAAACAAGTAAATACAAAGTGTGTATAAAGTAATGCAAAATAATTTTCAAGAGGAAAAAGATCTCATGGTTGGATCAGGAAAGCCTTCATGTTGAAAGTGTCATCTGAACTGTTCCTTTAAGGAATCTAAGGATTCTACATGGAGATAAAAAAGTAGTGCATTCCAGGAATGCAGCAGGGTCTGTGCAAAGACAAAGAGGCTAGAAATGGTATACTGTAGGCTGGAAAGGACTGCTCTCAGATTCATGGCATTCAATGGGAGTGATTATCGAAATCTGAAATTTACAAGTTCCCAATTCTACCAAATATCTCCAACCATCACAAAATAAAACATACAGTCATATTAAGGCAAAGAATTTTCTTAAATGCAATGAAAGATAAGAAACAAGCAATTAAATCAAGCGGCAAATACTTCATTACTCACTTAGTTTCTAGTCAATCAGTGTATTCTATTTAGCCTTTGGGTAGCCTTGAAGCCACACTGCCTTATATTCTTTACATTCCATTAATTCCACTAAATATCTCTGGGTGTTAATAAGGGCACAACAGGCTAAATGGGTCCACACAAATTTATGTTACCTAATCTCAAGTAGGCCCTCAATTCATCAAGGCAATACTTTTACTACTCCTTGAGTGATTTTCTATCCCATTCTCCATAAGTTTTTTTTTTCCTCAAGCCTTCTACAGCACTCCCCACTCCAGATTTGGGCTCATATTTTACTGAAAAATCAAGGTCATTGACTGATAGCTCCCTCTTCTCCCCTCCTTACCACCTCACAACCCTTCCAACAACTTCCTCTCTTAAACCAATCTCTGGTGAAGAACTGGTCTTATTTTGGACCAAGGCCAATCCTCCATGCCATCCAGCTCTAAGATTTTGTGAGACTATGTGTGAGCATAGAAAGGGAGAGAAGCCATGTGAGACCAATCCCTCTATAGGTACTCTTGCCTCATGCCCTCCCATCTTCTCTAGCAGATTACCCCAATTATCATCCCCTCCCTCTCTAATCTTCAATTTCTCCCTATCTGTTGTTTTCTTCCTTGTTATCTACAAACATGACCTAGTCTTGCCTTCTTTAAAAACCCTCACTAGATCCCACCATCTCTACTAGTTATCCTATATCCCCTCCTCCTTCCTCAGCCACACGCCTTGAAAAAGCTATCTACTCTAGCTACCTCTACTAGTTTTCCCAGTCTCTTCTAAACCCTCTGCAACGTAGAGGCTGATCTCATGACTCAACTGAAACTCCTCTTTCCAAAGTGAATAATGATCTCATAATTGCCAGTTCTAGTGGCTTCTTCTCAATCCTCATCTTCCTCTATCTCTCTGCAGCATTCAATACTATTGACAACCGTCTCCTCCTGGATAAATACTATTCTCTGGTTTTTTTTTTTCTTTTTTTTTCAAACACTGCTTTCTCCTGGTTTTCCTCTTGACTATTCCTTCTAGGTCTCCTTTGCTTATTCTTTATCTATATCACATCCACCAACTGTAGGAATATCCCCAAGACTCCATTCTAGTGCCTCTTCTCATTTTTCTCTACACACCATTACCTGGTTACCTTACCATGGTTCATTTACCATGTCTATGTTGACAATTTTCTAATTTATAAATCCAGTCTTAGTCTTTCTAATAAGCTACTCATATCCTCAGCTGCCTATTAGACATTTCAAACTGGAGATTCTATAGACATCTCAAATTCAACATATCTAAAATAGAACTTCCCCCCCCCAAAAAAAACCCCTCCCGCTTTCAAATTCACCTATTATTGTTGAGGCCACTACTATCCTTCCAAGTCATCTAGGTTCACAACTTTACTGTCCTTCTCAACTCCTAATTCTAACTCACCTCAAATATCCAATAAATTGACAAATATTTTCTACCTTGATAACATCTCTCATATATGTCTCCTCTTCTCTAGTCATATAGTCTCCACCCTATCCCAGACCCTCATCACCTCTCACCTGGACTACTGCAACAGCCTCCTATTTGGCCTCCCAAACTCAACTCCTTATCCCCATTCCATCCCTCACACAAATGTCAAAGAATATGTCTTAATCATGACATTTCCTTCCTTCCCCCACCTCCCACAACAAACTGAAATGGCTTCTTGTTACCTCCAAGATCAAATATAAACTCATCTGTTTTGTTTAAAGTGTTTCACAATCTGTCCACCTTTCTCGTCTTCTTATGTGTTACTCTTCTACACACACTATCCAATTCAGCTACACTGCCCTATTTGCTACTCTACCCACAAACACCTCCCCTCACTTCCCACCCCCACCCCCAGCAATGCTCCATCTCCAATCTCTATATCTCTGTATTTGGACTTCCAAACATGGAACACATTCTCTCATTTCCACCTCTCTGGTTTTCTTCAAGATTCAGTTAAATTACTACCTTCTACATGAAACCTTTTTTGATGCCCCTCCCCACAGTTGTAAGTGACCTTTCATTTATTTTCCAAAAATTATTTATACACCTATGTATGCAGTGTCTCTTCCATTAGAATCTAAGCTCCTTATGGTCAGGGATTGTTTCACTTTTGATTTTGTATCCCCAGAATTTAGTGCAGAGTGCCTGGCATATAGCAGGTATTTAATTAATGCCTATTGGTTGGTTAATTGATTGACCAGGTCTGATCTAAGTGTTTCACCCCACATGTTTGTAAGGGAGGAGTGATGGGATTTCTCCATCTCTTTCAGCTCAGGCATAATGAACACCAGAGGTATGTTGTAGACAAAAACTGCCCCATGCTAGGGTTTGGCAAAGACAAGATCAGAGCAGACCAGATCAGACAAAGCAAGGAAGGACAAGACAAGACAAAACCAAGTAAGACAAAACTCAGTGGTAATACGATAACTGTCTTCTAGAGATAAGAGAACCATTTGTCATGTATGTTATAGGGAGAATTCCTTTCACATACAGGTTCGACCACTAGATGGTTGCGGAAATCCTTTTTAACTCTCAAATTCTGTGATTCTGTAAAGTGTTTGAAGGCTATAATGTAAAAAGGGGATTGGATGCAATTTGTTTATCCCTAGAAGGCAAAACCAAGAGAAATGAATAGAAGCTGCAAAGAGAGAGTGTTATTATAAAGACCTGAGTGCTGGACTGATGTGCCAAAGGAGTGATTATTCCCACTAAGGAGCCCTAGCTCTACATTAATGATTACACGCTACTCTGGGGGAAATATCCTAAACAAATCTTAAGTTTGGCTCATGTATAAAGTCTCCACAAAAGAGATATATGGTTCTCTCTAGAAAAGTACTCTGATATATACAGTAGATCAAGTATAGGACAGCTATTTATTTCCTCTACCACAAAATAAATGATCAAAATATAAAAGACTTGCAAGTGTGTACTTACAAATATTTAAAGGGTGAAACAATAACCCATAACTTCCCTTCTATTTTTTCATGCATGTTTTATAGGTATGCTCCAATTCAACTCTGCTACATTACAATAGGGATTTCATTTGGATCCAGGTTGGAGATGTTCCTTCTAACTCTAAATGGGAGCCCTAGGTGTGTTTGCTATCTATATGACTGATGTTCTCCGCTAGTACCCTTCCTTGGGACTGGCATCACTAGCAGCTGTGGTGTCTGTACCAATGAAGTGTTTTGTGTGTGTGTGTGTGTGTGTGTGTGTGTGTGTGTGTGTGTGTGCGCCTGTTTGTCTGTCTGTACATCATAGCCAAACTGCAAATTGGTATGTTTATCTCTAAAGGGAAGGATGAAAAGGGGAGTAAATCAGAATCAGCAGATACTCCATTTCTATAAAATTTTTTTATGAGCCATTCTTCACCCTCAGGGTACATGTTTCAATGGCTGAAGGATGGCCAGGATTATAGCTTCTTATATAGCAATATGTCATAGTGGCTATCCGTGGGGCAGCTAGGTGGCACAGTGAATAGAGCATTGGCCCTGGAGTCAGGAGGACCTGAGTTGAAACATGGCTTCAAACACTTAACACTTACTAGCTGTGGGACCTTGGGCAAGTCACTTAACCCCAATTGCCCTGCCTTCCCCCCTCCAAAAAAAAAAAAAAAGCATAGTGGCTATCTGCTGCCCCGTGAATTCCATGGAAGTTAACGAAGGCAAAGGTATCTTAGACATGTCAGCCTTTAGCTGAAAGGAATGTGAATGAGCCCACTGTCCCATAGATTATAGGTAGCCTAATAAAAACAATGACAGCTTAAGGAGTCTTCCAACTGATAGGGGTTTTGGGGAGTTGGGAGAATATGTGTGGTGAGCACAAAGCTGACCTTAACATTTGCATTTACCAATTCAGCCTTTGAGAGTGCCAAATTAAATCCATGTTCTTGTCTAGTCAACTGTTTCATAACACCAGATTCTAGTAGCTCGAGACCGGAACTTGCCTCTTGCCAATCTGCCTCTTGGATCTTTTGAATCTCTGACTTGGTTCCTGCTTCCAATGACTGACACTGACTCTCCCTTCAGTTCTTTGACCTATCCACCCAGTTCCAGTTACTGGTATTGCTAAATGCTCCCAACTTCCATTTGCACTGGAACTTCCCCATTATTCTTTTCTTCTCATTTAATCTAAGTGATGGACTCCCTCCCAGCCATGATCTTCACCAGACTTTGAGTGGGATTGGGTTCAATGGGCCACCAAAGTGGCCAAAAGAAAGCACGCAATTTCTTTCTGGTTAATTGCATGAATTTGGACTCTAAGAAGCAGCATATCCAAACTGCCTTCCAATTTCTATTTCTCCAACCCTTCTCAAATAATGAGTTTTGTTATCCTTCCCAACCATTAGACTTAGCTATGAACTATACTCCATGATTTCCTCTTGAAAAGGGACTTTTCCTTAGGTTTGATTTCTCCTATAGGTTGAAGCAGTCAATGGAAAAACTTCCCTGAGAGATGCTGATTATAATAGAGTGGCCTACTGGTTATGGTCTCACCCATAATAACACTGGTAAAACCGTGATTGTCTCCTGATAAAACAGCCTATAACAGGGTACCTGTGCTGATAGAACAGGTTTACACTATCTTTATTCAAACTATTTTTGAGACTCTTCATGACCTTTACAACATCCTCCCTGTACCAAAAAGGGAAGAGTATGGCAATGGTCTTTCTATGCTTTTGAGGAAAGTAATTGTCATAGGTTTCTTCTGTTTCCTCAGGAAAAGATGCTTGCAAGAAAAGGTGCGTGGGGGAAAAGGTGATGATAGTAGTAATAAGGAGCAGAGGGATTTGTCTCTATTAGGTGCTCAATAAATGTTGAATGTAATGTTTGTTGAACAAGATGGGGGCAGGTGGGTGGGAAGGAGATCAGACAAGGGAGAGAGGAGAGCAGCAATGACAACATAGGAGAGGAGGTTGTATTTAATGGATTGTCTTGCTGCCACCCCCAAACAGCTATTCGGGATACTCAGGTCTCTAATTCTTACAAGCAGAGAGGCAGTGAGGTATAATAAATCAAAAGCTGGGCTTGAAAAAGATCTGTGTTCAAATCCCTATTTCATATGTTTAGTAGTTGTGTGATTCTGGACAAGTTGTTTGACCTTCCTCAACCTTAGTTTCCTCATCTGTGAAATGAGGACAACAGCAGTCCCTGCCTTAAAGAGTTCATTTTGAAGATCAAACAAGATAATATAAGTAAAGCATTTTGCAAATCTTAAAGCAGTGTTGTAAATGTGAGCTACTGTTATTATAAAAATTCTGGAGGTGGTGATCTCTCACTTTGAGAAACACCGCATTCCAGTGCAAGAAATCAGGAGAACTTATTCAAATTCTAAAGTGAACCCAAAGTGCCACTGCCACATTTGCTTATGGAAAGTAGCCCTTTTTTCCATGGTGTTTCACTGACAACTGCAGATTCCTGCCTCAGCAGATTGCAGTTCAGTATTTAAAGTAGAAGAAAAGTCCAGGCCTTTCAGGATGGTGGCTTCTTTGTTCTACTGCATGGAAATTCCAAGGGCTTCATTTTCTTCAGGCTATGTAAATTCTGAAAGCTCCCAGAAACAGTCCTTCTGTAAGTTGTCTAGCACCTGACAGATTTGGTTTTGAAACCATTCAGAAAGAAAGAAGGGGAATGGAATAAGCATCTTTATACTACCCACCATGCACTAGGTGCTTTACAAATATTATCTCATTTGATACTCACAACCCTGGAAAGTAGATGTTGTTATTATCTGCACTTTTTTCATTGAGGAAACTGAAGCAAACCCATGACAAATAAATGACTTGCCCAGGGCCACATAGTTAGTAAGTGTCTGAGATGGGATTTAAACTCAAGTCTTCCTGACTTCACCACCTGACTGCCTAGGGAAAAACTGCCTTATCTCTTTTGGTGTCCATTAGTACAGAAAAGGAATGAGGTCTTCTGTTGTATTCTTCAAGGTTGGGATAATGTTCTAGGTTGTGTTTGAGAGGTGAAAGATTGAAGTAAAAATTTAGCCAGTACTTGGCAACCTATGGTCCTAGGAACAATCCCAAGAGATATCTAAGGTTGCTGAGGGGTGCCTTCGGTTACCTTTTTTCAGATTCCGTGAACACACACAAATATACCCCAAATACCCTACTGTTCTTCTTTGGTTCTTTCCAGTTTCTCCTCTCTGTCTCTGTGTCTCTCTGTGTCTCTCTGTCTCTCTCTTTCTCTGATAGGAAAGGCAAGGCAATTGGGGTTAAGTGACTTGCCCAAGGTCACACAGTTAGTGTCAAGTGTCTGAGTCCACATTTGAACTCAGGTCCTCCTGACTCCAGGGCTGCTGCTCTATTCACTGTCCCTCTCTTTCCTTATCTTATTTTCTTCTAGTGCTATACCTTTTCTCTTCTGTTAGTAGCCTCTCTTGCTGCTGCTCAGCCCCTCTTTAAGTACCTGAAGTTAAAGAGGTTAGCAACCTTAGTGTATGATTTGTAATCTGAAAGACTTAATACAGTTGAGAATGGTACATTTTTCCTATAGGCAGGAACTGAGGCTCTGAGAACCTTTTTCATTCATTTTTTCAATAAGCATTTGTCAGGCATCTACAACATGCAAAACACAAAGGAAAAAAATGCCTGACTTGAAAGAGCTTACATTCTGCTAAAGGAAAACACATATAGGGAGCACCCTCTCTTCTTTTTTATTTAAATTGATTTGTTTATTTACTTTTAGTTTACAAGATTCAGTTCCAGAGTCCCTTTGCGGGGGTACTGAGGTGCCCTTGTAATATTTTGAGGTGACTTTGTCTTGAATCTCATTTGTGTTCGGGCACCTAGGTATGTCATATCGGCTTGTGACATTGGCCTGTGAAAAGTCATCTTTCCCCCTCAGCTGTAAAGTATTAATTCTGTCCCTTCCCCTGCCCCCAGCCTGTAAGCATCTTCCCTGAGATCATTAACTATAACACGCCACACCTATGAATTCTTAAAAGGATTCCTTAGTTAGAGAAAGGATTACTCCTTTTGTTCTAGTGGCCAGCTGTAAGATAACGCCTAACAAAAGAACTCATCCACCTTATCAAAAGGGGACTTTTCAGGGCAGACAGGCTGGGTGCTCCTCCCTAACTCCACCTTTGTATAATTTTGTTACTATATAATCAGTACCCCCAATCCCCACACTTTGCAGGACTCCCCTTAATTTTCTCCTGCCCGCTGACAAGCATAATAAACCCTTTTAAAACTGCCAAGACTGCTTATGCCTGGTAATTCTTTCAGACTAATAGAACCCTCAAAGGATTTCAATAGAAATCCATCCCTATTCTAACCCTCGACACCTTGAGTTTCAAGTTTTCTTCCCTCCCCTGCCCCTACCCACCCACCCATGGCAGCATGCAGTCAAGTACAGAATCTGCAAATACTTTCACACTGGACATTAGTCTGGTTGTATAGAAGGCTTGTAACCAATGGAGTGGACAATGGGAAAAAAGAAACAAAACCAAACATGGAAAAGAGTGATAGCATGTAGATTGCTTCAGACTCCATTTAAACTCTG
>CM053585.1:199712800-199746133 GCA_028646515.1 Pseudochirops corinnae | reverse complement strand
AAAAAAACAAACAAACATGGATTTCTATGTTAAGAAGTACAGTAGCGGAGGATTTGTTGAAAGGGCTGCACAATTTGTCAAATGTCATCCAGTCGATTATCTCTCCCCTGCTCAATCCCAGTCCCAGCTCATTGCCCATTTGCGGTACCTACGCAAGATGTACACCCAAGATGCACTGATAATTTTTTTATAATTAATTTATTTTTGGTTTTCAACATTCACTCCCACAAGATTTTGAGTTTTAAATTTTCTCCCCTTCTCTCTCCTCCCAAGACAGCTTGCCATCTGATACAGGCTCTACTTATACATTCATATTAAGTATATTTTCACATTAGTCATGAGGTAAAGAAGAATTAGACCTAATGTGAGGAACCACAAGAAGAAACAAAACAACAAAAGAGAAGGAGAGCAAATAGCATGCTTGCATCTGTGTTCAGACTCCAAAGTTCTTTCTCTAGATGTGGAAAGCATTTTCCATCATGAGTCTTTTGGAGTTGCCTTAGATCCTTGCATTGCTGAGAAGAGCTGAGTCTATCAAAGTCAGTCATTGCACAATGTGGCTGCTACTGTGTACAATGTTCTCCTGGTTCTGCTTATTTCACTCAGCATAAAAATCTTTCCATGTTTTTCTGAATTCTGCCTACTCCTCATTTCTTATGTCACAATAGTATTCCATGACATTCATATGCCACAACTTGTTCAGCCATTCCCCAATTGGGGTTAATGGAACATCCCCTCAATTTCCAATTCTTTGCCACCACAAAAAGGGCTGCTATATTTTTGTGTATGTGGGTCCTTTCTCTGGTTTTATGATTTCTTATCTTTTATGATCTGTTTGTGATACAGACCCAGAAGTGGTCAAAGGGTATGCACAGTTTTATAGCCCTTTGGGCATAGTTCCAAACTGTTCTTCAGAATGGTTGGATCAGTCTACAGCTCCACCAATAATGCATTAGTGTTCCAATTTTCCTACATATTCTCCAACATTTATCATTTTTTCCTGTTTTGTCATGTTAATCAATCTGATAGATGTGATGTGGTACCTTAGAGTTTTGATTTGCATTTTTCTAATCAATAGTGATTTAGAGGATTTTTTCATATGACTGCAGATAGCTTTAACTTCCTCCTCTGAAAACTGCCTGTTTATATCCCTTGATCATTTATCAATTGGGGAATGACTTATATATTTTTTTTTTTTTGGAGAGAGGAAAGCAGGGCAATTAGGGTTAAGTGATTTGTCCAAGGTCACATGGCTAAGTGTTAAGTATCTGAGGTCATATTTGAACTCAGGTCCTCCTGACTCCAGGGCCAGTGCTCTATTCACTGCACCACCTAGCCACCCCAATGACTTGTATTCTTATAAATGTGACTCAGTTCTCTATATATTTTAGAAATGAGGCCTTTATCAGAGACACTGACTATAAAAATTGTTTCCCAGCTTTCTGCTTCCCTTCTAATATTAATTGCATTGGCTTTGTTTGTGCAAAAACTTTTCAATTTAATGTAATCAAAATCATTCATTTTGCATTTCATAATATTCTCTATCTCATTTGCTCATAAATTCTTCCTCTTCTCCATAGATCTGACAGGTAAACTATTCCTTGTTCTCCAGGTGTACTGATAAATTAAGAGGCTGCCCATCCAACAGTATATCACAGTTGTGACAACAGGCATTCCTTAAACTATTTAATTTTTCATTCTGTGACTTATGAGGCTGGTCTCCACTGGATGGCTACAACTTTCTTTTAGGCCTCCTGGGTCTTGAATCAATCAGCATATAGTGCTTGAAAAAGAGAATCTTTCATTTGAACTCCTCCTCCATGATTTTATGTTATGATCATGCAAGAGTCCTTGATAAGCGAAATTAAAAATATGATTATCTAATAATCCTCTTTCTAGCCCCCTTTATACCTTTTATTTAACTATGTTAAATGGATTTGGTTGCAAAATGGTTTGGTTCCTTTCCGCCAGGTTATAAAATTAAGTTTGGTAACATGCTGAAAGAATAGGCTTGCAAATAGCAATAAGGCAGACACAATGACATCATATGCCTTTAGGATAAATGATAGCTCAAAAAATCAGATCAAGGAGAGAAAAGGGCAGGCATAAAATGAGAACTGTGCTGAGGTTAGCTCTACTAGAAGACAGTAACATGGTTGTTGCAAGAATGACATATAAATATCAGTTTTGAATTGGAGTGAGGGAAAGCACATGGATACTAGTATGTAGCAAAGTTCTTAACTCTGTACTCTAATTAAAAAGACCTTACAAGGCCAAGGCTGTGATAAAGGCCTAGGGCAGCTTGTAGATAGGAATGAGATCAATGTTGGGAAGGAACTTCATCACTTCAGTTTACTTGGAAGACTTTTTAATCCATGTTATTATTCTGGTACATTTGAAAAAGTTAAGGCTAATATCTGCTTTGTTCTCTAAATTATTTGGCACTTTAGGATAACACGGTAAAATAATTATTTTCAGAAATAATCTTGAATGTCTTCAGTCTACTGAGGAATTCAAATTCTCTAGGCTGGTTTTCAAAGTGCCTTATTATGATTTAGCACCATTTTATCTTTCTATGGTCATCTCATATTGTTCCTTTCCACATACTTTCCCCTTCTAGTCAAAGTGTACTACTTGCTATCTATCATATACATTCTGTCCTTTCCTAACTATGCCACCACTGTCCATGCTATTCCTACACCTTATTCTTCCCTCACCCTTTGCTTTCTGAAATCTTAGTCATCTTTTAAAGCCTAACTCAAAGATCATCTTCTCCATGGCCTTCCTTGATTCTCTAAGTAACTAATCTTCCCACATACATATTACTTCCTGCACGTCAAATTCCCCCACTCCTCAATTGCAATATCTGAGAGCAGAGATCTTACTGTATGTCAACTTTGTAGTTTCCCTAATTTCTAGCAGAAGGGTCTGCATATAGGATGGTTAGTAAATGTTTAATTTTATTAAATAATTGATTTATTAAACATTAGTGAAAGTGTAGTGGTTCATTCCCATTTTTCTTAGGTTCCCCCTCTCCCAGGCCTAAAAATCTAAAAGAAGGTAACATGGGTCTTACTGATAGGTATTAGAAGTTAAAGCACTATAGCTCGAAGGAAATTGCTTGCCTTGAAGTTTTTACTGAACACAACTGATTTCTGTGGAACCTCAGAGCTTTTCAGGAAAATGTACAATAAAAGTGTATGTCATCATATGTAGAGAACTGCACTGTCCTAATATTTGTGGGGGGAAAAATCATTTACTTTAAAAAAAAAGAGGACATTACATGAGGAAATTGATTTCAGCTTTAGGTTTCTAAATAAGAGTGGCACATGGAGAAAAGCAATTTTTAAAATTATGAAAATGATTCAGTGATGCAGAAAAGTTTCATAAAGATAAGCAAATAAGATTGTCTGGAATTTTCCACACTACAGTAAAGCACCAATTTCTGACTCTTCTGAACTAAGAACAAGCTTTATTGAAGCACAATGTAATTGCTCCTATAAACTATGCACTTGACCACAGTATGTAAAGCGGCCTTTGGAAATTGCTGCTTTATTCAGCTACTGCCATTGCTACTGACACTCTTTTAGAAATGTCCAACCATTGCTTTGATGTGTGACTATTAAATGCAAAATCATTTTGTAGAATCATAGAAAGGTATGTACCTCTCTTCTGAGTGTGGCATGTTTGTGTTCTACTGCCAGAAGGAGGGGAAAAAAAGTCATTTTTCATCACTAAGTCTGATTGTTAGAGAGTATGAGTTAACAGGAAAACCATTTGAAGTCACTGTCTATAGTTAGAAGAAACTAAGTGAAATTTCATCAAAGGATAATTGGAAAATTATATAACAAAATGCAAAGCATATCAAAAGAATCTGGAATAGACCAATACATTTTTTGGGGGGGGGAGAATAAACCAGGCATTTTAAATATTGGGAGGTAAAGTCACATTCATTCAGAAGAGAGGAAGAGAGACAGAGCTATCCTGGCTGGCTCTGTTTTTCTTCCCAAATTGCAAATGCAGGCCTGGGCCCCATTCTGTAAAGATGAAAGGCTAATGGTAATTAACATAAGCTCATATTTTATTTTACTCTAAGAAAATCCTTTGTGGTACCTACGAAGAGAAAGTAAATGGATACAAAAACCCATCTCTAGCTTCTAAAACAGAGAAACCTTTGAAATTATAAGGCATTAAAATAAAACTCCAAGACTCTCCCTAGTCATAGATGGATGGATCTACATCAAAAACAAAATCATTTCCGGAGACTCTTGAAGCTAACTTATCATTCAAGCCAAGTTTAACAGTAAGTATGCACAAAATAAAATTAATCCAAACATCTAGTTGTTATTTCCTTAACCATCAGGGATCCCTTTTCATCAAATTGCAACCCTTTTATACTTTTAAAAACATATATTTCCCTTACTCTATGATGTGCTTTAATTCCCCAAATAAGCATATCCTATTCCTTTCCTTCACAAATTCCCATTAGCTCCTGCTTTTTGTTCCCCTGACTCCAATCTCATGGCTTTACAAATTTCTCTGGAAATCTCTGCATACTCAAGAGTATGGCTTCCATTTGAGAAAAAAAGTGGCCAATTATATTTTACTAGATACTAGGTTGAGGATGAGTAGATTAGAATGATGATTTATTGCTACAACAATTAGCAACTTTTTGCCACTAAAAATTATGATCGGGCTTGATTCATAGTAAAATGTTTAGAAGCTAATTTATCTGTAGATATATAGTAATTAAACCACAGAAACACTAAAGAGTTGCTTTTTAGATATAATTTGCCTTCACATAGTATTATGTAAGTGAAAGATTCTCTCAGCTATCATTAATAATTGACTCTGGGTCATCACCTACGAGAAAATTATAGTTTTCTGCTTTAGTTAGGATTAAGCAAACTTTGGCACAAGCTCATGATCCCTCAAAGGTGTAACTAATATTTTTCACGATTTCCAGCAAAACATTTATGAATAGAAATACATTCTTCACATATGAGGAAAATCATATTAATCTTCTATGTCATATTCATATTATGAAAATGAAGCCAGAAATTATACTATCCAGTGTCACATTAACTAATTAATACTCTGCTTCAGGTTTATAAGTTCTGAGTCAGAAGACAACATTTTCTCAGGATACTTGATGGATTCGTTTCATAAAGCACATCCCATGATTCTTTTTCAGTGTTCAGCTTAACAGGATACAGCAGTCTGTTTTGCAAACAGATAGAAATGGACTGGCTTACAAAATTTTTCAGCAGTTCCAAGTATGAAAAAAATCATCCTGCATTTATATCCTTTGCACGAAATTACATTAGAACAGAGATATATTCAAAAAGTGCTCCAGATCCCTACCACTCCAGTAGTACATGTAGAATATTTTGTTGATTTAGCTGATTTGTTGATTTAAGATCTCTAAAATCTGATGCTTCTTAATATGACACTGAAAGTAAGCCAGGTAACTGTGCAAAGGTTATTCCAATGGCCTTTGTAAAAAGGCTACTATTGTAATCAACTACTGAAACAAATAGGAAAAAAAAATTAAACCAGTATGTACATTTTAAACTCACTAGTGCGTATCTGCTCTCTCAAGCAGCATTTTATAACATCAATCAGCAATGTGTCTCCTCTTGCTAATTACAGCTGTTAATTATCACAAATGAGTCCAATCTCAGCAAATTAACCAACAAGGCTGACTGGTGCATTAAGCACTGGTAAGCAGGCTGGGTGTCAGGTGGCAGGGCAATATGCTGTCACCCAAGGAAATCTAGTGCAGATTCGGCACTTCCCAGGCCAGAAGGTATAAGGATCATTAGAGGATCATATGCCACTTGAGAATAAGCCCCTGCCTGACCAGTGAAGGGTAACAAACTACTAAATTAAATGATTTATAAACTACTTTCTCTTACACAAAGATCACACATACACAACAAATTAATTACATTTTACTGATGCAGTAGTCCTCACTTTCCTTGCCCTTGATGATCTCACCTTTATTCTCACTTTCAATTTTCCCACAGTTTCAGGATTTTTTTCCTGCAATAACAAATGCTTGTTTAGCTTCAGTCGCTACCATTTCAGTGGCTCTCGCCCCTGTGTGCACTCAGTCTCTACATAATCATCGTACAATTCTTTCAAATGCAACAGCAATTCCTCTAGGTTCTCACCAGTCAATGCTGACAAGGGGATGATCTTTTGTTCTATTCGAGCCTGAAGTTGGGGAAAATTGACTTTAGATTGAGGAAGGTCAATCTTATTTCCAATGATTGCATGCGGTCGCTCTGACAAGCCTTCTTCATATTTCTCTAGCTCATATTTTAAATCTTCAAGCTGAGTCCATGGTTCTGCTATTGAGAGATCTACCACAAACAACAGAAAGCGGCATCGCTCGATGTGTCTCAGAAAAGCAAAACCTAAGCCTCTGTTTTGATGAGCTCCTCTTATTATACCAGGAATGTCAGCTACTACAATAAAAAAAAGAGCAAAAAAGTATGATCAGAGAACACCATATGTGATTAAGATTGCCCCCAGTTCATCTGTGTAAACTTTTTGGTTGAGTGAAAACATGACCATATATAGGAATTCTGGTGGTCAAAAATAATGGTTTTATTATGATTTTCTGATTCAATTCATAACTTGAACTTGAATAGGTTCCTTTAACACCTCAATATTTCAGTTGGTCAATGTCTATGGAGGAACATCTAATTTTCCTTTTTGAAAAATGCTTTGAAACATTTAGGTGAGAAAAATTACGAAAATTAACTTCCACCTACTTCTTTGCAATATTGGAGAACAAGCAGTGTGAAACATTGTATATGATATCAGTCTTTTCCAATATGTTGGTTAGTTTTACTGAACTCTTATTTCCTCTTTTTTATTCTTTATTATGAGGGATGGCTCAATGTGCGAGGAGGGAAATCCTGAGAGATGTAGATAATCCAAATACAAAAGATAAAAATTTATTTTTAGAAAATTTGGGGGGCAATATATATTGGGCCAAAATATCAAGTGATACTTGACAAATTCTAGTCTGCAAAATTATTCAAGAGAAAAATAGCTTTCTGTATGCTATAAATAACTTAGGAATTATTGCAAAGCACTTTGGAAATACAAAGAACTACACAAATAACATTACCAGCAGGCTTACTGGTAATTTTAACAAGTACATCATCTCCTAAAATAAATTTTTTTTTCCCTCTTAAATGGCACAGGAAAAGTTTTTTAAATCACATGTGGGCCACATGACTGATACTGCTGTGAAAAACACAGCACAAAGAATAAAAGTAGTAGAAATAACTTCCTCATCACTGAAATTTAAATGAAAATTTTCTTAACAGTAAGGTGACAGGTTAATAATGAAAAATCACTCCCCCTAAAATCTATAATGATGGCATTATTAGAACATTTTAAGTGAAAAACATTTTTTTTAAATTTTAAATAGGAAGTTAAATTCAATTAAATCTAACTAGATATCATACCCACATTTTCCTCAATTAACCATTATTTTAAAAATCATCCTAATCTCAAGTATATGTTAGAAAATTTACCTGCCACTTGTTGGTAGCCTTCATAGTGAACAATACCTACATGGGGATTTAAAGTAGTAAATGGATAAGAAGCCACAGCAGGTTTTGCATTAGAAATTGCTCTAAGAAGTGATGATTTTCCAGCATTGGGGAATCCCACCTAAAAAAAAATGTTTAAATAGTCATAGGATTCTATGAAAATTTATTTACACTTTTAAATTACTGAAACTAATCAGGATTGAAAGAATTTCTAAATGGAGAATAATTTTGATGGATGACACATACTAATATTAAACTCAACAACACAACAGCTGAAAAATAAAGAAATCTCAATTTCTTATTATTTCTTGAAAATTAATAAGTCCTTATAAATGCATTCCTCTGATATGTTATTTATAAAATGTATTTTTTCCCCCAGTAAAGGAAATACCGTGCACTTGAGACAAAAGAAGATGAAGGAATTGGTACATACCATTCCTGCATGAGCCATAGTCTTCAGTTCCAAATAGAGCACTCTTTCTTGACCTCGTTGCCCAGGGGTACAAGTTACTGGAGCTCGATTGTCATTAGCCAAAAAAAAGCGATTTCCTTTTCCTCCAGCTCCCCCCAAAGCTGCAATATATTCATCACCTGGCCGAGAAAGATCAGCTACAATTTCATTTTCCTCTTTAACCAGAGTGCCTGGGGGAACCTTAAAAATAAGGAAAGGATTCATAGATCTATATCTTTTATTCAACCATTGTGGATTTATTCTGAATTTATTCCCTAGGCAAAGAATTAAATAACCACAAAGCCAAAAAAGGACAAAAATTTTATGCTTATTAATTAGATTCTGCAATGCTTTTGTTAAAGGTCTACTATGCTCAGCACTGCAGCTATAAAGGAAATTGAAAACACAGTACTTATCCTCAAAGAACTGAAATTTAGAATAGGCTGTGTAAGACTGTTTGAATTTTAAAAACAATAACATTTTAAAATTTTAAAAAACTTTATTAAACAGAAAATGAGTAGAAGTGGTAGGAAAGAGAACACAAAGGAAAAAACATTGAGAGAAAAGAAGTATACTATCACCAGAAAAAAAAAAAGCCATAATAGACTCAAATTAAATTTGTTTCCTAATGTCCAGAGACGACTATTATTGAAGGTTCAATATAAATATGAAGAGAAATAAATTGGGGGTGGAGGAGAGGTTTTGGTTTGTTTGTTGGGTTTTTTAAAAGAGAAAAGCCTCCTTTCAGAATTGAACTTTTCTTTTCTGGCCTGAATAGGAGATATACCTTTGCCCTTCTTTGTTCTAAATATACATGTTTACATGTATATTTACATGTATACATGTATACATATTTATATATATAAATATACATTTATACATGTTCTTCATGTATAAAATCCAAGTTAAGCTAGGAAACTATAGGAATCTAGTATGATAAGGCAACAACAAAAAAAATACAACTTACTCTAATGTAGACGCAATCTCCATTACGCCCATAACAGTTTTTGCTTCCACCAGGCTCTCCATCAACCCCTCGATACACTGAAAGGACTGAAGATAATGATCTGATATGCTTGTCAACTAAAAATTAAACCAAGGATTATTAAATTATTTCAGACTTGATTTTTAAAAATAAAGAGGTTCCATGAGTTTTTTGTAGTTCAGCCCAAAACAAAACAGAACAAAAACTGCATCTAGATACCGTTTGTCCTTCCTTCTCAAAGAGGACCATGACATCCGGGACGTGATACCATAACATGCAAGTGAACTGGATTTAAGTGAGGGCAAAATCAAAGCCTCACGTTCTCCTCTGGAGCCATCTGGGTTTGGTGGTCAGATATGAATCAAGAAAACTGGAGATGGCACGGGATGCAGGGGGACCTTGGCCTCTTCAAGCTAAGATCTTTAACAGGTCTCACTTTGATTGAGGCAACATCCATTCAGTGATTAAGGCTTTAAAAAAATGAGGCAAAGAATGGCATCTTTAAAAATAGATATGGGGGCATCTAGGTGGCCCAATGAATAGAGCACTGGCCCTGGAGTCAGGAGCACCTGAGTTCAAATTTGACCTCTGACACTTAACACTTACTACCCGTGTGACCTTGGGCAAGTCACTTAACCCCAACTGCCTTCCCCCCTCCAAAAAAAAAAAATAGATATAGGAAGAGAAGCCCCTCTGGGTTTCTGGCCAAAATAGAAATAATTGCTATTTACATGCATTCTGAGCCAATCAGGGCCCAAACAGAGACCATGTAGGACTTGCTCTGGGACCAAAGTGATTTGGAGTTAAGGCTGGTATTCAGGAGAAAATGAAACAAAACCAAAAAAAGTTTCAGAGATTAACATTTACAATCTCTTTGAGCAGACCAGTAATAGGTGCTTGAGATAAATGGAGTGATGCACAATATACATAAATCTTCTTTAAGTACATGTCTAGCAGAAGTTATTAAGTTAGCAATATGACTTAATAAGAAAAAAAACCTTCTCTTTGTTTTCCTTCAGATAATCTGTAAAAATTGCTTTTCTTTGTAGTTTTAAAGTATGAAGGTATATACTGATTTAATAAAATGTCCACCAAATTATTTGTAAAATTCAAATTTATCTTTGGAGGAAGTAGTACCTTTTGACTCTTTATAGAAACAAGGGATGTTCCCGACAAGAAAGAGAAATTTACCTTTCAAAATAACATGGCCGCCATCTCCCCCATCTCCCCCATCAGGTCCACCATATTCTTTTCTGGGCTCACTATGAAAACAACTCATTCCATTGCCTCCACTGCCTCCAGTCACAGACACTCTTCGATGATCCACAAAATACCTTTTCTACAAAGCAAAGGTCATTTTCCATTATGAATACATTTTAGCCTTTCAACAGAGTATATATGTATTATATGTATATACATGTATGTATGTATATAAACATTTACCCTTCCTATTTATAAACACTTTAATATTTCAATAGATTGCATCAATTCTACAGATCACAAACCCATCAATACCTTTTGATCCTATGAAATTCTTGTACATATCTTTCCATAGATCCTCTGGTTCTTTATGTTTTGTGGATGCCAGTGAAGCACTTATCCATTTCATATCCCTCATTCTGTTCATATAATAAAGTTATTTCCTTTTCAATCATACATTTCTGATTTTTTAAAAGTTAATCCTACTAATGTTGCTATCATTCATAATTCTAATTTTAAGAAAACATTGGATTAAGAGCTGCAAGGCATGTCATTGGCCAGCTAGTCAAAACACCTTCACTGAAAGATAAAGAAACAGAGAGCCCAAGGGAAGTTGTAACTTGTCCAAGGTCACATAGGTAGCAAGTGGCATAACCAGGATTTAGACCCAGATCCTTTTATCACAAATCCAGCCTCTTTCCACTGCAATCACTCTACTGTCATAAGACATTGGTTTCAAAAGACAAATTTAAGTAAATAATCTACATTACAAATAAAATATGTTAATGAGTGCTTAGTTCTTTAATAAAGTCTTCCTCTGTGACATGAAAGTAATATGGGTTCTCAAAAACTATGCCAAATTTTGGCAGGTCTTAAGCTTTAAGAATAGATGTCCAGACCGACTGTGTGTCTGTCCTCCAAGTATAACCTAACTAAATATAGAGAAGCTCATCACTACAATGTTGACCACCCAAGTAAGGATTTGGGTTAGTTTGTTTGGGGGAGGAAGGGGAGAGAGGTTAGGCCATAGCAGCTTATGAAAATCATCTAACTGGGGAGCTCTTGAAGTGTTGAAGTATGTGATCCTTAATACACATTTTAATAACAAACTCAAGATATCTAACTTAAAAACAGAAAAAGAACTACTCCTGAAACTTTTAAAAATAAAGCCTCTCGCTAGATTATTTATTTAGGCAATCTAGAGTAAGAAAAAGCATTGATTTTAAAGTTGAGAGACCTGGTTTTGAATCCAAATTCTAATACTTACTAGTTGTGTGACTATGGGGCAAGTCATGTAATTTCTTTGGTCCTCAGTTGCCTTATGTGTAAAATGGAGATAATATTTGCACAATCTTAGAGGGTTTTGTGAGAAAACTGCCTTACAAACTATAAAGTAATATATAAATGTGCCATTGTTGTTTATTTAGGAAAACAATTTTGGAAGAACAGGTCTCTACCAAAATAACAAAATTATGATTCAAAAATTAAAATGGACAAAAGGAGAGATAAATTTCTTCAAATATAGGTCATTCTTTCCCATAACCAGAAGGGACATTTTGAGAACAGTATACTTTTTGACTGGAAAATCAAATTTTAAAAAAATGTAGTTGTTTGTTTAAACCTCTTTTCTAGTAGTGACTTTTTCTAGAAAAGGAGATCAAGTGAGGAGCAGCTATCTAACTATTTAGAACAAATGAAGGTAATATTTAGTTTTTATTAGGATTTAAGGACAACATCCCAATCCAATGTGGTCATCAGCTCCCCAATACCAACTTTTAAGGACACAAACTCTGCCATACATCTGTTTAAAATGTTTAAGATGTTTAAAAAAATAGATTTCAGATCAACTCCTGAATTTAAAAAAATATCTGGCCCCATACAGTGTGCACATAACAATAATTTGCTGCAAATCTTGAACATCATAAAAATCCTTTCCATAATACAATGAAAACCTCTTCATCATGTATTCACTTTTTTCACAAATGGAATTTTTTTTTAAAAGCATTTTAAATTTCTTTGGCACCACCACATGGAAAAACTGCGAATTACTGCTACAAGAATCATGTTTTCAGTGCGGTCAACACTGATTAACAATTAGTTCAGAAAAAGAATTCAAATGGCTAGCAGTATGTATGTATAGATTATACAATTTCCTCCATAATAATTCAGATTTAAAATGCAGATGTGACAAACAGGTGGGGACCATGTAGACATTCAGCCAGATTTTGGCTTAAACGGGTATTAAATATCTCATTTTCATACAAAATATGGTTGTCCTAATAATTTTAATCTACAATTTCCCCAGTTATCAAGAAACAAAAATATAAGGAAACTTCTTGTTAATTTCAGGGAATGATTAGTTCATATCCCAAAAGATTTAAGAAGAGAACCATGAAAAATAAATGTGCTTGAGTTTTTTTTTTTTTAAAGAAAAGAATGTATGGGTGCCTAGGTAGTACAGTTAATAGGATACCAGTTCTGGAGTCAGGAGGACCTGAGTTCAAATCCAGCCTCAGACACTTAACACTAGCCATGTGACCTTGAGCAAGTCACTTAACCCCAACTGCCCTGCCTTCTCCCCTCCAAAAAGCAAAATTTAAAAAAAAGAAAGAAAAGAATGCATATGATTCTACTGGTGAGTGTATGGATGTTCTTTCTGTTGTTTTCCAAAAATTCTCTACAAAAGCAATTATTTTCATTAGCTTCAAAAATATATTCCTCAAATAACTGTGACCACATTACAATAACTGGGATTAACAAGTGCAAGACAATGAGAAAAAATTCCTCCCAAACCACAGTTCTCATCTTCTACTATGGAAGCTAATGGCAGCATGTAAGTGTCAAGTTTAAAAACAATATTCAATACAATACACTTTGGAAAGGGGTTATGAATTTCGTGTTTAGTTCTTACCAGCTTTTTCTCAGAAAGGTTTCTTTTCTGTTTAGGTTCCTGACGATGTGAACATTGTGCAGAGCTAAGGAAGAGAGGCCTTGGAGAAGTTTGTTGCTGAAGTAAGTAGTGAGGATCAAGAAGAGCGTCTACAGCTGGAATCCAGGGCCACTTCCCTTCCAATATAGCTCTTGTTAGTGCGGGGACAAGCCTTGAAAATAACATGCTCACCTAAATGAATTAATTTAATAAGTCAAATCTTTAGTTTGTCATGGGATTCAGACACCCAAATAGTAAACCCAAAACAACAATGGTCTACACAAATTTGTAACACCTTAAATCAATCCCTTCCAACTCTGAAATTTTTTGATGCACAAGACATGTACTGAACCTGCTTAAACAAAAATCAGAGATATTTATAAAACTAAGTTAGGATATCAAAATATCTGTTAGTGGGTTCCTCATTTAGTATCTAGAGTTTAAAATATATAGGATTTTAGAAATGGTGGGACCTCAGAGATCATCTGGTATCCTCCTTCAGGGTATTGAGATATCCTGAAAAATTTATAGATGACAAAAACAAGGTCTATATGTGAAGTGGTTTGTCTAAGGTCACATTGTCAGTCAGTTAATGATAGATCTGGGACTAGAATTAGTCTCCTGATTCCCAGCCACTCTGGCCACACTGTTTCCTAGTCAAAAGGCATTCCTGACTTTTTTTGTTGTTGAGTCATTTCAGTCATGTCTGACTCTCTGTGGCCCATAACCCCATTTGGGCTTTTGGGGGAGGCAAAGATATTGAAATGATTTGCCATTTCTTTCTCCAGCTCATTTTATAGATGAGGAACTGAGGCAAACAGTATTAAGTGACTTGTTCACAGTCACACAGACAGTAAGATTCTGTGGCCAGATTTGAACTTAGATCTGTAAGACTGGCTATCTATTCACTGTACCACCTACCTTCCCTTCATTCCTGACCTTACTTTTCTTATAATAATTCTAAACAACAATAACATATATGATACATAGAATTTAATAGTCTGAAAGGATTTCAGAAGTCATCTAGCTCAAGCCATACTTTAACAGAAATCCTGTCTGCTGTATTCTACAAGTGGTATTATGGCTGCCACTCGAAGACATCCAAGGATGGGAATTCACCATATCCCAATACTATCCTGATTAGACAGCTCTAATAATTGTAAGGAATTCTTCCATTACACCGAATCAAAATCTGCCTCTCTGGAGCTCACTACTGCTAGTTCTACCCTTTGGGGTAGAACAAACAAACAAACAAACAAACAAAAAATAATTCCTTTGCCACACAACAACCCTTCAAATACCAGAAGATAATGATTAAGTCCTTCCCAAGTCTTCTCTACTCCATGCTAAACACCTCTAGTTTCTTCTTCAACCTGTCCTCTTATGGTATGATTTTTTTTTTTAGTCATCTCACCATCTTATCTAGAATAAAAAAGAACCTAAGAGGTCAATCCTTATTTTAAGGATGAGAAACCTGAGGCCCAGGGATTAAATGACTCTCCCAAGGTCAAACAGGTAATAAGCATCACAAGAAAGATTTAAACTTAAATTCTTAAACTCCAGAGCTCTTTCCACTGTATCACACAACCATCTTTATTGTCTGCCTCTGGACACTTAGCATAGCTTGTCAATTTCCTTTCTAAAATGTGGCAAGCAGAACTGAACAAAATACCCAGCAGGACTATCACGTCCCTGATTTTGGATACTACATTTCTGTGAATGCAGCCGTCACATTGAACCAAAAATCTGCTAAAAACCTATAAACTGCAATCTGCCCATGCTCAGTCCCCATCCTGTATTTGCATAATTTTTTTTTTAAACAGTGGAATTTAACACCTGCAGAGGCTTATACAAACTGATGCTAAGCGAGGAGAGCAGAACCAGGAAAAATTTGTACACAATCACAGACATTGTATGTGTGACGACCAACTTTGATAAACTGGACTCTTCTCAGCAACGTACAGTTATAAGACAACTCTACAAGTCTCAGGATGGAAGGAGATATCTACATTCAGAGAAAGATCTAAAAAGGACAGAGTTTAAATGGAGACTAAAGCAATCTACATGCTATCATTCTTGTTCATGTTTGGTTTTCTTTCTTTTTTCCCATTGTTCACTCTATTGGTTACAATCCTTCTATACAACCAGACTAATGTCCAATGTGAAAGCATTTGCAGATATGAGTGGGGGGGGGGGGAAGAGGAAGGGGAGAAAATTTGAAACTCAAGGGATTGTGAAACTGAATCTTGTAAACTAAAAGTAAATAAACAAATCAATTTTAAAAATAAAAAATAAGTAAAAAGAGAGGTATTTAAATACCTCTATTTAGAATATCCTTATTAAATTGGACCTTATAAAATTCATCCTACTGGTCTAACTTAAAATCTTTCTGGATTCACCACTATCTAAACCTGCCATCTTCATTGCAGTGAATTAGACTAACCTGCATTTTCAGCCAAATCATTGATATTTCAAAACTAAAGGCAAAAACTATTCCCTCATACACATGGATACTGAACATGGAAAAGGTGTCCAGTTTAAGGAATTATTAGCATATTTTTTAGTTACTTTTAATCCTACATTTATCCCTTCTCAACCTTCTCAGGCAACTTTATTTGCAGATTCTGGTTATACATTGTTTCAAAGAAAAGTATACATAAACAGCTGTTGGATGTGGGCACAGGAAAACACCAATACTCTGTATACTTAATAAATTAAAAGATTAAGAAATAAAAGGTTTGGGCCTCTGGAATATAATCAAATTTCTAAGTAAAAGCAAGAAATGTGGAAGGGGGAGGTAGTGGCACATGAGAAAGGGCAGTAGAATAAAGCACACTGGAACAGGCACCAGAAGTTTTCTAACATTCTTTTTGGTCCTGAGAAAGGATTAAAGTCTAAGGTTCCTTATAGCTATATAGACCTTCCTAGTCTCATTCTTCCTCCCCACATTCTAGTGACTCTCTTTTAGACCGAATATATCTAGTATGTACATAGCCGTTTGCATTTCGAATATTCCATTATGATGGGAGCTCTTTGAGAGCAGAAGACCCTGTTTTTTGGTGGTTTTCCCTTTCTGTTTCTCCCCAGGGTTTAGCACAGTGCCAGGTACACAGTAAGTGCTTAATAAATGCTTGATTGCCCAAAGCAAAATCAAAGGGCTTACTGACCAAAACACTTGAATTCATGGTTTGCTCTTTATAAAGTGCTCTATGGAAATCACCTAAGGACTTCTTCAAACATCTCATCTGGACTCTACCAGAGGACACAGCACCAGTAGTTTCCTGCATTGTAATCCCACTCAAAACACGCGATCGTAGCTTTGAACTGGACTCAAAAAGGGGGGGAGGGGACCGCAGGACTGAGTCAGATAACTGTTACAGTCCCAGCTTTAACAATGACATGGAAAATCATTTATCTTCTTTGGGCTTCAGGTTTTTTATCTGTAGAACAACTCTAAGGTTCCCTCCAGCTCTAAAAAGTCCTACTCAAGGAATGCTAATCCTTACCCATCTTCCACTTGCCTCCCCCCAGCCTGGAAAACAGGTATCCCCCACAGGATTTCAAAGCACTTTCTCATCTTCCCTGACCACGTCCGATTTGCTTACTTACGTCGCTCTCTAACCTCCCCAACTAGTTGGGGATGTGCGTGGGGGCCCGGCCTGTGTCTGATTCCCCTTTGGATACCCCCTCACTGCCCGGCACAGGGCCCTGCTCGTAACGGGACCTCCGGGAAGAAACGACTCCCTCACGCTGACCCTTCCCGTCGCCAAAGACCAGAGGCTAGGGCTGCTTCTCCAAGGACCCCAGCCTAGCCCTGACTTTTCGGGGTGGGGAGGAGGGAAGAGTGGCCTCGCTGCACGACGGGATTCTCCCTCCCCCACTCAGCATCTACTTCCCTCCCAGAGGGTTCCTTGCTTCCTAGAAGAAAAATACTTACTTCGCTTAGAGGGTAACTTCCGGTGCTACTTCCGGCTTCCCTCAGCCACAGGCCCTTCCCCTCCCTCGGGTCTTCCCGCAACTTCCCCCCGCCCCGCCCTCCAGTCCGGCTCAGCCCCCGGGGCTCCTTCCTACTCGGCCTCGCCTAAACCCCATTCCTAGTGCGCATGCTCGAAATCCTAGGTCAGTCTGTTGCTTCCTCTTCATCCCGCTCGCTCTTTTTCGCTGTGTGTGTGTGTGTGTGTGTGTGTGTGTGTGTGTCTTTGTCTCTGTCTGTGTCTCAGTGTGTACTGTCTGTGTCTCTGTCTATCCGTGTATGTGTGTCTTCGCCAGTACTCCCACTTCCCCCAGGCCCCAAGCTTCAGGTATTCCCTTTCTTCAGTCATGAAAGATGGACTTGGGTCAGATAGATGCGTCACACTCACAGCCCATCGGCCCCGAGTTAGAATGAAAGCTCCTTGAAAGGACTGTTTTTTGTCTTATTCGGATGAGCTCCCAGTCTTGAAAACCTTCACTGAGGACCCAGGTTAATACTTCGGGAGCCTGCTTCTGGGAATTTGTCATGGCACTTGCTGGCAATCGAGGCCAGACTTGTTATGGGCCCATGGTCAGGGAAGGGGCCTTGAGGTCTCCTCACCAAAAGCATTCAACTCTACTTGTTGCTTTACTTCTCCATTCAAGAAAACTTATCAGGACGTAGGCTCTCCACTTAGAAGAAACTCACCTTAGTGAGTCAGTCAAAACACAAAGTGCCTACAACATGCCAGACATGCTAAGTACTGGGAATTTTTTTTTGAAGTGAGAAGAAAACAATTCCTTATGGACCTTGCAATCCAATGAGGGAAAATAATACACAAAAGGAAGCTGAAAAGGTGGGAGTAAGGTACCCAGCACAAAGGAATGATGGCAAAGTCTCTAGTACAGCCAGGTGGGAAATGAAGAGATGGCAGACCAGGGAGTCCTCTTTAAATGGAAGTTCTGGGAGGAGCTCTCCATCTCCACCCTTTCCCATCAGAGGAAGGGGCTATAGGGGTAGAGGGTACTGATAACATGTGAGGTCCAGGGTTGAAGAGATCTTGTGGGACAATGAAGTTACTGGGGCATGATGGTGAAATCCAGGGGATGGCTACTCTGGTGGGAAATGAAGTTACTTCTGGTATCTGGGAGTGGCTTCTATTTCTGCAGAGTAGAGATACTCCTGGGCAGATCCCAGATTATGTGTTATACTTCTGAATAATGTACTTGCTTCAAACTAAGCAAATCTTTCTTAGATTCTATCACATCTCTCAGTTGCAATTTTATAGATGATTCTCTACTCTGAATACAAAGTCAACAGACTTTTCTTCTTTAACTGTATGATAATATCAACCAAGTTAGCATATCCTTCTTGCAATATCTTGTCTCCACCATTTTTGTTGTTCAGTCATGTCTGACTCTTGGTGACCCCATGGGCCAAAGCACATCAGGCTCTTCTATTCTCCACTTTCTTTCAAAGTCTGTCCAAGTTTGTGTGCATTTTTTCCATGACACTATCCATCTCATTCCCTGAGGTCCCCTTTTCCTTTTGCCTTCAATCTTTCCCGACATCAGGGTCTTTTCCAATAACTCCTATCTTCTCATTAGGTGGCCAAAGTATTTAAGTTTCAACTTCAGTATTTGACCTTGAAATGAATAACCTGAATTAATTTCTTTAAATATTGACAGATTTGATCTCTTTGCTCTCCCAGGTATTCTCAAAAGTCTTCTCCAGCACCACAATTCAAAAATGTTAATTCTGCAGTGTTCAGCTTTCTTTATAATCCAACTCTCACAGCTATACATTATTATTGGAAAAACTGTAACTTTGAATATATGGACCTTTATCATACTTTTTAGTATGCTGTGCCTATTTACCATAGCTTTTCTTCCAAGGAGCAAGCATCTTTTAATTTGTTGGCTACAATTGCCATTTGCAGTGATCTTTGAGCCCAAGTATATAAAAACTGGCTTTTACTGCAACAGGTTTGCCACTAGAACGCAGGTGCTATGAAACTCATCACTAAACCTACACAAAAAATGGGCAAGGAAAAGATTCACATTAACATTGTCATCATGTAGACTCTGACAACTTTACCACTACTGGCCACTTATCTGCAAATGTGGTAGAATTGATAAGAGAACCATTGTGAAGTTCGAGGAGACTGCTGAGATGGGAAAGGGCTCCTTCAAATATGCCTGAGTCTTGAATAACCTAAAGGCTGAGCATGAGCATGGTATCACTATTGATATCTCCATGTGGAAATTTGAGACCAACAAGTATTATATGATCATTATTGAAGCTACAGGACACAGAGACTTTATCAAGGACATGATTACAGGCACATCTCATGCTGACTGTGCTGTGTTGATTATTGCTGCCGGTGTTGGTGAATTTGAAGGTGGTATCTCAAAGAATGGGCAGACCTCTGAGCATGCCTTTCTGACTTACACACTATGTGTGAAATAACTGATTGTTAGTGTAAACAAACTAGATTTCACCGATCCCGCTACAGTCAGAAGAGATATGAGGAAATTGCCAAGGAAGTCAGTAAGTATATTGAGAAAATTGGCTACAACCCTGACACAGTAGCTTTTGTGCTGGTTGGAATTTCTGGTTGGAATGGCTACAACATGCTAACATTTTAGAAAAGCTCTAATATACCTTGGTTCAAAGGATGGAAAGTCACTTATAAGGATGGTGATGCTAATGGAACTACACTGTTTGAAGCTTTGGATTGCAGCCTGCCACCAAAATCATTCAGCTGACAAGCCCTTTCTTCCCCTGCTCCAAGATGTCTTCAAGATTGGTCTTATTGTACTATACCTGTTGACCGAGTGCAAACTGGTGTTCTAAAACCAGGCATGATAGTCACCTTTGCCTCAGTCAATGTTACAACTGAAGTAAAGTCTGTTGAAATGCACCATGAAGCTGTGAGTGAGGCTTTGCCTGGGGATGATGTTGGTTTCAATGTCAAAAATGTTCACCATGGTAATATGGCTGGTGATAGCAAGAATGACCCACCTATGGAATCAGCTGGCTTCACTGCAGAGGTCATTATTCTGAACCAACCAGGCCAAATCAGTGCTAGCTATACACTGGTTCTGGATTGTCACACTGTTCACATTGCTTGCAAGTGAACTAAAGGCTAAGATCGATCATCATTCTGGTAAGAAGCTGGAAGATGGCCTTAAATTCCTGAAATTTGGTGATGGTCAACCATCATTGACATGGTTCCAAGGCAAGCCCATGTGTGTGGAGAGCTTCTCTGATTATCTTTCTCTAGGTCATTTTGCTGTTTGTGATATGAGGCAGACTGTTGCAGTTGGTGTCATCAAGGCAGTTGACAGGAAGGCTGCTAGAGCTAGCACAAAGGTCATAAAATTTGCCTAGAAGGCCCAGAAGCCTAAAGGAATATTCTGTATAACACCTGCCACCCCAGTCTTAATCAATTGTAGAAAAATGGTCTCAGAACTGTTTGTCTCAATTGGCCATTTAAGTTTATTAGTAAAGAACTGGTTAATGATTACAATGGATTTTAAAAGCTTCAGGAAGAAAGGAATGTTTTTTGTGGACCATTTGTTTCGTGGCAGTTTTAAGTTATTAGTTTTTGAAATCAGTAATTCTTAAATGGAAACAACTTGACCAAAAATCTAATTTGTCACAGAATTTGGAGACTATTAAAACAGTTTAATCCAAAAAAAAAAAATATATATATATATATATATATAAAAGCTGACTCTGCTTCCATTTCTTCTGCTTCTATTTGCCAAGAAGTAATGGGACCAGTAGCCAAGGTCTTAGGGTTGGTTTTTTTTTTTTTATATTAAGCTTCAAGCCAGCTTTTACACTCTCCTCTTTCACCTTCATCAAGAGGTTCATAATTTCTCTTCACTTCCTGCTATACATATCAGAGAGTGTTGATATTTCTCCTGGCAACCTTAATTCCAGCTTTTGATTCATTCAGCCTGGCATTCCTCATGATGTACTCTGCATACAAATTAAATAATTTAAAGTAAACATTTAAAAATTAGTATTTAAAATAATTATTATTGATTATTGCTTTAATATTGATAAATAAATAACATACAGCCTTGTTGTACTCCTTTTCATATCTTAAACCAATTAGTTGTTTCATGTTTAGTTCTAACTTGTTTCTTGGTCCACATATAGGTTCCTCAGTAGACAAATAAGATGATCTGGTACTTCAATCCCTTTGAGGACTTGCCACATTTTGTTTTGATCCACACAATCAGAGGCTTTAGTGTAGTTAATGGAGCAGAAGAAGATATGTCTCTCTCTTTTTTTTAATTCCCTTGCTTTCTCCATAATCCAGTGAGTATTGGCAATTTGGTCTCTAGTTCCTCTGCCTCTTTGAAAATGTGAACATAGGCTCTGTAATGACTATATTAACCTATTAGATATGTCACAGCTTCCTTTCTTCACAAGGGAGCTAGACAGTGGAGTAACACAACAGCAAGTCAATCAAAAGGACTTCTGAAGCCCAGGGTTGCTTGATATACCAGTGATCCTTTGCAAGTGAATTCTAGCTGAATTTGGAGAGGCCTATAGCTGCCAGAAACCACAGAACCAACCTTGACTGGCTCAAAAACAGCTTTGAGCAGCAGTTGCAGACTTGGGACTTTCCAAATATCCTGCTCCCTGGTTTATTGTGTCTACACAAGCCTCTAGAAACCATAAATGTCTAAGCTGTTTTCTAGTTCCCTTGGAGCAGCTGAGAACTCTGCTTTGCTTGCAAGACCTTGTTAGACAATAAACACTTTTATGACCTGTAACCAGGCTCTCTTTTGTTTTGGGTCCCTTTTGGACCCAGGGTCTTCCATTAACAAAACCCAGCCTGCTCTTCTGCTAATTCTCAGTTCATATATTGCTGAAGACTACCTAGCTTGCAGAATCTTAAGCATTACCTTGCTAGCATGTGAAATGAGAGCATTTGAACATTCTTAGCATTGTCCTTCCTTAGTATTGGGATGTAAATTGATCTTTTCCAATCCAGTAGACACTGCTGATTTTTCCAAATTTGCTGGCATATTGAGTACAGCACTTTAACAGCATTATCTTTTAGGACTGTAAATAGCTCAGCTGGAATTCCTTCACCTCCACTGGCTTTGTTGATAGCAATGCTTCCTAAGGCCCACTTGACTTCATTCTCCAGGATGTCCCTAGACCAGTAACCATATAATCACGGTTATCGGTGATGTTAAGATCTTTCCTATATAGTTCTTTTCTGTATTCCTGACACCTTTCCTTAACCTGTTCTTCTTCTGTTAAATCCCTACATTTTATCATGCCCATTTGTGTATAAAGTGTTCCCTTGATATCTGACTCCAAACTATTTTTCCAGTCACTCTCCTTCCTACATTCTATATTCCTGTATAGCTAACCTACCTTCTATTCCCCATACATGACATTTCATCTCCCACTTCCATGCTTTCACACAGGTTGTCTTCCATGCATGGAATATTCTATATTAATTTACAATTTACAAATACCATCACTTTTTGAAATCTCATTTCTCTTCAAAGCTCAGCTCTAAAAGTACTTTCTACACAAGCTTTTTATGATTCTCCAACTAGTGCTTTTCACCCAAAAACATTTTGTATTTATCTATATACCCTATTGTTTCTCCCCAATAAAACGTAGGCTCCTTGAGGGCAAGTATTGTTTCATTTTTATCTTTGTATTGCCAGCATCTCAAACAGCATGTAATCAGCACTCACTGAACTGATTGAATTTCTTCCCTTTTTGCCCAAGTTATATTTCTAATGTCCCCTAGGTGTTATTCCTTCAACTTGTATTTGTGGGTTGGGTTTCTAGAAGGTAACAGCTACCTTAGGTTCTAAGGCTATTCTGTGGGTAGATACCGCTACTTCTATAGCTCACAAGTTGCTATCAGTATGCTTCCCATCCATAGTCAACTAGTAGGCTAAATTATTTTTTAAAAAAGTCATTTTCTAAAGTGATATTAGTAAGAACATTTAGTACAAGCATTCTTCCTATAAACCTGGAGGTACATTCTCCTAAAAATACATACAAAGTCCATTGGAAAAGTATACTGAAATTTAGAGTATAATGATAGGTACAAGTGTAATTTATCTCATACTAGTCTAGTCTTTCTGATCTCAGCTGAACACACTTTCTGGTACTGGTCTAGTCTCCCTAATGACAGTCATTGGACGGCTTTGACATTGGACTGATTCTTGTCTTTTATACAAAGGCCCAGGACTATGTCTGATTGTTTCAGTCAACCACAAGTTCATTTTCTTCTTGCTTAGTCTCATCTGCCTTCATCACATGGCCAGATCCCAATAATCCTCTGATTAAAGATTTATTCTTACATTTGTAGGAAAAATTGCACCACCTACTCCTATTGATTGATTCTGCGATTCAGGAATGTTTGCACTTGAAAGGTACCTTTTATTTATATATTAAAATCTCATCAGTGCCTGTTGATTGATGGATTGATACTGTTGAGGTGCCTGTACCTTCTATGATTGCATTAATTGAGATGGAAGTAGGATAAACATCCCTCTTACACTGAACTCCACAAAAGATTTTCATAGAAAACTTAGGTATCTTCTTTATAGCACTGAAGTCAATTAATTTACTTTTTATAATCAGAGTCCTTTCCTATGTCTGATACGAAATCTCTTAAATATAGTTATGACAGATAAGAACTTCTATTCTTTAATTTTTTTATATGAAAGGAAATGCTATAGGGGAGGAATTGAATGGTATCATTCTTGCCATCTTACTATAAATGAAACAAGACAAAAGGAAGTTGCAGCCAAATGGAAGGATGGCTCACAGGTTATTCTTGGAGAAAAAAATAAAAGAGTTTGCAGAGCTAGTTTTATCATGTGTTCAAAGGCAACAAAAGATATCATTTCATGGAATATTTAGTCGTGTCATAATGTAGAACTCATGATAAACATTTGCAAAAAATGATTACAATGAAAATAATTGCATCTTAGGGGTCAACATCATTGCATAGCATGAAGAGGTAGAGAAATATGTGAATATACAAAGAAGGACAAAACAAAATTATTATACATAAAACTGTAAGCTTCAGTCATTAGTAGGGTTATATTTAGAAATTGTATGCTACAATTTGCAGAAATTGTATGCTAACTTTGACTTTTTCCCTTCCATCAATAACATCTATAGGTCATTATTATTGTAATGGGATCAGTAGGTCAAGGGGTATGAACAGTTTTCTGGCTCTTATTTTATAATTCCACATTGCTTTCCAAAAAGGATTGTAAAAATTTATAGCTCCAGGAGCATATAATATTGAAGTTGTTTTTTATGTTGTTCAAAAGGTCTTTTTTTATGTAATTACGTTATTTTGTCCTCCATGATTTATATTTTCTAAATAGCTGCAAATTGTTTTTTTGATTAGTGTTTTTCCCCCCTTGGGTGCTTGTAAAATTAATTCCTTGTCATTTTACTTTTGACATCTGATAATGAAGTATGTGGGAAAGTAGAATCTAGCACTCTTAGTTTAGTATCTTCTGAATTCTGTCAAACAAAAATTCATCTCTTCCAATATTTCTTGGAACTTTGTTTACATAATTTACTGAAATATAGCAATTAGAGACTCTTTCCTCATATTTTTTCACAGAGTCTGTTACTTCTTAAGTTGTCCCTCTGACCTGTGTCCTTTAGATATGTGGCATTTGTTTGCAAACTATCTAATAGTTCTTTAAATTGGGTAGTAATAACTACTCAATTACTTGTATTGCTGTTTGTTGAAGCTTCTTTAATTCTATTGTTCAGCAAAAAGTAAATTTTGCTAGTGAATCTCTTGTTTTGTTTATATTCTATTTCATTATCATCATCTTGTCTTGATCTTTATTCTAGGACTAAAATCTCAAAGTGAAGTCAGATAATCGTGAAGAGAAGAAGAAGCTCAGAGCTTCTGAAATTATGAATTCCCCCACCCTGGCCTATAAATCAACAACAAAACATTGTCACAATCATATGTTGTTAAGATATTGGAATATGGATTGTTCATTAGGTCCATGCAGAATATTAAACAGTGTGAAGGAGGAAAGATATGAGTGTGCACCCTTGGAATCACTTCCATGTCCTGAGGGAGTCAAAGGGAAGTTTAGAATGGACCTCCAGAACTGATTCCATGTTCAGAGTAAACTAGAGGAAGGGCATTGTAATGGCAAGCAAAGAAGTACTTAGCTCCTTGTTTCAGCTACTTAAGTATTTAGCACCTTGTTTGAGTTCAACTGTCTTTGAACCTTGCCCTGATTATATCAAGTCTTTGTTAAGAAATAGCACTTGGCAACCCCACAACTTGTGAACCCCTGTTGCTGATGCAACAGGAATGGGTGGAATGGGGAGGAGCTAATGACCATATATAAGGAGAAGCTCAAGCTGGGAGAGAGCAGAACTGAGAAGAGAACACTTGTGATGGCAGATTTGAGAAAGAAAAAACTTATGGTATCCTGGTACTCTGTCTCTTCTGTCTGTATTGATTTGTGTTTGTAATACTTTGTACAGAAGCCCTGGGACCTTACTGGAAGCCCTAAAAGAGGATTTTCTTGTTTGTTTACAGAAGTCCTGGAGGAGGGTTTTTGCAGGTCTTGGGACCATACTAACAATTTGTGTTGAGTTCTCAGACTTTGTTTGTGGGTAGGTGTTGATTTACAGGCAAAAAGTGAATTGATGATGGTGCTGGCAATGTGTATGAATGTTGTTTTGGCTCTGTTAAGTTTTGTCTTCCCAGAAACAGAAACTGTGAAGCACTTGAGGTAGACTGGACACCGTGAGCTTCAATATGAAATGGGAACTGGAAGAGGAGCTGAGAGCTACCTACCTTTGAATGCACATGACAGTTGGGCAGATTCAGGCAGGAGCTGGACCCATGGAAGAGGAACCATGGAATCTGAGAGTCAGTCTCAAGTCAAGATGAAAAGATCTCTCCTTGGGTACTTGGTGCTGACTGAGAAGATCATGATTTATTATGGCCTAGGGATGGGAGAATTTTGTACTCTATATCTTGTACCTCTTTTTTTTTTTTGGAGGGGGGAGGGCAGGGCAGTTGGGGTCAAGTGACTTGGCAAGGTCACATGGCTAGTTTTGTGTTAAGTGTATGAGGCTGGATTTGAAGTCAGGTCCTCCTGACTCCAGGGCTGGGGCTCTATTCACTGTACCACCTACCTGCCCCTTTAAAACTAGTTGGTTTTTTTTAGAAATACTTTTTGACTGAGAGATTAAGACAATGTGACCTAGGGGTGGAGAACTTTGACCTTTGTACTTTGTGTCCCTTAAGGAGGCTTGTTGCTTAAGGATGATTGAGTTAAGGACTTACTGAATAATATCTTTTGTTTAAAACTATGTGGCCAATTTGGTGAAAATTATATGGCCACTTAAGTGATAACTTGTTATGTTATAACGTTGTGAATGACGTACTTTGGTTTCCGTGAATGTTTTGCTTTAATTTACTGCTGAACAAATAGAGAGTTCACTATACTATGTAATCAGAACCTTAAAGCTGTTCATAGCAACAGTCCTCTGGAAAGCTGCTAGTGCTTGGCTTTACAGGCTTCCAAATGTTTACTTTAGAGCTGATTCTGTTCCATGACTAAAAGAAACTTGAGCTGTTGGTACAGAGGGAAGTAGTTTTTAAGAATGGGCACAATATGTTGTTCTTTACCCATTTAGGTAGCCACAGAACTTGTATAACCCTTAGTCTTGGTGCTGTTCCTTTCAATGTGATCTCAGTATTTTGGGAGCTTTGATGAAAAACCCTGACATATCTACATATCTGAATGCCATAGTTATTATTCCCCAGTAATCTTCAAACTGAAATCTCCCAGTAGTCTCCTCCTACTTTAGGCTGGTGGTAAAATTAGGTATATTGCTTGTGGTATGATCTTGAAATGATATCTCAGGGGTTTTTTTAGCTTTCTGAGGAGCTAGAAAAATCATTTTATTGGTAATTGCTAGCCTTATCAATAAATTAAACTGCTTGAAACTTTGTGCCTCATTTACCTGAATTTCAGTTATGATACCTATATTCTTTACCTTCTGGAATACTGCATTCCACAATCTCTCTGCTCCTTTATAGAAATACTGCTAAATCATATGTGATTCTGAATATGTATTCTTAGCACTTGAATTCTTCTGTTCTGACTGCTTGCAATCTTTTTTTTTTCTCCTTGACTTGGGAATGTGAGTTTTTGTTATGTTCCTTGGAGTTTTCATTTTGAAATTTCTTTCAAGTGTTGACCAGTGGGTTATTTTTATTTCTATTTTGCCCTCTGGTTATAAGAGATCTGGGGAGTTTTCTTTTTTAAGATATCTTGAAATATGATGTCTAGATTATTTTTTGGTCATGGCTTTCAGGTAGTCCAATGACTCTTAAATGACCTTTCCTCAATTTGTTTTCCAGGTTAGTTGTTTTTTGCTGAGATACTATTCATTTTCTTGTATTTTTTCTTCAGTCTTTTGAGTTTATTTTAATTTTTTTTTTGTTATCTCATGTTATCTCATCTTTACTTTGGTCCATTTAATTATCAGTGAGTTTGCTGCTTGGACAAGGTTTTGTAAATTCCTTAATTCTTTTTTTCCCCGTATCTCTCATTTATTTTCCATTTCCCCCTCTAGTTTCATTTATGAAAACATTTTTAAACTTAAAAAAGCCAACAAAACCTCTTGCTTCATGTCTTCCAGGAATTCAGGTCTAATTTGTGTCCAAATTATGGTTTTCTTTAAGGCTTAGCTTGTAGATGTTTTAGAGTTATTCTTTTCTGGGTTTTGTCTTGATAATCTGTATCATCATCGTAAGTTTTTATAATGGGATTCTTTTTTGTTTGATCATTCTTCCAGTCAACTTCTTAACTTCAAACTTTGTTAGGGCCAGACTCTACACACTTCTGCAGGGAAGGTCTGGGCCTGGTCCTATTGTTGTTTTCTTGAGGTATTGAGTATAATGTTATTCCATGTTCTCAAGGACAGCTCAGGCTAGGGACCTGCAAGTTTTCAGTGCTCCCAAAGTGATCTTATCCAAGACACAGTATAATTACTTCTCCTCTTCTGCCCCTGAATGATCTGAGTTCTGCAAATTTCTGACCTGGGTTTGAGTCTGAGTAATAGCAGACTGCTGCTGGACTCAGACACTGTCAGGCAGCTGGGAAACTCTGCTGATTCTGAATGTCAGAATCCCAAGTTTCCCTTTGGTTTGGGATTCCTGCCCTAGTTACTTTTCTGCAGGCTTCAGATTAGGACAGAAATTGAAACTGAATCCCTGCTTTACTTTTAGCATCCAAGCCATGTTGCTGCTTGCTTCCAGACTTGCTTCTCTTGGTACACAGCCTTGAGCCTGTGTCTACTCCCTACCCTGAATGTCTGTGTGCTATGTCTGAGCACAGGTCTTTCCCTAAGTCCACCCTGGATCTGTGACTTAGAATTGTATAATGAATGAAAAAGCTGCCATTTGGCATGTGTTCATGCATCCTACATGAGACTCTTTACCCTGATTCAGAGACTCTTCTTGCACTAGAGTGCTCTGCTATCCAGTTCTTGGCCAGACTTTGTCCACAATGTACACAGACCCGTCTGTTTGCCTCTTCTGACCTGAACTAGAAAAACTGTTCACTGTGATTTTTTTCCCCTTGACTTCCCCTATTAGGATTTGGTCTGAGGTGTTTTCTTCATCTGTTTAGAGTTTGGGTGAACAGTTCACCGTATTTCTTCCTGCCACTGCCATCTTGGGTCTACCTCTTGAAAACCAATTTTTTTTTGAGAGCTTCTAGAAGTCCTGCTCTAGATAAAGATATAACTATAGAGATGTTATGTATATAAACACATATATAGTCATTTCTGTTGCTATTTTGAGGGAATATCAAAGACAGCTTCTCTTAATTTTATTTCTCTTTCTTCCCATAAGGTCAGTACTTTTATATTCTCATTCTGTACATTTCTTACCTGTATACACTTAAAAATCCGCCACGGAGGATACACCCAGTTGGACAGTAGCCTTCCACTGAGTCTTTTAATGGAGAGGGATAGGGACTGAACCTATGATTTAATTGATTTCGAGAACCTTCAGATGAGGAAACTCCCTTTACCAGTGTGGGATATCATCTTCTCTGCAACTTTGAGTCCTAGAGAGTTGTCTAGACTACTGAGAGATTAGGTGACTTGCCTAGGGTCACACAACCAATATGTGTCAGAGGGAGGTCTTGAACCCAGATCTTCTTGTCTCTGAGGCTGGTTATCTAGTCACTATGCTATGTGCCTCTGGGTCTTTTAGTCTTTTGTGAATACAAACACAAAATTTAGAATCCAATCTGTTATAAGATTCTCTGACTACATGACCAAATCATTTTCTTTTTTGATTATACATGTCCATGGTGAAGTCTTTTGATATCCCTTATTGTATATTAGTCGTTACTGGCAAATGCTGCCCATTCACCCTGTGCTTGTTATTGCCCTTCTGGTCACCTCCAACAGATTTAAAAAATGCATCAGACCAAGTCCTGATCAAGAAATGTAAGAAAAAAAATCACAGTCATATTTCTAGCCCAGATCAGCAGAGGGAGACAGGTCTGTGAATTTGGGAAACAGGATCTTGCATGTGCCATGAAGAGCATTCCATTGAACAGGGAATAAAAGACTGAGGTTGTGTACCAGGGAAAGAAGAAATCCAAGATCCATATAGGGGGACCCCAACCTTGTACAAGATGTAGGAATAGGTATCAGGTGGCAGCTGTGATTCACTATCCATTTCCAGGTCACAGACCCAGGGCAGACTGAGGTAGGGACATATGCATAAGGGTGGTGTTTAAGAGTGAGCAGGGGTATAGATGCTAGGCTTTGTAGTGACTGAGGAACAAGATCAGAAGTAAACAGTGGCTTGTGTGGCTCTGACTCCAGGACCTGAGTAATGTCTCAGTTCCAGCCTCTGGTCTAGAACAGAACAACCAGGACAGGTATTCCAGGTCAAAAGGGGAGGCTGCAGTAGTTACAAGGAACCTGTAGATCTTTCCAACTGGCTGTTAGTGTTTGAGTCCAGCAGCAGTCTTCTGTAACTTCCAAACAGGGGCAAGCCCACAGGCAGATTGTGCAGACCTAAACCCAGATAAGGAACTTGTTAAGCTTTGACTTTGCCCTGGATCAGAACACTATGAAGCACTGAAAGTTTATAGATCCTCAAACTGAGATGTCTCTGAGAGCCTGTAGTAATAGTTCATTCAATACCCCCCAGAAAGCAGCAGAAGGATCTAAGGGTTTGTTGACAAAGTCCAGATCCAGAAGTGTTCAGATAGTAGCTGTGTGACCTTGGGCAAGTCATTTAACCCCAAATGCTCTACCCTCCCCCCTCCAAAAAAAGAAAACCAAAACCAAAACCAGAAGTGTTCAGAGTCTAGTCCTAACATAAAATCCAAAGTCAGGAAGAAGGTTGGCAGAATGAGGCAATATTCCAGAAGGAAAAAAAATCCACCATAAAGAACTGTTAGGGTGACAGAGATAATCAATAATCAACCCCAGAAAAAGAGAATGATACCAAAACATATAAACAAAGCCTTAGAGAAAAACATAACTTGGGCACAAATTCAACCTGGATTTCTGGAAGAGATGAAGCAAGATTTTTTGTTTAAAAATGTTTTTATAAATGAAATGAGAGCAAAGAGGGAAACTGGAGAAGAAATTAGAGCTTTGGAAGAAAGAATTAAAAAGGGAATTAATAGCCTGGTACAAGAGGTACAAAACCTTGTCTGAGCAACAAACTACCTGAAAATGAGAAAGAACAAATAAAAAATGACTCTATGTGACAACAAGAAATGTTAAGGCAAACTCAAAAGACTGGAAAAAATGCAAGAAAATGAAAGGTTTCTCACAGCAAAAATAACTGACTTGAAAAACTGAGGAAAAATAATTTAAGAATCATTGGACTACTTGAAAGCCATGACCAAAAAAGAATCTAGACATCATATTTCAATAAATCTTAAATGAAAACTTCCCAGATCTTTTATAATCAGATGGCAAAGTAGAAACAGAAATAATACACTGGTCAACTCCTGAAAGAAACTTCAAAATAAAAACTCCCGGGAACATTATAGCCCAAATCCATAACTCGTAAGTCAAAGAAAAAATATGGCAAACAACCAGAAAGAATTTAAGTACCAAAGAACCACAGTCAGGATCATACATGATATACCAGTCATCCCTACAAAGGAGTGGAGAGATTCTGGAATGCAGTATTCCAGAAGGCAAAAGATATGTAGGCTTACAACCAAAATAATTTTCCCAGTAAAACTGGGTATAATCCAAAAGGGGAAAAATAGACCTTTAATGAAAAAGAAGTCTTTTAAGTGTTCCTAAAGACCAGAGTTGAATAGACACTTCAAAATACAAATACACGAATAAAGAGAAACATAAAAAGGGAAACATGAGCAAAGAATCACAAGGAATGAAACAAGGATAAACTATTTATATTATAATATGTGGAGATGATACATATATTCCATTAGAATTCTATCATTATCAAGGGCCACAGAGGGAGCCTAATTAGGTAGAGGTTCTGGAAATGGTCCTATTATATTTGATGATCTTAAAGGAATGGAAATTGAAGGGAATAAAAACACATTATGGCCAAGAGTAAGGGAGAGGATGTATGGAGATAATGATCTTGTATAACTGGGGTGCGTAAAGAGAAATCCATACAAACAAGGAGAAATGGGTAAGGGAGAAAGCAACAGTGGGACCTCACTCTCATCTGAAATGGTTAGAGGAAGGAAGAATACACACAGAGTTGTGTACACAAATACATCTTACTCTACAGGGAATGGGGGGAGAAGGGAGGAGGTAAAGGGATGGATAAAAGGACAGTATAAGGAATTAGGAAGGAGTTAGTTTTAAAACAAACTCTAAGTAAAGAGGGCAGATTTTGAAGACAGGATTAAAACAAAAGGAAGAAAGAATAAGAACTTATTGGGCTCTGGGTGATGGAAACTGAAAAGGGGCAGGGAAGTAGCAGCATATTATACTAAACCTACAGCACTGGTGCTAAGCTCACTCTTCTTTCATGACACTCCATCTCTATAAAGAGCAGTCAGGAAACAAAGAGAAGAAAAAGTATAAGAGAAAAGGATGGGGAGAAGTGTGCAATTAACAATTATAACTGTAAATGAGATGATTCACCCATAAAATGGAAGAAGTTAGCAGAATGAATTAGAAAGCAGAATCTAACATTATGTTGTTTACAAGAAACACACTCATAACAGAAAGATACACACAGAATTCAAATAAGGGGCCAGAGCAAAATCTGTTATGCTTCAAAGTGAAGTATAAAAGGCAGGGGTAGCAATCATGATCTCAAAATAAGAGCAAAAAAAAAGTAATGAAAAGAAATCAACAAGTATACAACAATTAGCTGACAGCTACCATAGATAATAAATATCAGTACTAAACATATAAATACCAAAGTGACATAGCATCTAAATATTTAATGGAAAAATTAAATCAGTTACAGTTATTAGTTATAGACAGTGAAGCTATAATAGTAGGAAATCTAAATTTGCCCTCTCAGACCTAGATAAATTGAAACAAAAACAAAACAAAAAAGAAATGAAGAATTTGAATAGAATTTTAGAAATTTTAGATATAACATACCTCCAGAGATTATTAAACAAGAATACAAAATGCCCATTTCTCATCTGTTCATAGCACCCTCAAAAATTGACTATGTATTAAGGCATAAAAATGGCATAAATACAGAACAAAAATATTAAACACATCTTTTACTTACCACAATGCAATAAAAATATAATCAACAAATGACCATTGAAGAAAAGATTCAAAATTAATTGTAGACTAATTTATTTCCTAAACGATGGGCAGGTCAAAGAACAAATCATAGGAATAACTAAAATTTTCATTTATGATGAAAGCAATGAGACAGAAATATCAAATTTTTTGGGATTTAGACAAAGTAGTACTTAGGGGGAAAAAAATCTGTATTTCTAAGTGCTTTCATCAATAAAAGAGAGAAAGAACAGATCTAACTGGGCATACAATTATTTTCCCAGTTCCTGCAACCTCCTCTCCCCTATGATTGGAGGGCTGGAGGATGGAGCACTAAATTCGTCCAAAACTTTACTTTATTTTTTTTTTAATTTATTTTTTATTTACTTATTTACTTTTAATTTACAAGATTCAGTTCCACAATCACTTGGGTTTCAGATTTTCTCCCCTCCC
>CM053585.1:199665967-199712300 GCA_028646515.1 Pseudochirops corinnae | reverse complement strand
GATGCCCTCTCACTCCCTCTCTTCTCCCTTTTCAAGCTTTCTTTTGTGTGTTGTTTTACCCTGTTAGATTGTAAGCTCTTTGAGGGCAAATATTGTCTTTCTTTTTCTTATTTGTATCAACAGTGCTTAGCACAGTGTTAAGCACATAGTAGATGCTCAATATTTATCAAATTGAATAACTGGAAACCAACAAATTCAACAATCTCAATTAAAAATGAAATAGAATGTAGACTTTATGAAAACATTGTCCTGTTGATATTGTAGTTTCTGTATCTTTCATCCAAATCAATATTTTAAAATATTTGTGTAACAAATCTTGGCAATTCTAAACTAGAAGTGCAATAACATCTAGATATGTAAAGAATAGCAATTATTACCATAAGTTAAGTGTCCCTGGTATTTTCCATATTTAAGTCGTTAAAATTGTTTTCTAGTGATCTGAATATAAAGAAGAACAGTTGTTATAATGTGAAACCTTAGTATTACTAAGTATATTGAAAAACTGTTTGGTATAGACAGAGAAATTAAAAAAGAGGGGGCTAATAAATGTCTGAATATGATTTGATGAACAACAGGTTAAGATTTAAATCCAATCTATTTGTTCTCAAAATACATAGAAATGACATAATACAGTATTAAATATGATTTTTAGAAGAACCAGTTTATTAATAGGTTACATCAAAAGCATAAACTCCATTTATACACCAAACTCAAATCTGACGGGGGAAACAAAAAAACTAACAATCAAGATGATTATTGAAAAATGTACTGTACTCACAATTGACAGAGACTAAACAGATTTGTCCAATAAACAGGAATGTAGTAATGGCTATAAATTTTCAAAAGAAAATGAAAACACTTTTTCTCTTTTTACAATAATGATTGGATGCTATAGACTTGTCTCTATAAAATATCTGACAAAATCAGAGGTTCACTTAGTCTCCATCCATATAGACATATTAAGACTTCCTTTGAATTTCTAGAAAGCCATTTCCCACCATGATACCTTTAACAATGGCTTTTAAAATGAGTTCCTAGTATTATTTGTAATATTCTAAAGTTATATCATCAAAAGACACTTAACACAAAACTATGATGTATGATGATCTTTGCATACCAGTCTCATTTTTTTCAACAATTCTGAAAACTGTCACCACCATTTCTCAAATGCATTATGATATGTCAGACAATAAGGGGTAAGTATGGGCATCCATGTCCCAAAGTCTCCGACTGCTTCTTCACTGGTCTTTAATCAAGTCTTTCATTGGTTTATTAGAAAAAAAAAGTACCATCAACGCACTCCACGATCAAGTCATTTTAGCCTAGGCCTTTTTAAAACATTCAATATTACAGAAGTTGTGATACAATTGATGAAAAAGTCAGAACTGCTGGCATTACTTTTCCTTCCCACAAAAATACAAAAAAATGGACAACACATTAAATAAACATTTGTTATTAACAGTTAGAAATATTAACACCAAAAATCATGTATAAATTAGGAAATAAATGTATAAACTATTTTCCAAAGTGCTCTTTTAAATATATACACAACATTCAAGAAATTCTTAATGTAAGACATTTCAGATTGGTACATTAGTGGTAATGTGTTTTTTAAAATGTCCTTTTCTCTCAAAAGTTTTGTTTCAGCACTTAAAAAAATGTACATAAGAGGCATATTTCCATGCTGGCAAGAAGCAAAATAAATTGTATCTTCTTTGCTATCTAAATCTTTAAATATTTTCAATGGGAATTTTCAAATTTGTTGTTTTATAATTGTGATGAAGGGAAAGAAATGACAAAACCCAGGGAACAATTCCTTAAATTCAATTGCTCATATCATTTTTAGCAATTAAGAACTGTTAACTCAGCAATGGCAGAGTTCAACTAACATTTAATACAGATAATGTTAAAGCAAACAAAAAACAACCTATAAAGGAAGAGATTTCTAGAAAATAGAGTTGACTAAAGATAAAAATGAACTGAAATCCGAGGTGATGAGTTCCCAAGTCACAAGAGGTGTTCAGGTAGGTATTAGATAACTATCTGACAAGGAGGTTAAAAAGAAGATCTTGGCTTTGGGTGGAGGTTAGTCTCTGGGATCTATTACCTTTCTGAGATTTAATGAGCATGAAAGAAATGGGTAAGGTGGTGGAAAGTCCTCAAAAGTAAAATGGAAGGGATAGGAATGGCAGCTAAGATGTGGCTGAAAAAGTCCAAGTTACTGACTGGTTTTTGTCAGAAACCCAAAAGGATCTCCCAGTATTGTGAAGCAGCTATGGGCTGTAATGACTGGAAGCATAGTATAGGAGGAAGAACACAGATTTGGAGTCCTTTCCAGCTCTAAGTCATATGATACTAAAAGATTAAAAAAAAGAAAAAGACTAACAGTGCTTTCAAATCTGTTCGGTTAACATGCTAGCTCCAGAGGAGTGATAAAATAAACTCAGTAAATTGATACTTTAAGATTTGTAGAGTGCTTTAGTTAAGCTGATGATATCTACTTGTTATAAATAGCCTATAACTACAAATTACCTCAACTTATACTGAAATAAAGTTGTATACAACTGTGTATACCCTATACTGTAGAGGTAACATAATGGAGAACTGGAGGTACTACTACTGGAAAATCTAGTGAAAGTAATGAAAGAGAGTGGGAAGCTTTTAAGAAGAACTCTACTATTTTGTGCCCCTAAATCCACCTAGGATGATATGAGATTTGGGATGGGAAAAAAGCAATCCTCTCCTTATTTCATCACATGGTTCCAAGCAATCAACTACTATTTGTCAATCAATTTTATCAGTTGACATTGTATTTGTTAGTTGGTTGACAGGCAGTGAAGTACAATAGGAAAAACACTGGTCTGGGGGTCAGAAGACCTAGTACATACTTCTGCCACTAACTAGATGTGTGATCTAAAGCAAGTCATTTCTCTTCTTTGGGCCCTCAGTTTCTCCATCTGTAAAATAAGGGAGCTAGATTAGGTGAAGCTTCTAAGATCCCTTCTAGCTCTAAAATCTTGTGACCCCAATCCACTGTTATTTTAAGGGAAGAAAGCAAATTATATGCCTCAATATGTTATCTATTTTTCTACTCTTGAGTTTTCAAAATATAAAACCAGTAACAACAATAATAAAAAAGACTATCTCCACAAGAATGAACACAATATAGAAAAGATGACATTTCCTTCAGGTTATATTTTGTTCTACTATAAAGATTTGTATTAGCTGAAGTATTTTCCCCAAGTTCTTTTTATTTTCCTGTTAAATAAAAGTTTTATTATCCAAGTAAAGTTGAATCACATCTCAAACATATATGATATTAGAAATTTATTCAAATTTTTCCTTTAATAAAATTGCTCAAAATGAGTTACTCTGTATTGTTTACACAGATTTCAGGATCTCTTCACTTAGAAACTAAGCTAGCTACAATTCACCATATAAACTTTCACAAATTTCTACTTTTTGATATGTTCACAGTAGAATTATTAATTGCCAAAGGTGGAATATTTATTTGCTTTTTTTTCTGCCTAATCTGTATTTCATATAAGTCAAGTTCCTGTAGGAAAAGGGGGGCAAAATAAACTTAGCCCAGAAATATATCTTAGGTATGACTACAAAATTTGCTTGGAGATCTGAACTACCCTAGAAGAAATAATATACAAAGAATCAACTAACTGCTTGACAGGAAAATTTGGCATTAATATTTAAAAGTATCTAGAAATGTAGATCTGGCAGATTAAAATTCAAATGCCAGAAATTTTTTATTAGATAAGCATAGAACAAAGCAATATTAACTTCTAATGGACCAATCCCCAAAGAATTCTCTTTTCTTTCCATTCATACCATACTCCTCAATTTATATTGTTCACTAAAGACACCTCTATGGAGTCAGATTATTTTGAATAAATGATCCCTCTTTACCTTCTAATACAAAAATGTATATCTTCTAATATAGACTGAATCAGAATGAGACATGGGTAATTAGTAAGCATTGGAAACTATTGTTCATAATATCTCCAGTAAATGAAATATTTCTTCTTTCATTGTGTAGCATGAAAATCAACATACCACAAAGAATGCCCCTGCCCCTAAAGTAGTATAGGTAAGAGGCATATATTTCAGAGGCAACCATAAACCATGGACAAACTGCATTGCATTCAGTTAAACAGAAGTTCCTAAGCTACTTTAGGATGGATAGAGAAATTAGACCTAAGGTCTATTTGTATAAATACATGGATTGCAAGATATCCTAGATGTTTCCCATAACTGGGCACAAAAACTCTGATGATAAAATGACCCCTAAAGCTACTTAGAAACATCAAGAATGGGAAGAAGAGGAAGGAGAAAGGAAAAAAAAAGTTGCATTGTAGCAACATACAATACTATACACAGCACCAAATATATCAGACCATTAAAGCATTGTCTTTTTACCAGTATAGTGCACTGCTTCATCACCGGCATGAAATGAACACTGTTCACATACAGACGCTGCTTTGTGCTAAGGGATAACCAACGTATTACAATTAGTCAAAACCTTCTGTACACCGAGTTCCAAAGATGGACATAGTACTGAAATTAATCCAACAAAGAAGCTTGTCCCTTATTGCTGATAATTCCCGTACTGGCCCTAAAAGAGAATGTTAATAAGATTATATTTTATGACTAATTATGTTATATTTTTTGTTATTAAGTTATATATTTTGTGGAAAGAGGATATATGTCCCTAAATGAGGTGGACTCCAAGATCTAGGGAACGAAGAACACCCATGCTGGGCAAGAAATATTCTACAGGACTGAAAGATAACCAAAATACACACAATGTACATGAGATTAGCTATTAAAAGAACCTTCTCAGAAATAATACAGACACGCTACCAAACATGTTACATGTTTAGAGACATGTTGCTAATGAAGTTGAAGTGTCATCTGAAGGTTGGCGACCTAAAATATAATCACTGCAAAATATTTTGCAACTCAGAAATTGTAGCCTCTTTTGAAAAGATACTGAAATGAGAAAAGCCAAGAGCACACAGAGGGCTCTGGTGGACTGATAGAGAATAAGAATTTGTCAGTGTGTCTTCTTCAGGCTATAAAGGGGACTGTATCCTGGTGAGCTGACTCAACTATTTGGTTCATAGAAAAGAATAACTATCAGGCTATCACAGCTTGATGAAAATATCCCTTATGATCATTTAACTCCTATCTAGATTAACTCCTATTCACCAAACTACCTTCTAATTATTAATCAGGTTTCCCAAGCATTTTGTACCAGAAGGAGGGATGTTTGTTCATGAGTTGGCCTGAATAAACAGCCTGTAATTTCCTTTTCTAAATCATTGGGCTGAGATTCTGATTTAGAAATCATATTATGAATTTATTTGGTGTAAATCTTGTAGGGATTGAATACCCTGGAAAAAACTTATGAAACTTGTCCCCCATGCCTGGACTTCTCTTCCTCCTCATCTCTATCTCATGACTTCCGTGGCTTCTTTCAGGTCCCAACTAAAATCTAACTTTATATAAGAAGCCTTTCCTAATCCCCACCCCGCCTAACAATGCTAGTGCTTCCCTCTAATTGATTATCTGCAATTAATCCTGTATATGTCTTGTTTGTATATAATTGTTTGCATGCTGTCTCCTCCTTACAACTATGAACTTCTTGAGAGCATGGACCGTCTTTTGCATTTCTTTGTATCTTTAGCACAATGTCTGACACTTAGTAGGCACTTAATAAAAGTTCGTTGATTGACTGAAATTGAATGTTAGATACTGGAACACAGTAAGAGTGATCCTTGAAGCCTAAAACAGTTTTCAAGACTTTTTCTTACACATCTTCTTGTCCTTTAAAGAGTAAAATCATAATTTTGTTGTTGTTGTTGCTTTTTTGGAGGGAGGGAAGGCAGGGCAATTGGAGTTAAGTGACTTGTCCAAGGTCACAAGGCTATATTAAGTGTTAAGTGTCTGAGTCCAGATTTGAACTTAGATCCTCCAGGGTCGGTGTTCTATTCACTGTGCTACCTACCCACCCCTAAAATCATGATTCTTAAACACACACCAAATTAATATTCATAGGATGTCAGGTAGACATTGGTTACCTTAAAATCAATTTATTTCTATTGTTCCTCTTAATAAATCAGTTTGTAGAACTCTGGTATAATTTTAATAACAGTTCTATGATAGATTTAGGAATATAAGCTCAATGCAGATATTTGCTTTAACTGAATATGAGTATTTGTTATGAGGGCTTTGTTTTTATTTCTTTTCATTTGAGAAATCTGTCAATTAAAAATAAAATGTAATTTTTAAAAGAACATAAACTTGAAGTCTGAAACTTTTATTTTAGAGCTTCATATCCCTAGTTTCAAGCACAGGTTTTCATACTAAATGGCTGCTTAATAAATGTTGAATTGAGCTGAAATCATGTGTATTCATTCTACAATAATCAAAAGCAAACAAGTCATTTGGATACTTTAGACCAGTTTTTCCATTACAACTCGTCTGCATTCTGCCAGTCAGTGGCAAATTTCTTCTGGTTTGAAAAATTTATTACAAGAGGTCTTTAATTCTCAATTTTAAGACAAAATTCAGAGTTACAATACACTGTTTTCGGATTCCAAAACAATGCTTCTATCAGAACTACTATTGCTGTATTTAAGGAACCAAACCTACAAACTTTCTAATATCAAGGACACGTTTAGCCTTGATTAGTGGCAAAATGGAACCTTTAGTCTATTTATCAGTTGTAGTCGCTCCACCCGAGGGCCTTTCAAGAACTGCCTAAAGCAAGGAGAGGATAAATGACTTATTGCGATTCACACCCCAATGTGTCCCGGAGTCAGGGTTTGAACCCAGATCCTCCTGACTTCTAGTACTTTTCAAGGTATGAAGGTGTGGTTATCTGGGGGCAGAGAGAATTGCCAAAGAAATCATTAATATTGAAAATTTCAGAAAAGCTTGCCTGTTCATAACCATAAGGCCTCTGTTGTTGGGCAGATGGTCCTGTCTGAGAAGTTCTATAGCTTCCATACTGTTGTCCCTGTCCCTGTTGGTAGCTGGAATACTGTGAAGAAGCCCCCTGTGTAGGACCTAAGAAAACAAGCATGAAAGGTGAATTATTACAAAAATTATACACCATTTTATACATTCATAAAAATATGTTAGCTTTATTCTCTGTAGAGAATGTCTATACTTAATTTTTAAACCCACAAATTATGCTGAAATCACACATACAATTTTAGAAATTGTCCTCATTCCCATAGTACTTGAAATTATTTCAAACTGTTCTGGTGTGTAAGGGAATACATATCATTAAAGTTCAGACAGAATATGTACTAATGTTGAAATAATATTGACGGTATAAATGTGAAAATATTTTGAGCCCTTGATTCCATCTTTCAGTTGCTTAATTTGCACCATCCAAAACACAGGTGAGGCCTCAGTGATCATTCAGTGAATTGATTCTACTACTGTCTGACAGGAAAAGGAAGCATGAGAACTGGAGCAAAAGAACTTGAGCTGAAGAAAAAGGATTTTTTTTTTTTTGCTTTTTGGAGGAGGGAAGGCAGGGCAATTGGGGTTAAGTGACTTGCCCAAGGTCACACGGCGAGTAAGTGTTAAGTGTCTGAGGCTGGATTTGAACTCAGGTCCTCCTGACTCCAGGGCCAGTACTCTATTCACTGCACCACCTAGCCACCCAAGAAAAAGGAATTTTGAAGAATGTTTGGATGATTTTGAAATTCTGAAGAAAACCAGACACTGAGCCTGGAGTGAGGATATTTGGGAGGATTTTTGGAGGAGCTGAAAGAGGAAGAGAAGGATCTGAGGCAGAGGAGCCAAAAAGATGACAATTCAAGCTGGTAAAGAAGACATTGGCAAAAATAAGATACGATAAATGAGTAAGACAATAGAAGAGTTACATCGATTCATCTATTTGAATGGCTAGATCCAAAAGTAGTCATTAATGGTTTAATATCACATTGGAAGAAGTTGTACTTCCTCAAAGGAGAATATGACATTGAGGAGAAAGGGAAGGAAAATGGGATAGCTAGGTGTAACAGTGCATTGGGGTAGAGGGGAGAGCAGGAAAGGAAGGAAATAAGCATTTATAGAGCACCTATTATATGTTAGGCACTGTGCTAAGGGAGCAAGTATGTGATGCAGTGGATAGAGCATGGGCTTGGAATCAGGAAGATTTATCTTCATGAGTTCAAATCCAGCCTCAGATACTTAATAGCCGGGTGACCCTGGACAAATAATTAACCCTGTTTGCCTTGGTTCCTCATCTGTAAAATGAACTGGAGAAGGAAATGGCAAACCACTCTAGTATCTTGACTGAGAAAACTCCCAAAATGGGGTCATGGAGAGTTGGTCATGATTGCAGAACAATAACAACTGCTTTACAAATATCTCATTTGATTTTTCACAATAACCCTTTGAGTTAAGGGCTCTTATTATCCCATTTTACAGCTGAGGAAACTGAATCTCAAAAAAGTTAAATGATTTGTCCTGTATACAGGGTCCAGCGCCAAAGTTGAGGGGCCTGGTCCCGATTTGTCAGGCAACTGGCATGCACTACCTAATAAACTGATATGCTCAGAAGCTCAAATCTTTGTTTCTTCATTTGTTCCATCTTTCATTTGCCACACTCAGAATAATGTTTTTAAATGCATTAGACAAAATATTTAGGTTTACAAAGGAGACCAATCATATTGAAATATAATTATAAAATATATTTTAAAAAAATAAGTTCATAGATCCCATGTTAAAAAACTCTGTTATGGGGTTGTCATAGCAACAACACAAGAAGAAAAGAAGTGGTGATATCCAAAAACTCACAGGAGATAAAATCCAATAAAAAAAGCCTGCAATAAAAGACAAAGCCTTCAGATATCTGTAAGCAAATGTACAAAATATGCATATCAGGTCAATTAGAGGTTCCAGTGCAAGAAGGTAAATACCTCATAGTATTACTGTAACTTGGTAGGTTGGGATCCACAACTAGAATATGCTTCTGGAATGGCATACTTTATCAAGAAGGAAAAAGACTGGTAAAAAGTTGGGGGGGGAGGGGTAGAGTCCTACTATTTATTAAGATTATACTCATGAAAGGAAATATATGTTTTGGAGGAAGACGTGGGCAGTGTCTTTATCTCCTTCTCTTATCTCTCCCTCTCTCTCTTTCTTTCCCTCTCCTTCCCTTTCTTTCTCTTCTTTCTCTCTAAGCTTGGCAGCTAATATTTCACTTGCCTTAATGATAACCAAATTCTTCAAAAGTTGGAAGAAACAACAAAGGAAACTACTCTTCTGAATCTGGCTCTCACTAACAAGGAAGAACTCGTTGCTGGGTTGGAAATGTTAGTGACTATAGAAAAGTGACTACTGCATCTGAGAATTTATGATAGAGGAGAAGAAAACCCAGGTATATTCTGTTGTGTATTCTAGATTTTAGAAGAGCAGATTTGGAAGGTTTCAGAGATAGGATGGGTAAGATCTCATGGCTTATGATTTCTACAAGGAAAGTCAGCCCAAGAGGAACTGAGAAGCTCTCAGGAATAAAATGTGGAGAATTTGGAATTATTTGGAAAAATTATTAAACTGTCTCTACTCTTTGACCCAGAGATCTCAGAGAAGAGCATATACTGGAAGAAGGTCAAACACAAAAATAAATGACTCATACATATCAAAATATACATAGCAGCACTTTGGGTAGTGGCAAAGAACTGGAAACAACTGATTCCTCATCAGCTGGGGAATAGTTGAACAGACTGTGGTATATGAATGCAATGGAATATTGTTATGCTAACAAGAAATGATAAATATGAGGAATTCATAGAAAAATGGAAGGCCTGGTATGAACGGATGTAGAGCAAAGAAAGCAAAACCAGGAAAACAGGACACACAATGGCTAAAGTAATGCAAATGAAAGCAATACTCAACAAAGCTGAATGAATGCTGTATAATCATAATGACCCATCTTGTTCCTGCAGAAGAGGTAAGGAAATGTACTTCCTTTCTTTTGTGGGAGAGGAGAGGACCTTCAGATGTAGAATTTAGCACGCACTGTCAAATGTGGTTACTGTGTAGATTGATTTTACTTAACTGTTTTTCACTGTCACATGGGAAGGTTCACTATGGGCATGTACTGGGAAAGGGTATATCCAGGAATGACATCAATGAAAGAAAAAAAAGTAAAAGAAAAAATTCTGAAAATAGAAAGGGAAAAAAATTTCAATTCAGAGAAAAAGATGGAGTGGTCTAAATGGACAAAAGTAGATATTTCAGAAATTCATCAATCAATTTTTAAAAATCACGTACAGAAGATGGAAAAAAAGGGCAGGGAATAGAAGATAAACAAAAATGTATGGGATGGTCCCGCAACAATTCAGATCAGTCACGTTGAAGTGAGAATGAGCTGAGCCTGCAACAAATCAGGGTGACAAAAATGTGGTATGTGGTTTTTTAAAAGCTATATTGTGGAAAAGAATATCACTAACGAGGGCATAGGACTACGGTTTGGGTGGATAAGTTCAGTGATAACAGATAATGGAAAACAGAGACTTTTTCTGAGGCAATACTGTATGTAGACGGGAAATCTAGAAGACTTGGGCTCTAATCTTATACAAGGCACTTATTAGCTGGGTGATCCTGGATAAGACCTTTAACTTCTTTGTGCCTTACTTCTGTCATCTGTCAAATCCTAAGCCAAATAAGGAGATAGCAAGAGAATACCATGATGAACTCGCGTGGATAGGAAGAGAGCTACCCTTAAGAAATTGAAGTCACCTGAACCAAATGAACCACATCCTAGAATGCTGAAAAAGGTGGCAGATGTAATTATGGAACCACATTAGCAACCTTGGAGACTATGAACAATGAGAAAAACACCATAGGAATGAAATACGTCCCATTTTTTTACAAAAAGAAAAGCAAACAGTCTACAAACTGAAGATTAATGAATTTGATTTCACCTCCCGGCAAAATTCTAGAATTTATTATTAAGGGATAATTGATAAACATATGGGAAAGGAAATAGTGATCACAAAGAACCAGCATGGCTTCACTAGAGACAAGACATGCCAGACTAATCTCATTTCCTTTTTTTTTTTTTTTTTAATGTTTCCTAGAGTGAAAGATTAGGGGAAAGCTGCAGATATGTTTTAACCCAGATTTTAGCAAAGCAGTTAACATTCTCTTGTATTATTCTTGTGAAGAAGATGAAGAAAAGTGTGTTATGCAATAATACAATTAAATGGAACCGGTTACATAGCTGGACCAAAAAATAGTCTTTAAATGGTTCAATGTTAACTTGGAAAGAGGCCTGTAGCAGGACACCTTGTCCTTTTTAACACTTTTATCAATGATATGAATAAAGCCAAAGATAGTATTTGTAACAAATTTGCAAGTAACAAACAAAAAACCCAAGAGGGTAGCTAACACCTTTGATAACAAAGTCAGGTTCCAAAAACATTATAACAGTCTGGAGCATGGGCTAAATCCAATTATATGAAATATAACAGGAATAAATATAAAGTTTTACACTTGGATTCAAAAAGTCAACTTCATAAGTATCAGATGGGAATAAGTATCATCAAAGAGAAATTGGTTTTAAAAAAATTCAAGATTTTGGGGGACTGAAAGATCAATATCACTCAAAAGTATAATAATATGGCAGCCCAAAAAAAGCTAATTTGATTTCAGACAACACTGAGGAAGACATTATGCCCAAGACTAGGAAAGTGATAGTGCCCTTACAGTCTGTCCTGGTCAGACCACATCGAGGATATGGTGTTCAATTCTAGATGCCATATTTTAGGAAAGACATTAATAAACTGAAGAGCATCAAGGCAAAGGAAACCGTCATGGAGAAAAGTCTTGAGACCAAGTCATATAAAGACTAGTTGAAAGAATTGGGGATGTTTAGCCTGGAGAAGAGCTATTTGTTGGAAAGAGGTAACCTCATAGTTTTCTTCTAGTATTTGAAGGATTATTATGTTGAATATCAATTAAACTTGTTCTGCTTGGCCCAGAGCTCGGAACTTAGAGCAAAAAATGGGAGCTGCAAAGAAGCAAATATGGTAAAGCCTTCCTAACAATCTGAGCTGTGCAAAAAGTGGAATCAGTGCCTAGGGAAGTAGTAGTTTTCTCCTCACTTGAGATCTTCATGCAAACATTGGATGACCACTTGAGAAATGTGTTATAAAAGGGAAATGTGTTATAAAAGGTCAGGGTTGGACTAGATGGTATCTGAAGTCTCTTCCAATTTAAATGATTCCGTGATTCTAAGAAATTGAATGATTATAGATAAACACTCCAAATAATTCTGATGAAAAGATGAACTGGCTAAAACAATTTTTTTCTTTCTATTCTTATGGTCCTACTTTCATGCCACATCACAGTACAGAAGTAATTCTTAGTTCTTGAATGTAATGGCAATGGAGCACAAACTTTAGCAGATACCACCAAATTAGGAAGGCTTCTAGTGCAGACCTAGGATGGACTCAACACTGTAATTCCTTATAAAAGTATACCTCTAAATAGACCTAGCTGTAAAACTGAACTGAAATGGATGTTCCCTTGGATACTAAAAGGAAAAAAAAAGTTTCAGCATGCTGGATGGACATTTTATCAAGTGAACCAACCCACAGAAGACGGGTCAATGCTGTTTTTCTCACCGTATCCTTGTTGCTGTCCTGGGTAGCTCTGTTGGTTTGGGTATTGCTGCTGTGAATACGTCTGTTGTTGGGCGGCTCCCTGCTGATATCCAGCCTGCTGCTGGCTATACTGGGAATTTCCTAGAACAGAGAAGACAGAGCTCATTTGAGATAATGTCATTACCTAACTTCAGTTGCTGATCAATAACTGAAATCTTCTGAGATCTTTTAGATTCTGTTACTTCAACAGATTTGATTTCTATACTTTTGTGTTCCAAAAATATCTGAAAATTTGTTTCAAAGAAAAATAGCCCATAACATTCGCTTCAAAGAGAGCCTACTTCCCAGTCCAAACACTTTCACTGCAAATTGCTCTAGTCTTTCAATGGCTAAAGGAATGGAGACGGAAAACTCAGTTTGTGAGGAGTAGAATGTACAGGCAAAGAAGAGAAGGTGGAATTAATATTTTTTTTTTACTCAGATTTTTAAGAACTAATGGCCTTTTGGATCCTAGGGAAGGTAGAACAAAACATTTCCTCCCTCTTGGCTAAGAAGTGGAAGATTACCAACACAACATACTGTACCTATGGTTAGACTTGTGCATCAGATGTTTTTGCCTAATGTTTTTCTTTCACAAGGGAGGGTCACCCTGGAAAAGGGTGGGAAATAACTTTGATATAAAGACAAAAGGCATTAATAAAATGCACCTTAAAAAAAAAAAAAGAAATTAAAGGCCTTTAGTAATAAGAGTACAGACCAGTCATTTGTGGACCAGGGATTTAGAAGCACTGGTCTAATAGAGCTACTCATTTAGGAGCATCTTTTCACTGGCAAGAAAGCCAGCCCTCCCAGCAACTTATGTATGCATTTGAGCTACAACTGAGTAGGAGGGTCCAGCACTGAGAAGATGATTCAACCTAGGAAAAGGGGTCCAAAAGTCAACATATTCACATTTAATTGTAACTATGGCCATAGTCTCTAAATGGTCACTGGGCATTTAAAATGAAGCTGACACAGAATTCTAGCATTTAGGGTGCAATGATTTGCTTAACACATGCTCTTCAGCCCGCGAATGAAACACTCCCTTGCTCTGGGAATCCTTCTCCAAGAGTCAGTAGGGTGAAGAGGAAAAAGGATTGAATATGGAGTCAAAGGACCTGGGTTCAAATCTCATTTCAGTCACTTTCTACCTATGTAACCATGGGCAGTTTAACCTCCCTGAATCTGTTTTCCTCCACTCTAAAGTGAGTCCATCGAATTACACGGCCTCTGAAATCCCTTCTAGTCCAATACCAACAATGCTATGAATCAAATTTTTATGAAACTATTCTTTATCATATTTCATACAATGTGTCAGAATTCAAAAGAATTCTGTAGAATTTATGCAATTTCTTTATATACCCTTATAATTTATGCAATTATGCAAACAATCTTTATAATTTACACAATTATGAAATTCCAGAATTTATGCAATTCATTAACTTTATGTAGGATCAAGGAGGCTGAATTTTCAAATACTGGCATGTACTAGTCATAGTGGAATTTTTAAATAGAGATTTTTACTACATTTTGGATATGGAGACAAAAGGAATCGGAAATGTGACCTGAATTTACCGATTACAAATACTAATAAAAATCCATGTTGTGTTTTTTCTTCTCTTTTTCTTTCTCCTGTCATTTTAAAGCTTTAATTTTTACTTTGAAAAACTAGCCAGTTCCATCTAGCATGCATTGTAAAAGCATCATTTTGGAAAAAAACTGTCAGAGCCTAGTCTTTGTGCTAGACAGGAAAAATAATTTTTATTATGAAATGACTGCATTACCAAGCAATTATAGAAAAGTTAAAGAGTGATATTAGCAATTACTGTATTTTAAAGTACTTCAACAAAGTCCTTCTAATATGAGTTTAAAGAACTGCCATTTCAGATTCAGTTTGGTGATTTAATTCCATTCAATGATTTTCAAAACATCTTTATAAATAGACTCTATTTGTCTATTTGAATCATTTTCTTTTGAGTAGGGCTTTGTTTAAAAAAAAAATGCAAAGTACACATTGCTTTTAATTTGCAATTTGTTGAATCCTAAATCTGCATTAATTCCAGTTCTTATGAAGCACACAGTGGGGGCAGATGGAATGTAAGGAATTGTTTACTCATCTCCAGCACTGAAAATGCAAATAAACAGCATGGCCTGAAATGGATAGTTTTTCTAATCAAAAACTGTCCCAGAGGTAAGAAAATGGAGTCATGATCGCAAAAGCACCAGGACATACCAGCTGGTGTACAAAAAATGCCCCTCTCATCCCCGTATCTCCCATATTTGTTCACAGTTTACAGATAGCGTTATTTTATTCATTGCCCTTTGAAGGAAAAAATAAAGTGAAATTATTTGTTTCAATAAGACTCAGTAATCTTTTTTATTGGAACTACTTAAAAACTATGGGGGAAATTCAATTTGCAATTACATAGAATAACAAAGCAAATGGAAGTTCTTAAATAAAAGTTGTATTCTTCATTTGATAGTTGAGTGACCTAATTTAAGTCTTTCTAATTATTAAGCATCTTTAGAATTTTTCAGCAGTCATTAACTTCTGCTAATCTTTTCTGAAAAATACAATTCTGGTTCCAGCAATAGAGTGGCAAATGAAGCAAGACTGTTTAATGAAGGAAACGATTCTCAAAATTGCTTCATTTTAGACCTTCTTTTTGGGAGTCTGAGGCAAAATTAGTTTTCCTAAATATATTAAGGTGGCTATTTCTGGGTACCTTGTATGCTTTGGTGTTGTACAGTATCATGTTTTTTCTTCATGCGCTGATGACAAGCTATATATACTACCTGAGCAAACAGAAAATTATTTCATTTAGCTGGAGAAAACAGATAGCCCTTTGATATGAACAATGTAAAGTGAGAAGAGGTTTCAAAGCATAGATATCCTAGGTACATCACCCTGACTGCCTCTTCAATAGCAATCAAGACTATTTCACACAACCAGTAGAACTGGAGCACCACAAAATACACTTTTGTATCTTTCCACAGCTGTGCTACAGTGACAAAACCTCTTCAACACCAGCAAAATCTGTATTTCTAATGGAAAACTCATCAATGTCCATTTTGTTGTTGCTATTATTTTTGTAGGAATATGGCAACACAGCGTGGAGATCCAAGGAAATGTAATATTTGTTGTTACTTGTGAAAATACTTATGCCTCATAAATCATGGTGTTCTCTAGAAAATTGTCTGCTCTACAGAACTGGTATAAAAACAACCAGAGTAGTTTTAAAGGCAGAATATGGTTACAGAATGAACTAGAAATAGCAAAAACCTTTATCTAAATCAAAATTTGACAAAGTAAGAAAATTTGAAACATAAATGAAGAGCTACTGTTACATAAGGAAAACAAGCAGGTTGGCACGGTGGAAATAATCATTAGATTTGGAATTAGAAGGGACCCGGTTCCATATCACAGTTCTCATACTCACTAGCTGTGAGATCCTGGGTCAATCTCTTCAATTTCTCCATCTATAAAATAGGGATGATGTTTGCACTGCCTATTTCCCAAAGTCACTGTGAGGATGGTGCTTTGTAAATCGTTAAATGCTATATTAATGTGAATTATTATGACCTAAAAGATTAAAAAACCTCCCATGACAACCACAAGCATTATTCTGAATGTTCTACTAAAGAAAAAAAAGCCCAGCCAGTTACTATCTGACAACATGCTGAGATACACACAGGAAATCAATCAAGTTTCAAATTTGTTCTAAATACGCTGACCTTTTAGAATTTCCAGGTATGTTTCAATAATGTGAAAATTGCAAAAAAAAATTATTCTATAACATCATTGGTCACCTAAGCCCACTGGATTATTTAACTCCACAGTGAGAGGAGTATGCCTTATTTATGTCTGAATTTCCTTTGATGCTCAGAAGAGCCCCTGTGAGAAAGCAGTTGTTATAATAAGTGTCTGTTGAATAAATGAATGAAAGAATGAATACTGTTAAACCTCCTGGAAATTTTTGATAAATATTATTTACTTCATTCAGATCAATTCTTGACTCTGGACCCCTTCTAAATTTGAGTCTCATACTGTAGTATTTGAAGGCACACTTGTAGAGGAGTATATTTGTTATTTTGACTAGACTGTGAGCTCTACCTCCTCAACGTTTGGGTTTTTTTGGTTAGTCTGGTCATGTGATTTCTTTGGTATAGAAAATTCCCACTGATGAACTTCCTCTATGAATGCAGATTGGCAAATCCACAACTTATAGTCAGAGAGCTGACTGGAGCACTGAGACTAACTACTTCAGCAACACATAGCCAATATATGTCAGAGGTGGAATTTGAACCTGGGTCTTCCTAACTTGGAGGCCAGCTTTTCATCTACTATACAATACTGCCTTGAATCTGACATCTGTTAATTGTGTGACTTTGAGTAAGTCAATTAATTTCCCTTGACCTCAGTTTGTCATCTGTAAAATGGAAATAATACCTAGATACAAAAATAACAACAATAATAATTTTATATTTGTGTATCACTTACATTTGTGAAATGTTCACTTCTAAAAGAAATATTACTAAAAGATGAATTACAAATTCTAAAACTGGTTCTTTGTATAATCTAAATGGTATCACTTTTCATTTCACTTTTATTATTTGTCTCCAACTTGTAGGTCAATACGACGGGCAAAACTTCTTTTTTGTATGATTTGTTCTAAGATTCTTTATCTTCACTTAAAGGTTAATAGTTAAATAACTGATGTTATTTTCATTAGACATAAAATAAATGTGATAGCCTAATGAATAATCTATATGTCAGGATTTCAGAAAGTGTTCAGATCAATATCAAACTATGTAACAACTGTCTATTGGACAGATATTTCCCTAAACTGCAACATTATGATTTACCAAATTATGTAAAGTATTCCTCATTGTTTACTAACTTCTACAAGATATAGAGCAGTGGTTCTCAAAAACTATGTGGACACACTAATGAATTGCACTAAGTATGCCATGAAATTTTGGATTTTATGTTACTGCAGATGAAATAAAAATTATAAATAATTTTATTTAGCATAAACTTTACTCCCCAGCACAAACAGTTCAAACATCACTTTTCTTTGTGTTTAGCACAGTGCCTGCCAATTAGTGAGTACTTACTATATGTAAACTGATCGATTACTGAATACAGCTATTACACATTTAAATATTTGTCAGCCAAAAAAATTCAATTAGTTTTCTCACCTCCTTCATAGTAATGCTGGGTAGAATCCTCAAATGACCTGTCATAGCTCTGTTCAGTGTAAGATGACTGCTGATACGCATAGTCACCATGTCCTGCAATCAAAGGAGCAAAGAGACAAATTCAAAGCTGTGAAACACCTTTGTGATGTGTGTGGTCTTGGGGAATGTGGAAAGAGGTATGCCCTGCATCACGTCCTAGTAAATACCATTTAGAAAGGCCAGCAACCCACAGGATCTGTCACAGGACTCATCACTATGAAGTTCTGCTCAGAGAACTTCTAATCCAACCCCATCATTGTATAGAGGGGAAAACTGAGGCTGAGAGAGCTAAGCAAATTTGTCCAGGTCATATAGCTGGTCAGCAGGAGAGCTAGGATTGTAAATATATTACAAATAAACCTCACTGTGCCATGTTCCCATAGAACTAACTGTTCCCTGGAATACCACTTTGCCTAAAACAAAGAAAAGTTTCCTTCTTTCCTTCTTTCTTTCTTTCTCTACTTCTTTAGTCCCTTCCTTTTCTCTTCCCTTTTTTCTTTTTTTTCTTAACATTAGGCAAGATATAGCTATATTTTCTAGTTTGGGGGTAAATGATCTGACCTGTGGTATATCTGAATCTGCTTGCTGGTCTATTTATCATACTCTGAACATATCTTGTACTTTTCTTACTCCAAGTCTTTATTCATACTATTCCAGCCCCCTGAAATATTCTCTTAATGCCTTCAATCCTCCATTCCTGGAATGGAAACTGGACTCACCCTTCAGGGTCCAGATCAACTGTTTCCCCCTTAAAACAGCATCTACAAGTCTCCCTATCCTCTACCTAATGTTCATCTTTTGAACCCATATAGAACTTTGTTTTGTGCTACCAATCTAATAGTACTTTGTATTTATTTATATGTATATGTGTCTTATCTTCCAGGTTAGGCTATAAACTGGCATGCAAGGATTATACTTAAATCTTATATATTATTATTACTACATATCTTTGCATCTCTTTCTTACACATAGTAGACATAAAATAAATGCTTATTGAATGAATGTAAAGATGGGCCTTGTTATAAGGAGGTTCTGGAATGTTCTCCTTCCTCAATTCTGTCTCATAGAATCCCTGAAGCATAAACTTCTACAATAAGCCTTTCCAGATCCCCTCAAATGCTAATATCATCTCTCCCTAAACTAATTTGCATTTATTTTATAACTTACTCTTTATGTACTCATCTATGTTCAGGTTCTGCCCCTATCGAATGTGAGCGTATACTCCTTGAGAGTATGGACTGTTACAGTTTTGACTTTGCATTCCTAGGGTCTACCACAGTATCTAGCACTTAGTAGGTTTTCAACAAATTCGTGTTTATTTATTGAGTCTACCACTTATAAAACAGGTTTTCCTCAATAATAATTCTCCACATCCCTCTTCTGTCTGGGACTTCATAATTTAAGAGGGACAGGATGAGGAGAACATACAAGTTAAGAGAAGCAGAACAGAATGGTTAGGAGTAGAAAGCAGGCCCCAAGAATAAAAGACACTGGATTATTTAGCCTAAAGTAGAGAAGACTAAGAGGTGATTTAATAGGAAGGAAAAGAACTTGGAAAAAAAAAATTAGTGGACTTTTGTTAAATGCTGGCATAAGTTACCGAGTAAGGTTTTGCAATCTTCTGCCTTGGAGCTCTTAACGAGATTTATACACATCTTTCAAGAATATGTATCCATGCTTGGAGATGGGATGGGTGAGACAACTGACATCTTACACCTTCCAACCCTACATTTTGAGGATTCTATACAGTGCCTTGGATGAAAAAGAAAATTAAAAGCCCTCAGATGAAACCAAGGGTGAGGATACAGCACCAATGGGTTCCATATAAATTCTCTCACTTTGGAAGCTTGTCAAATTACAACAAAAAAAACCAAGCCGATAGATTCGTTCTAATCTACACTATCAGATGCAAAACCAAATATTTAGCTCTTGATCAAAGGAGACCCACATCTGGTATGCTGGATGGGCAGTCCTGTGGGTCAGAAATTTAAGATGTCATGGCAGAATCCTACATGAGAAAAAAAAAGAAACAAACAAACAAAAAATCCAACAACAACAACCAGAGGAACATCTGCCTTAAATAAACCAAAATGGCTTGAATGCTGTAAGTCTCTCAGATTTTATAGATGTGTTGTAAATCATTCACATATTGTTTAAATAGCAGCAAGCTTTTAGTCCTTTTTGCTTGCTCCCCACCCCACGCCACAAGAAAGTTACCATCTGGATAATATTGCTGGTTCATTGGCTCAGAAGCGCCTTGACCATGGCTGTATTGCTCACTGTAATATTCTTCTTGCCCCATGTACTGCTGAGAAGAACCTGCAAAAGTCAGAGAAAAGAGAATATGTTAAATTACCTCTAAACCCAAGAAAATGCCAACTAGTTTTCTATTTCCAAATGACACATATAGATACACATACATTTATGATACATAATCTAGAAGACTTGGATTTCAAGAACACTCTGTTCTACATAAAACATTGCTTTAATGAAACAATAACATACCAACAGAAAGATAAAGTTGATTTTTTGCAGACACCACAATAATGTGACAAAACATGAAGGGGAAACCTAAAATAAAGGCAACAACTAATATTCTTCAACTTGCCCCCGTAAAGGCTGTGTAAGTCTTAATTTATACTTGTCTCAACAGAATACTTTATCTAGGAACACCTAATAACTCACCCAAATATTTAGCCATGCAGTTCTCAAAAACTCTCATTACTTCAACAAAGAACTTGAAAAACCAGCATTTTCTGCATTTCTCCTCTTGGCATTTTGTACTTTCAATTTATTTTCCAGGCTTTTCAGTTATCTCACTAGACCGAAGTACAGATGGACTCCACTCTAACTGCTAGTTACACAGAATTGTGAAATGGATCATGAGCGTCATTATTTTGCTAAAATTAGATATGGAGAAATACAGAAATAAAGCATTGATAAATCATTAGAATATCAGCCCTCCTGACTTTCTCTATGTTCTTTCTTATACAATCTGTATTCCTTTTGCAGGACTGGGTGGACAAGGTATGGTCAGTATGAAAAATCAAACTTCTGTTTTTTTCCTAGCAGAATCTCCAGATTTTACCTTGCTGTGAGGGCCGGTATGGACCCATTGGTCGCTGACCCATCATGCTGCTTCCTTGGTTGCTTTGACTCATCATTGCAATAGAGGACTGTCCTTGGTAATGCTGGCTCCCACCTTGTGCAGAATTGTAATGGGATGTTGCTGCTTGCTGGTGCATCATAGAGACTACACAACACACACAGAACACTTTCCTAAATGAATCGTCACCATTATCTCTCTCCCAATATCACACACATTCCTTAAAACCAAGACTACATCTGTTAGTTACAAGGACTTCTTTCACTCTCTTCCTACTATTTCACACAAAAGACTATAAAATTTATTTATTTCCCCCCTCAATATCCGATTAAATTTCCTGCATACTAACCTGAACCAATATCCTACTACATGGTCAGATCACCAATCTTTTTCAGTCAGCTATATTAAAACGTACCTACATTCAGAAAATAACAGAAAGCATGGTTGTAGCAGGATTACCAAAGCGGGTCTTATACTGCATATAGAAATGTCACTATGCTTGTCTCCATTGTCCAGGCATTGAAGCCTTTACGATTCATCTTTCAAATAAACCCATTCTTTGTCTTTCTTGCCCTACTTTATATGGAGGCCCGGCTCTCATAAAAATTAAAACTGAGATGTTCTGACTGCTCCTGTAACTTTTCTGAAGAAGTCGTAAGTGGATGGTATGTTATTTTATAAACATTTATCACAACGGAATTTCTCTTCTGCACACAAAAAGGATGTTCACTGTCTTATGCTACATCCACATTAGGACATCAAGGAACTGCGTGCAGCCCCAAGTAAAGCAAGGGGAAAAAGAGGAGTTACCTGGATTAGACTGCATGTTGATATTGGTTCTAGATACATAATTCCCTATGGATCCTTGGCCTTGCATTGGCACATTTTGAGAAGCAGGCACAGTGTGGCTATACCCTGGCCCTGTGCCATGGCTGCTGACTGTCATACTCATAGAAGTTGTTGGCATTGTGTTTTGCCCCGATTGTTGCATGGACACATGGTTAGGACCTATTTCAAAGAGGAGAAAGCAAGAATGAAAGCAAGACAAATAATAATAAGCCAAACTTATATAGCGATTTGTAGTTTTTGAAGTGCTTTTTATAAACATTATCTAATTACAGCTTTGGGTTTTAGAGCATGTATGCAAAAAGTAAAAAAAACAATAACAAACTAATCTAATCACAATATAAAACATATATGACAAAGTACATATATTATTTCATTTAAGTTTTGTAAAAACCTTTTGAGATGGGTTAAATATTACTTTCCCCATTTTAGAGATTGGGAAACTGAGGATCGGTGAAATAAATACACCTATCCTAGGTCACAGAGAAAGTGGCAGAGCCAAGGCTTCCTCTGTTTAGTGCTCTTCTACTCTAAACTTAAAAGAATCCTAAAAAGGCAATAAACTAAATGTCTCACAGAGGCCTGATGTGCATTCCATTCACAGGAATTCGTGCTAAATAAATAATCTCTAACTTACTTTGAGATTTACTCATACATCAATTTCTAAGACCCAAAGCAAGGACTATTTCCCAAAGTGACTCTTGGATTTCTAGATTTCTAGTCACTCTTGAGAAATCGTTTGTAAAGTAGTTGGGCATTCATACAGGCCATTGTCTATTTTCTTTTCCAGAATGCTCTGGATTCAATTATTCTCTATCTCTCAGTTCCTCTCCAACCCTCATGACTACCATCACCCCTTTGTCATATCTACTTCTTACTCTCTATATTGTTTCACTTACTTCACTCACATGTTTTCTGAGGAAGGTTTCACATTTTTCTCATTACAAATTTGCAGAGACAATTTTAAAAAATACTCATGTATTGGCCCTGCTCTGTACTTCACTGGTCTGGTGTGAACCAATCTCACGGGTTCATCTGCTGGAGGAGGGAACTTCCATAGTTCTATTATCATCACCCCTCTCTCTCTTAAACATAGAAGCCAAATTCAGACAAACTCTACTATACAAATGAGCATATGATGAAAGGGGAAAGAGCTAAGATAAATAAGGAAGTTTCTAAAGGTGCAAAAAAGATAAGGCACTGAGCCCAAATGAAAGTGAATAACCACTCTTCTTCCCCTTAATTTTTTTATTAAAATTTTCCTAATGAGATTTTCCCCTAACCAAGTACTTAAATACCTGCAGTGAAGGGAGGTCACTTCACTTGTTGATATGGGAAACACTGCCAGGAGAAGTTGTGCCTGGGCATTAGGGCTTAATGTAAAAACTCCAGGTCATTTAAAAAAAAAAAATCTAACATGGGTAAGTTTTCAAAATCCCTAGCCCTAGATTCAAGGCTCCTAATTCACCGATTTTCTTTTTTCATGAAGGTAGCAGCTTAATGTAGCTTTAGGAAAGTAATTAAATGCTTAGTTTAAACAATGTGAAATTAATTTTCCAAAACCAAACCAGAGATTGTCTAGAACAATTATAGGAAGGAGAGGAAGAGGAAGCGGAGGGGCTGGGGGAGGAGGAAGAGGAGAAAGAGGAGGAGGGAGAGGAAGAAAAGGGGGAGGACAACAACAAATGATCTAGAGTCTAAAGAACTTGGTGCCAATCCTGATTTCCTACCTGTGACCTTAGTCAAGTCACCTCATACAGCCTAAATTTCCTCACTTGTAAAAGGGAAGGAGGTGTTCAAAGAGATAATTTATAAAGTCCTTCCAGTTTTAAAGCCCACTATGACTCTATGTTGCCCTCAGGTATCAGAGAGGAAGAGCATTACTACAAAAAAATTTGAAATTAATGAGAAAATGTTAATACTGCTTGCAGGGAAATGAACTATACTTTCTTCAACTGTTACCAAGTGCTTCTCTATATCACAGATAAGATTATTTTGTTCTTTACAAAATGAATATACATCCTATATTTTGGAAAGGAACATGTTTATGCCTTTTGAAACTTGTGGAGAATTCAAGATGAATTAAGTTATTTAATCTGAAATAACAGCTTTCCACCCACTCTTTGCATATTAAATCCCAGATAAATGTGTGCCTGTGAAAAGTTAACTGTTTATATGTCCCCACATAAATATCTCTTAATCTCTAAACTGTATTTTTAGTCTTTTAGAAGGCAGTTTCTAAACTGACTGTAGCCATTTTGTGACTATTTCAGCAAGTGACTGATAAATTCCCATAAGCCTGAAAGGTGAGTTACATTGTCTAAAAAACCTCCATCTTCCAAGTATATTTTGCATTAATGATTTTGTTGCCAAGCAACTATTAAAAAAAAAAAAGCACAAAAGGCTTTCTGAATGCTTACCATTGCTAATCTGACTCTGCATAAGAGATGATGGTGGGAGGCCTGTTCCAATGGTGTCACTCAGATTGCTCTGGGAATGGATAGATTGGTTGGATCCACTCTGAGGCATTCCTCCTGGCCCAAGATTCATGTTTTGTGTTGGTGGCTACAATCAAATGGAGTTTAAGTTTATTATTAAGGAAGACACTATTTTAAAAAATATGTTATGGTACCAGAAATAAGGCTTGAAACTACATTCATTTTGATTTTTTAACCTCTTGAACTGTTACCACACAGGATTAATTGTTGAATATATATGTTCCAAACAAAAATAAATGTGTGCGTGTGTATAAAATCTGTTTAGTCTAGAATTCCAATTTGCCAGAGATTACATAAAAGTAATACATTTAACATAAATATGTAGAAACTTTATCACACATAGAGAATTTTAAACCATGTATCAACTTTATGAACATTTTGATATTTTAGCATCTACGAAAAGATGCTACATTCAAGCATCACAGTTTTTTGTATACATATATATGTTCAATGCACATGTGACTATATTTCAGTACTTTAAAAGATCTAGGACTTAATCCATGCTGTTACTCCTTCTTTTACCAACAAAGACCTCGGGCCATCAGAAGACATTTTTCATGAGTTGGTGTACCCTCCTCCTACCCCCATTGATAACCCGGTGGCCAACCTTGTGGTGATGATGCAAACAGATTTTTAAGAACAAGTTAGCATCATCAACAACAAAAAACAACAACAACATCATAGACAAGAACAGCAGTGGTAATATAGTGACTTGTTGCAGGATTATTTCTCTCTGAACTCCAAAAGAAAAAAATAGATGAGAAGAGATTTTATTACCATCATTATTAATAACATCTCACACAATTATATATTATTATTGTAATTATCAGGACAGTGAGGTGGTACAGTGGATAGAGTACTGGCTTGGAATGAGATTCATCTTCATGAGTTCAATTGCGGCCTCAGGCACTTATTATCTGTGTCACCCTGGGCAAGTCACTTAACCCTGGTTTACCTCAGTTTCCTCATTCATAAAATGAGCTGGAGAAGGAAATGGAAAATCATTACAGTATTTTTGCCAAGAAAACCCTAAATGGAGTCGTGAAGAGTTGGCAAAACTGAAACAACTCAATAATAGCAACTATGCCATAGAAAACAGAATAAACATTGTTATGCTATTTATTAGGTGTTGTGTTATAATACTCTGTAATTATCATATGATTATATTCATTATAAACCTCCAGTGAACTCCTAGTCTCATGCCTCATTGTAGAATACAGACCATCTCAGGTTCTAGTTATTCCAGGAAAGCAGTATAAGTTTGTAGCGTATACTCCTCAGTGAGAAAGTCTTTGACTCTGACCATATCCATTGATAAAAAATTGTATATTTATTGTCCAAGGGATAGCCTTGCTAAACTTGGATGATGCTTATCACCGGGTTGATTGAGTGGTTAAAATATTTGTTGGTCACTGCAACTTTCAAAAAACACCTGTGAAGTTAACAGAGGGGCTATGAGCTGCATCAGGGAAGGGAGTTGTTGTTGTGTTTGTCCTTCCTTCTCGAAGAGGACCATGGCATCAGGGAAATGATGATATGACTTGCAGTTGACTTTGATTTGAGGGAGAGAGGGCTGTTCAAGGTCACCAGCCTCACTTTCTCCTCCAGAGCCATCTGGAGCCAGTGACCAGATAGTTATCACTAATGAAATCACAAATCCTTTAAGTCTACCATGATCATAATGACATTTCATCTTCTTCTTCATCATCATCATCATCATCAACACGTTCTTTGTGGGCAAATGCCACATCTTAGTTACCTTTTTTCCTTAGTACCTAGCACTGTGCTTGTACATATTGTTTCAGTCATTTTCAAGTCGGTTCAGACTCTTCATGACCCCATTGGGGTTTTCTTGGCAGAGATACTAGAGGGGTTTGCCATTTCCTTCTCCAGCTCATTTTGCAGATGAGGAAACTGAGGGGAATAAGGTTAAGTTGCTTACCCTGAGACACACTGCTAGTAAGTGTCTGAGGCCAGATCTGAACTCACCAAAATGAGTCTTCCTGTTATCATGCCCAGCACTCTAGCCACTGGGTCACTTAGTTACCCATGCTTGTACATAGCAGAGCTTTAATAAATGTTCTAGAATTAATGAATGAATAAGCCAATTAAAAAGAGTTCAACATCCTTTTGTACATATTATTTTAAATACTGAAGAAGAGTAACTGGATTTCAATTTCTGCAGCTGAGAATGATATGGAAAAACTGGCACTTTTTATAATATGGGGACTGATACTCTATTATTAGTCATTTGCATCAATCAGCCAGACAATAAAATCTTTACAAGCCTGATTTGTCTTAGGCAGTAGTAGAAATGTTCTTACAATGAAGATTTGAATAAGACCACTGTCAAATCCTTTGCACTCACCATCTAGGTTTACAGCATTTCTCTCATTCCCTTTCTTATTCCTTAACTGCCTCATATCTACCACTAATCATACCAGTTTAAACCAAAAATGAAATGTAAAAAATGTTACTGTAAACAAGGGCTCAAAGGACTTCAGAATTAGACATTACCAAGGTGAGTTTAAAAATAAAAGTATCTTTAGTCATTTTGTTTTGCAAAATATAACCAGGAATCATATAAATAACTTCCTGACTTTCTAGATGGAGGAATTCTTGAGAACATGATGAACCAGGCTTGTTTTCCCAACAGAGGGCAAGAATGATGCCACATTTCAAAGCCCTTTAAAGTTTATGACATACTTTCTTTCTTTACAACAGCCCAATGAAGTAGGTAGTACAGGTATTATTATCTCTATTTTACAGATGGGGAAACTGAAGCTCAGAGAGATTATCTGACTTGCCCATGGTAATTTAGTTTGTATCACAATTTTAATACAGATTTTCTGACTTCAAAGTCCAGCAAGTTTTCATTTTGACTATATTGCCTCTCCATTCTTTCAAAGAAAGCTAGCACAATGGAATCATATTATTCAGCACCGAGTGGAAGATATAATAAGGAGAGGTCTTCTGGGAGCAAATTTTGAATTATCAAGGGATAAGGCCCCTAGTTATAGTGCTTACATAAATTGCTGTCCCAGAGTATGGGAGTCTCGGAAAGCAGAGTCCAAGTCATACTTTTATATGTCCCCAGCCCCTTTGGGCCACCATGATCACCTCGAAGTCAAGGTGAATCAATTTAAGACCTTTGAGGATGAGGAGATAAGGACAAGAATTGCAATGGATGCAAAGGTATTAAGGAGTTGTGATCTGCAGGTATGAATGAGTTGTGATCTGCACTAGAGGGAGTGTCCACACTCATGAGACCAGGAATCCAGTGAAATACCGGAAAGAATCAAAGACCTTCCTCCACTGAGCATCTTAGATTCTACTGGATAGAAGTACTTACGGCAGGAAGCAAAGACTGCATGTTCTGGTTAGAGTCTGCTATTGTTGCCAAGTAAACCAAATTTCTGTGTAGTATTTGTTGGTATCTATGGGATAAAGGAGTAAAATTATTCAGGGTCTGGAGACCAATATTGAATGTTCTCATATAAATCAATGTGGACTTGATATAATTGATAACTTATTGATATTACATAAATATCAATTAAACAGCAAGTATTTATTAGCAAATAAAGTAAAAAGTAAGCTGGCTCTTTCATTAAAGTCCCTTGGTTCTAGTAACCAGTAAGGTAGAATCTAAATGCCACCCCACTCAGGAAAGCATCAGACCCACCACAACTCAGTACAACTCAGTTTGTACATTTTAGTTAAACATCTGAGATGACAACATTCAATAGAAAGAATACCCCATAATGATGTCACAAGCTCCCTCATGCCAAAATTAGAAAGCAATAAATATGATGCTATAAGGACTCAGAAAAAAATTCTAGTTCATGTCATAGTAAAAAAAAAAAAAAAAAAAAAGCCAATCTTTCTTTAGAAAATAACCAGGTAAAGAATTTTCTTTTAATGAGGAATGCGTTGCTTTGGGAGACCACAAATGTAATGGCAGCAATTTAGCTGAAAGAAAAGTATGAATCTGCAGAGTAACTCAATCCTATCTATCAAATGCTATTAACTTTTTTTTAACCTTGTGTTTTTGGTGATCTTCAGAATGGCCCAAAACAAACTCTGGGAAGACAGCTGCACTTATGTTCGAAGAGTTATTAGCATGCACTGTTCTGAATATCCAAGGAGCAGATGGTAATAAATGCCCATAACTTGACCTATAGCAGCCCCGGATGGCTAGCTTGGGAGTGACCTAATTCCCGAAATTCTGTCCAGACTTTAAATAAAAATGACTAAGGTCAAGATGAATTCTTGGTACCTACACTATCCTGTCCATGGCTGGTAAGTTACTAGCTTCATGATGTTGGGCAAGTCACTTAAATCTCTCTTGAGACTCAGTTTCCTGATGTGTAAAATAGAGAGGATAATACCTACAGTCCTTCCCGTACAGAACTGTTGTGAGGATTAAGGAAATAATGTATGTAATATGTTATACAAATATCTATTATGAGCCTTATTATCATCACTATTCATTCTCTACTCTTATAGGAAATTCTATTCAAAAATAAGAAAGAGTACCTTATCTTCATCATTCTGGGATTTTTTTTTTGTTATTTTTGTTATTTCCTGTGAATATATGTTAAGAAGTGTCCTTTAAGTTGATTTCTCACTATCATTATAACACTTAATTATAATAATTATTGTTATTTAATATCTTACTTTATGGCTTACAAAGTACCTTCATCATAGTAACCTTATGAAGTTAGCTGTGTAGAGATTGTTTCCATTCTATATATATGGAAACTGAAGCTCAAAGAGGCTAAGTAATCTGCCCAGTGTATCAGAGCTAGGACTCGAGTCCTCTCATTCCAAATTTAGTACTTGTTCCAAAACACCATAGAATTCCTAAGCCTAGCAGTCAGTTTCTACATGGAAAACAATCAGCAACCAAAATGGGAAATTTCTTGGGACCTAGGAACAATAACTTTTGGCACAAAAAAAGATTCTAAAAAAATGAGTGACAAGTTTGACATGCCATCCAAATGCTCTGAAAAAGATGAAAGGAAAATATACTATTTGTTATTTGCCATAATAGATATTCACACAGTGGGGGGTGGATAGTACTAAACACTCACTTGGTTTTTTTTGTTTGTTTTTGCTTTTTTTTTTTTTTTGAGGGCAATTGGGGTTAAGTGACTTGCCCAAGGTCACGGCTGCTAGTAAGTATTAAATGTCTGAAGCCGTATTTGAACTCAGGTCTTCCTGACTCCAGGGCTGGTGCTCTATTCACTGCACTACCTAGCCGCCCCTTGGGAAGGTCTTTAGAGATCATTTAGTCTAAGCTCTTTATTTTAGAAATGAGGTCTATAAGGGTTAAGTGACTAGCCTAAGGTTATACGACAAATAGTGAAAAGCAGAGCTAGGATTTGAACCTAGAGTCTCTTATTCCAAGTTTAGTGCTCATTCTACTAGACCATACTACTCAAAATTTAATAAAATTTTTTTTATATGAATAGCCAACTAATCTATTCCATGGTCATTTTTAATTTGTATTGAAATGGTACCATTTCTAGGAGAAAACAGGAAGTATATGTCCTGTTTAGAGTCTGTTAATAGCCAAATTATATAGTCTTGTTAACTGGCAAAAACACTCTGCCACACACATGTTTCTTTCACCACTTAAAAAAAAAAAGCATCATTGTAAGGCAAGGATAACAGTCCTTTGACACTATTACTTACTGAGTACATTCTGCAGTCTTGCCCTTACTCTGGTAGTCCATAATACACTGAATTAGGTGATGGTTTTCATCTAGCATCTAAATAAAAAAAATAAAGTTAAAACATTCACAAAAATATCTTTGAATGGTTCTAATCCTGGGATATCCAGATTTCTGTTTTAGGATTTCTTAATATTTGTGCAAGTTCATTCATTTATTCATTTCATAAATATTTACTGAGTGATTGCTATACTCATGACATGTTATGTGCATGGTACTACACTGGGCAGAAAAGGGAAGACAGCAATAATAGAAGACATAGTCTCTGCCCTTAAGGAGTTTGCAATTGACTTGGGGGAAAAAAAGATGGATCATTCTGAGAACAATTTAATATTAAATATTAAAAATGTTTAATACCATCAGCTATCATTGATGTACCATCATGGTATCTTGAGTAAGAACAGTTGCTAGGAGATAGTTTTTGAGAAAGGTTTTAAAGGCAGTACTGAATTTAGATTAGTCAAGAGAAGGAAGGCGGAATCGCACTTCAGGTACCATGAAAGTAGGTCTAATGTATTAAGACAATGTACAGTGCCAGAGAGATCAGAATGGACATACAGGAAGACATTTTTATCAAATAGAATTTCTTACAATATGAAGAAAGCATTCAAATTATAATTTATTTCTTGTCATTTGCAGCACCAGATACTTCAAATAGAAATGAAAGATTAAGACATGTTCCATTAATCTACAAGACTATAATATGGGCTGAGGAACAAGTGATACAAGGAGGTCAACCCGTGTCATAAGGGAAGCCCTTATGGGGTTTATAATAATATTATTTGATAAAATCCTTATAGCAGTCACAGAGACTAATTAGTAACAATATTAATGTTTCTATTTTTGTGCCTTGTATATAGTAGGTGTTCAATAATTGTTGAATTGAGAACAAATAAAGCATTTTTTATTCACAGAATTTCATATTGGGGAGAAAGTGGCAGCTTTCTTCACCTCAAATCTTAAAGTACCCTAAAACAAAAAATGCTTAGTCTGACAGCTGAAATATGATTACTATGAGGAAGCCCAGCTAATCAGAGAGCAGGAACATGATATACATTGCATAACATCAAAATGAGTGAAAATGAAGAAACATTATCACAATTTCTAACAATAATTTTTAAAATTTTATTTTTCAAATCAAAAACATTTTTTCTCCTTCCCTTCAAATCAAAAAGAGTAAAAGGGCCTCTTAACAAATATATGTTGACAAGCAAAACAAATTCCCAAATTGGTCACATTCAAAAATATATGGCTTATTCTGTATTCTGAGCCAACCACATCTCTGTCAGGAAGCAAGGAGCACATTTCATCATCAATCCTCTGTAATCATCATTGTTCATCACTTTGATCAGAGGTCCTAAATTTTTTTCAAGGTTGTTTGTCTTTACAAGGTATTTTTTAAAAAAATTAATTGCTATCTTTAGGTTTTACATTTTCTGCATTTAACAGTATTTAGCCATTCCCCAATTAGTTGGCAGCTATTCTGCTTCTAATCACAAGAATGAATTTTTAATTGCCAATTTTCAATAGTTCATCAATAGCTGCATATCCATTTTCTCTAAGAGTTTTTGTTTCTGTGAAAGAAGTGCTGTTTATTTAATTTCATTCAGGTGATAGCTCCTAAATTAGTTTAATTTAATTTAGTTGTTGGTTAAATTTTAGACAATTTAACCAACTTCACTTGGTTAAAACTTCACTTAAAAGTTCCACTAAAAACTGTGAATACTTTTTGAACTTTTCACTCCTTTCTCATCTACTTGTAATCTGGTTTCTGACCTTATCACTCAAGTGAAACTGCTCTCTCGAAATATTAATAATCACTTAACTGCAAAATCCAATAACCTTTTCTCCATTCTCTTCTTTCTTGACCTCTCTATTACATTTGAAATTGCTAACCATTCCATTCAATAAAACATTTTCTCCTGTCTGAGTTTTCATAGTACTCTTCTCTCCTAGTTCTTCTCCTACCTCTGTACCCATTCCTTCTTAGTCTTTGCTAGATGATCGATTCTTCAGGTCCCAATCTCACTCTAGAGCAGTGTCTAGGCATTATGTTTGGTGCCAGGAATATCAAGGAAAAAAAGGAAATCATCCTTGCCCTTCTCTTTTCTTTCTACATTTTATCTCATCATGATTATCACTCATTTCCCATGGGTTCAACTATCATCTCTATGCAAATGATCACACATTTACGGCTGGAAGGGACCTGAGAAGCCATTTAATCTAACTCCCTCATTTTAAAAATAAGGAAATTGAAGCTCTAAAAGCTATTTATGCAAGGTCCCAGAAACAGTAAATATCAGAGATGAACCCAAGTCCTCTGACTCCAGAGTTAGAACTCTTTTCACTGTACCATGGAGACTCCCAGACCTATATATTCAGCCCTCGTCTCTTTCTTAAACTGTAGTCCTGCCATTAGACTTTCCCGCCTGTATGTCACAGAAGGCATCTCAAACTCAACATGTCCAAAATGGAACTATTTATTTTTTCACCAAGGTCCTACTTCCTAACTTGCCTATTTCTATTTAAGGTGCTATCATATTTCTAGTCACCCAAGTTCACCATTTCACAACCCATTCTTCTTCATTTCTTATATCCAGTCAGTTGCTAAGTCTTGTCCCCCTACCTTAATAACATCCATTTCACTCATTGCCTCTTTACACTCACACAGGCTCCACACCTTAGCTCAAGACAACATTACTGATTGCCTAAACTATTCCAATAGCCTCCTAACTGATCATCCTGTTTCAAGGCTCTCCCCCTCTCTAACTTATCCTCCATTTAGTTGTCTACATGATAGCCTTAAAACACACATCCAAACATACATCAATGAGCTCCAGTGGTCCTTTTGCCTCTAGGATCAAATATAAATTCCTGTTTGGCTTTGAAGGTCCTTTACAAGCTGGTCCCAGACTTCTTTTGCAGAAGCCTATACAGAACTTTCCTTCTCAAACTATGTTCTAAGCCAGCATTTCTCAACCTGTGGGTTGTAACCCTTTCACACGGTCACAGCGGTCGCCTAAGACCATCAGAAAACACCGTATTTCCCATGGTCTTAGGAACCGAGACACAGCTCCTCTATCCATCTCCAGGCAAGTCCGCCCACATGCAGATATGCCCACATACAAGTATTAAAGGGTTGCAGTATTAGGAAGGTTGAGAAACACTGTTCTAAGCCAGCCTGGTCTCCCAGCTATTTCCCATATATTCTTTGTCCATCGCTCCAGCTATGTCCCATTCCTAGGATACATTTCCTCCTCCTCTCATAAAATCCTTCCTGCAGGAAGACTATCTTGATATGCAGTTGCTATTTTGTGTCTTCTTTGTATATATTTTGCCTGTTTTCAGTATTCATAGGGAAGGAACAACCTAAAGGAAGACATTAACTTGTGAAAGCACATTATAGGCTCTAGGACATAGTACCCAACTGGGCTAGGCCATAGAACACATGAAAGAGAAGGATATGAGATTTTTGTTTTCAGAGCCGCAATTTTATTTTTTAGATATAAAAAACTCCTGATATGGAAACTCCCTCTATTAATACAGATGGGCAATTTGTCTATAACTTACAGTGTTAGAGATTTGCCTGGTGGTACTGAGAAGTTAAGTGATTTTTCCACAGTCATACAGTTAGTAACATCAGAAGAAGGACTTGAACCCTGTTTTTCTTCTAAGGACTGAACCATTACCCAGTACACCATGCTGCTTTTCAGTATGAGATATGGCTATCCTAACTTTTTATAACAATATAAGACACAGGAAGAGCACCTCAAGTTTATGGAGGTACTTGAATGCCAAAGAAAGGAAACCAGGGAAATTTTCTGAGTGTAATACTGACATGACCATTTATATCTCTGAATAAATTAGATTATCCTGGCAGCAATATAAAAAATGGGTTGGAGTAGAGAGTTTTAATCAGATTTGAAGCTAGTATTTAAATTTCTAAATTGATGCCAAAGTAGTTCCAAACAAATATTTTATAAATATGAAAGCTCCCTTTCAATGTGAACACTTCTTTTCTTAACTTTTCTACAACTACAAGAATCCCAGTGTAATTGTTCCAGGAGGTGGCCCCGCTTCAAGGGTAAGGTGAGCCACTAGAGGGAGCTACGGGATCTACTCTTAAGAGTGGCCTATTGGAAGTTCAACAAGGATATGGAGTCCCCACCACAATGAAGAACAAAACAAAACTGCCACAGAAACTCACATTTTCAGGGGCTTTCCCAAAATCAAGTGAAAGTAAGGAAAAAGAAGAACTATCTCTGAAACCATTTCTTCATTTCACTCTGGCATTCTAGTAAGATGTGAAAGTCCAATAAGGACCAATAGAGGACATATTTTGGGGGAGGGGGCATCCAGATGTCTGATTTTATCATTATAGGGAACTCTCTAGTGTGGGAACTGTCCACTGATGCAAATCAGCCACTAACTCATCTGAAATTTATAATCCTTAGCAGCTACCTAGGGAACTTAAGGGTTAAATGAGTTGCCCTTGGTCACAAAGCTAGTATATGTCAAGAGGCCTTAGAACATGAACCCAAGTATTCCTGATTCTAAGAAGGCCCATCACTCCACAAAGTTTGAAGAAATAATATTTGTCTCTGCAAATATATTTTCACTGACTTGCATTTTAAATGTTTTAATTACAGTATCATTAAATGTAATGATTCAATTTTAATTTATTTTTTAATTGTAGAGCAATTTTAACTTTTAGAAAAGCAAATATTAAAATTTCCCTTCATTCTAAAATGCAAATTCACTTTCTTTTTAAAACTTATATACCATGCTATGCTTGTGACAATCAATCAGCATACACTTATTGAACAACTAGTATACACAAGACATTGTGTTCATCTCATCGGACATAATAATAACCTCAAAGGGCCTTCTGTGCAGTGAGGGTAAGAAGATGATACATACACACAGAAATAAGTGTATACAAAATAAACACATAGTAATTGGGTGGAGAGATAGGAGAAGCTGAAGTGGGAGGTTTATCATGAAAGGATTCATGGAAAAGGTGATAATCTGAGCAGAGCTTTGAAGGACACAGGATTATATGAAGCAGAGGGATAGAAGGAGGGCATCCTAGGCAAAAAAAGGAAAAGAGAGACAGGAGATAGGATGGTGTATACAAGGGGCAGCAAAAAGGCCAGTTTGGCTGAACTGAGTGTGTGAAGGGGAAGAGTGTATATGGGATAGAAGGATAGGTTGGATTCAGGTTGTCAAGGGCTGTAAATGCCAAACACAGGAGTTTTTGCTTTCTTGCTTTGTCTTTGTAGGCCCAGCATTTAGGAAAATAGTAAACTCTTTGTTAAATGCTTATGATTGACAGACTGATTTCTCTAGAGGTATTAGTGAGCCACTAGTTTATTAAGGAGACACACATGAATAGATCTATACCTTAGAAATACCCCTTTAGCAGTTGTGTGAAGGATATATTGAAAAGGATGGGAACTGAGGCAGAGGGACTATTTAGGAGACTGCTGCAATAGTCTAGATAAGTGGTGATGTGAACCTAAAAACTAGGGTGATGAGAGAATGTAAGAGATGCTGTGGATGAAGAATCAGCAAAAAATTGAAACTGATTAAATATGTGAAATGAGAGAGTGAGGAGCCGAGGATGATTCTGAAACTTTGAAGACAGATGAATAGAAGGGTAGTGTACCCTTGACAGAAATAGGGAAATTGAGAAGAGGAGTGGATTGAGGAAGAGGAGTTCTCTCTTGTGTGCGTGTGCGCGCGCATGCGCGCATGCGTGTGTGAGAAGGTAGTGAATTCCATTTTTCAATGTAAAGGCTTCTAATTTCATCTGTAACTAATTTTCTTCAAACTTAGAGGGAGTTCTCTCACTTAAGAAAGTATAATGTGAAATCTGCATTACTGAGTTAAAGCCGAATTCTGAATTCCCAAGAGGAACACATAAAACCTAATACTTCTTTTTTAGGACTGTTCTCTTTAAGATAGAAAGTCATTCGGTTAACAAGCATTTATTAGGGGCCTACTATATGGTAAAAGAACTGCGCCAAATGCCAGAGACACAAAGAAAGCCAAAAGACTATCCCTGTTCTCAAACAGTTCACAGTCTAATGAGAGATAATATGTAAACAAATATATACAAATAAAACATATGCAGAATAAATTGGAGGTAACCAAAAAAGGGAAGGCACTAACATTAAGGGGGCTCAGGAAAGGTTTTTTGTAGAAGATGGAATTTTAGCTGGGTCAGGAAAAAAGCCAAGGGAGTGAGGAAAGAGAGTATTCCAGTCATGAAGAAAAGTCAATGAAAATGCCCAGAGACTGGAGATGAAGCATAATGTTCCAGGAACTGCATGGAGGTCAGTGTCACTGAATGATGGGGACGTGGAAGGAAGTGGGTATTTAAGGTATGAGGAGACTGGAAAGGTGAGGAAGAGTATGTTGTGAAGGGCTCTGAATGCCAAATAGAGGGTTTTGTATTTGATTATGAAGTTGATAGAGAGCAACTCGAATTTACTGAAGGAGGAGAGGCATGATATTGGTCAGATCTGTGCTTTTAGGAAGGTGATTTAACAGCTGATTAGAAGATGGACTGGAATGAGGAGAGATTTGTGGCAGGAAAACTCACCAGCAGGGTATTTCATTAGCCTAAGTGTGAGGTAATGACCACCTGCACCAATGTGGTGGCAATGTCAGAGAAGAGAGGAGGGCATATAAGAGAAAAGTTATTAAGGTAAAATTGACAAGACTTGACAACAGATTGCATATGGGGTGTGAGAGCAAGAAGTCAAGGATGACAACTAGGTTTTGATCCTGGGTATTTGGGAGGATGGTGGTACCCTCCATAGTAATAGGGAAATTCAGAAGGGGAAAGGCTTTGGGGAAAAAGATGAGTTCACTTTTGGACATGTGTAGTTTAAGATGTTTATGAACACCTAGCCTGAGATGCCTAAAGGGCAGTTGGAGATGTGAGTCAGTTAGAAGAGACATTAGTATAAGATAAGAACTTCTAACATAGCTAAACCAAAACAAAACCCCTTGAAGAAAGTTCAGCTAGGATTCAGGTGATGACTTAAGGCAGCTGCCATTACAACCTTATTAATCTGCAGCAGAGTTGGCTGTACAAAATATTTTTTAAAAGGACAGAAAAATGCAGTAAACTGCTTATTCAGGATAGTGGGAAAATGGAGTGTTCTTGTTACTTAAATCTTGTGGATAACTAGAAATGACCATATATACAAATATAGCCAACTCATTCTTTTAAGACAACAAGGCAGCAATTCAGAGCTTTATATGAAGTTTTTGGATTGAGTACAGGAAAAAATGATATATTGATGGTGTGATTAAAAGTAACATTTTGCTTCTAAAAGGCTCAAGATTGTATGATATAGGGACACATATGGGCAATCTAATCAACCTGCACTATTGTCAATATAATAAAATGAATTGAGTATTAAAAAGTCAAAGAAAAAAACAAGCTTTCTGGTCCTTTGTCAACATGACTGGTAAATTGCTGACATCTATTCTTGCCATGATTGGCCAGGGCAACAATGTATTTAACAAACACTTTTGACCAAACCTCAAAGATCAGAATACAATAAAATATTACTAACTCTAGAACAATACTAAATATAATTAATCTTTCTTCGATAATTATCCCACTTATGTGCCTTTCATTCCCAGAACATTTCTCTTTTTCATCTCCACCTCTTAGAATCCTTAGCTCCCTTCAAAGTTCAGCTCAGGAGCTCAACTCCTGAGGCTCTTTCTACTCTCCCCAAAATTACTTTGTATGTTTTGCATATATATCGTATCCTTCCAGTACAAATGTGAGCTCCCTCAGAACAGTGACTGTTTCTATCTCTTTCTTTTCTTTTTTTTCTTTCCTTCCTTCCTTCCTTCCTTTCTTTTCTTTTTCCCATCTTTGTATCTCTAGTCCCTAGTGCTTTGCAGTAGTAAATGCTTCATAAAGGCTTATGGTATGGAGGAATAATAAATGAATGGCCAGAGGGTTGGATCTTGGAATGCTAAAGGGATATTATTATAAATCTCAAATAGCATTGTTTAATGCTGAGGGAAAATTCTGGCTCTTTAAGCTTGTGTCGTGCATAACAAAAACTTAGCATTTTAGAAATACACAGACAAACCTCACCTATGCATGAATAATAATTTCTCTTTTAAAACATACATTTCTTTTGATCTTGAAATACACATCTTTCAGAATTCTATAGGCAATTACTGAAAAGTATAGGTGAATTTTTTCACTTGAGTACTTCAAACACAATACGGGGCCTGGGTCTGCTTGTACAGATCACAACCCACTTTTATGCCTTAATAGAGGGTCTTCATTAGTCACTGTGGCCAAAAGTTTCTTCCACTGATAACCAGTATTCTGAAGAAAATCCTTGGAGCTAAAACCAATAATAGAGACACAGGCAAACGCTCAGTTCATACTCAAAACATAGCAGCAACATAGGTTTAGAGCTGGAAGGGATCTTGGTTTAATCTCCACATTTTATAGATGAGGAAACTGATTCACAGAAAGGTTAAGTGACTCACTCATGGTGATATAGGTAGTAAGTGTGGTGGAAGTTAAATCCAAATCTTCCTGCCTCCAAGTCCAGGGCCCTATCCACTAGGCCATGCTGGGACCTGCTCAAGCTCACGCTTTGCTAGAATAACAAAGATTCCACATAGTTGCAAATCCTATGAGTTGGCTTTAAATCTCTCTTGACTCTCTAAAAGCGGCAAGAAATTGGCACCTAAGACAGAGATCTAGATACTCAGCAAATACAGATCAATGGTGAGAGCATTTTCTTGCAGGACCATAATCTGTGTTAAATTTGCATAAAGCCCTGAGATGCAATTCTCAATTTGCATCTAGATGCAATTAAATTAGAATTAACATATCCTTTGATTGAAACTGGGAAGCAAAGTTTGTAATCATCACTATGACTAATTGTCACCTGTCTTAATGGGAAAGACCCTTGAGCTACCTGAGTCTATCTATGAGCATAACCACTCTACTACCAAGGAGAAAGAGGCAGAGAGAGGCTCTTTTCAGGAATGGCAGAGAAGAGGAATTTGTCGTGAGTGAAAAGGTTCTGCCATCTACGGCACAAAAAAGAGCCAGAAGGGGCCTCAATCTGTGACCAAATAACAGAAGGAGCATGAAATCTCTCTGGCCGACAGGGCTTAATTCAATTCAATTAAAAAATATTTATCGAGGGCCTATGTGCCAGGCATTCTGCTAGATGCTAGGGATGGGATGACAAAATGACTTGGCCTCTGCCCTTGAACAGCCTTATATTCCACCCGATGGAAACAACATGAACAGATAAGAAAACAGAAAATGAATACAAAGTAATTTCAGGAACAGGGGAAAAGGCACTAACAATGAGATTAGGGAGGAAGACAATCAAGAAAGGGTCTTTTGTATGGGCTGGGCCCCTGAGCTAAACCTTGAAAGAGTAGCGGGGATTTGCAAGAGAGAGGCAGGGGTGAGGTGGAAAAGCATTTTAGACATGAAGGGCAGCCAGTGCAAAGGAACAGACATGGAAAATGGAATGCAGGTGCAGCTAGGTGGTGCAGTGAATAGAGCACCAGCCCTGGAGTCGGCAGGACCTGAGTTCAAGTGTGGCCCTGGACACAACACTTACTAGCCATGGGACCTTGGGCAAGTCACTTAACCTCAACTGCCCTGCCTTCCCCCCAGAAAAAAAAAAGCAAAAATAAAGAAAATGGAATGCAACATGGTACAATGGAAAGTGCATTGACTCTTAAATCAGAATACATGGATTCAAAACATGCCTTTGATATTTAATACCTGTGTGACTTTGGGCAAATCATTTAACATCCCTGAGCCTCAGTTTCCTCATCTTTAAAATGAATAAACTGGACTAGATGGCCTCTGAGATCCTTTCTAGTTCTAGATCTATGATCCTTTATGAAATACCACACACTATGAACGTAGTGTACTTTTGTGGAAAGGAGTAAAACGAAATCAGTCTGGAGACTAGAGTCAGTTTGCATGGAACTTTAAAGCCAATTAGAAGAATCTGAATTTTATACTAGAGGCAACAGGGGGCCCATATAGCTTCTTGGGCAAGGGTGTCCTAACACGGTCAGACACGTGCTTAGGAAGAGCACAGTCCAGAGAGCACAGGACCTGGAGTCAAGAAGACTCATCTTCATGAGTTCAAATCCAGCCTCAGACACTTACTAGCTGAGTGTCCCTGAGTATGTCACTTAGCCCTGTTTGACTCAGTTTCTTAATCTATAAAATAAGCTGGAGAAGGAAATGGCAAACCACTCCTGTATCTTTGCCAAGAAAGCCCCAATTTGGGTCTTGAAAAGTCAGGCAATGACTGAAACAACTGAACGACGACAATAAAAAGGCTGATGGATTAGAGCAGGGATCACAGGATCAGAGATTTGGATCTAAAAGAGACTTCAGAGGTCACTGAAATTCAGGATCACAGAGCTAGAAGCGGAGGGAATCTTAGAGACAATCTGGTCCAATGTGGCTCATTTTAGGGAAGAAGAACTGGGGCCTAGAGGGATCTCAGTGACTTAACTTAGATCAGAGGTCAGATTGCAATTCTAAAGTGAATGCTCTCTTACACAATACTACATGATCCAAATCCCTCATTTCACAAATGAGGAAATCAAGGCCATGAGAAACTCTCCTATTTTCATAACAGTTGATTGACTTGTCCAGTCGCACATATATAGAGTCAAGATTTGAATCCAGGTCCTCTGACTCCAAATCCAGGGCTCTTTCCACTGCATTGCAATAGTTCTGGTGGAGGTTAGTTTTTTCCAGCAGTACAAAGCTCTCAGAATGTGCCAGATGAGTAATTAAAGTCAAATCTATAATACAAGATGGCAGAAATACTACACAAGATTAAAATCTCAGGAAATAACATCAACTAACTGAAATACTTAAAGCTCCCATTCAGAGTACTTATCCTCCATCCACCCTTACCCCCACCGCCCAAGTTGAATCCGCCAAACTCATAGATTTGTGATTCAGGGTCAAGGTGTAGGGATCCCTGTCCATCCTTCCAACCCTCCATGGAAATGATTCTTCCTGAACCCTCCCCTTCACTGGAGAAGAAAGTATATGTGCAATAAGGTGAAAGAACCAGAAACTGACTAGAGAAGGATACACAGCTTTTTTGGGGAGGCGGGGAGAGGAGGGAAAGAAAAGAATATCAGCCCTGAGGGGAAAGGGTATGCAAAACCAGTTTTTTTCCCTCTCCTTTCTACGTGGCAAAGATCCATGCAGCTGACCCCTTCCCCTCTCTCTCCATGTGAGGTCGGGGGTTAAGGAAGGAAGGAAAAAGGAGGAGGAATGGAGAGAGGGAGGGAAGGAGGAAGAAAGGAAGAAAAGAAGGAAGAGAAAGTAGAGGAAAATTATTGGGAAAAGAAAGAAAATGTGAAAGACCAAAAGTTTGAGAAAGTCTGAATAAAAACTTAGTCGACAGAGAGGATCATAAAGACAGAAACAGGAATGAGTATAAAGTTCAAAAAGAGTCCAGAGCACACTGAATAAGTATTATAGTATGAAGGACAATAAGATAAAATTTGCCAATAAGAAAAGAGGATCCTGTGGCCTCCTGAGAGATCATGGAACAGCAAGAAATGCCAAGGTGGTTCAGAGAGAGAGAGAGAGAGAAAAAAAACTATTTAAAGAAGATATTAAGAGTGAAATTTGGTCAGAAATAAGAATTCACCAAGAAGAAGAAAAACACAAATAATAGTGTAGAAGAAATTGGAAAGCCAATAGAAGAAACTGGCAGGAGAGAAGTAAAATAGAACATTAAGAGAACACAGGGATTCCATACAAGTCAAAGCGACTGACCTTGAAGAGAGGATGTGCAAAGATAACTTGAAGATCATGGCTCTCCTGGACAGAAGTAACAAATCAAAAAGTCTGAATATCATGCTACAGGAAATAATATGAGAAAACCATATAGAACTTTGGGAAAGTTCTGGTGAGAGGTGATAAAGGACCTGAACTAGAATGATATCTGTGTGGGTGGCAAGAAGAAGATGGATATAATCTGTAAAACGAAGGGGTTGGATTGGACGGCTTCTGAGGTCATTTTCATCTGTAAAGCTATGACTCTAGAATTCTAGAATGTGGAGATTGAATTGACAAGACCTGTTGACTGGCAGGATATGGTAGTGGGGAAGATGGAGAGTGAAGTATCAGTGGTTACTCCAAGGATTGTTGAGCATCACAGAATCCTAGAACCATCAGAGTTGGAAAGAGATCTTAGGAAGCACCTAGCTCAATAATCTCATTTTACTAGAGAAAACTGAGAGGATAAATGACTTGTAAAACGTCCCTTTGTTCTCTCTCTTTTTTTAAATTACACTACACTGTCTCTTGGCACACTAACAATCTCATATTTTTGAGTTTTGGAGGGAATGAAGGGACTAAGTGTAGAAAAATGGGGCTAGAGTATATACCTTGTACTCAGTTAATCAAGAATGGTTAACCTTTGCATTCTTAAATATGAGCTATCTCACAAGGGGAGACTGCTTTAGTCATTGCTGCCACATGCAAAGAATAATTCCTTTTCTGATAGTCTGTCCATTCAGAGTCTTTGAAGGTTTGGGGATAAAGAGCAGTGATGAGTCGTAACCAGGGGCCAACTGTCTTAAAGAGCAGTAATAAGAAGTGCCAATACAGAAGCCCAAGCCAAGTGTGCCACAAAATGCTTATTAATGCTCATCTAGTGATCCTCTAGAGCACTTTAGCCTTCATTCTCCTTTGCTTTGCTTTCTGAGCCCCCAGTCTTCTTTCTTTTTCTCTTCTCTAAGATATTCTCTCTCTCCTATGTCAGATGCCCAGTCCTCTCCTCTCCTCTTATCTTTTCCATCCCTTCCCCTTTTAAAATCTGTTCTCTGAGAGTGAATGTTTATAGCTTATTATAAATTTAAGTCAGCGTGGAAGTCTAGGGATATTTGCATTTCGACCCTTTTAAAAGAATTTTTTTTTCAGGTCTCCTGAAAAGGTGAGAAAAGAATCTTTTTAAGCAGGAATTGTCGTCCAAAGTGACTATAAACTCTCATTTCCTAAGATCTTTAGGACCTGCTCAAGACAACTAAACAGCTGATATTTATATAGGGTTGGACATCTCTTAAGGTCAGAGAACTGGAGAACTTCAAATCCCAGCTCTGCCAAGTAGGCAAGATACAATCTCTCTAGGCCCCAGTTTCCTCATTTGTAAAATGAAGACGTTTGGTTAGATGGCTGCTAGTATCTTTTCCAGCTCTAAAATCTATGCTACCAAATACATTATCTCATTTGATCAGCCGAATGAACCAGTTCAAGATTTTCCAAAATGTTCTCTGCTCAAACCAGAGAATGTGAAAAAGGGCTCTCTGAGAATATGTTAAAGTTAGTGTTATTTTCTCCTTTAAAAGAATAATTACAAAGTTCTGCATTTACCAAAAGTATTTTAACACCAATATTCTCCTGGTGAAGCTATGACTTAATGGATTATGGATACAACTTCTAAAAAATCTAAAGAATTTCTAAAGAAATACAAGTGACTAAAATGCCAATGGAAAGGTGACAAGGTAAGTATACTTCAAGACAGATAGTAATAGTAACAAATATCAAACAGAAAGCCCAAGTGCTTCACTAGTGTCCATGGAATATTAAAGGAATGGAAGGCCTGCAGCACTTGCAGACATGGATAAGAATCTTACAGGACAAGTGGGCTTGGAGGAGCTATGATCTATCTATATTGGTAAAGGGATTACACATAGCAGTTACATCAGAGACCCATCAGTGCTGTAAGTAGTTATATGTGGTAACTTTTCTATATGAAAAAGGCTCAATTTATTCTATTTTGTCTCAAAATTTTCCCTAAACTGCTTTACCTCACTGTAGCAACAAGTATCAAACGCTAAAATGTATTCAATTAAATTAGCTTGGGAATCGCTAGACTCTGTTATATCTCAAGATCTTTGAGATTTCAATGAAATATTCTAAGTGCTTTGTAAACTCTAAAAGGCTACATAAATGTCAGTTGTTGTTATTACTGATGATGATGATGATGATGATGATGACGATGATGATGATAGGCAGCATGGCATACTAGACAAAAAGGAAGACTCTACTTCAAAGGAGTCCAAGTCCCATCTGTGACACATATATGTGTGGCACTGGGCAAGTCATTTAACCTTTTGGTGTAAAGAGCAACTCTCTAAGACACTAAGTTACAGAAAAGTCTCAGATCTAAATCGGCAGAAAGTTTGCTACCAGTTCCTTAAACCAGTGAAATCAAAATTCAAAACTTGCAAATATGTGTACACATATACATTCACATAAATACATCACTCCTCCCCCAACCTCAAATACCTAAAAATGAATTAAATGTTACATATGTTGATCAGTAGTGTAAATATCATCAAGTAATATAGCAATTGAGTGAACTCGCAAGAAAGGCATCATACCAGGTCATAATTTACACACTCTTTGCCAGTCCAAACTCATGTGCACCAATACACCCCCCAATATACCACCCAGCTTTATCAATGGTAAGAATATAATACCAAATGAATCATGTCTATTTTTTGGCTAGCATTTTAACTGTTCTCTTTCGCATTACACCATCAGAATGGGATTTATTCCATTATATAGTATTACTTTTTCTTCTTGTACCTTTTTTCTCAGAAAGGTGAAATTCTACCTACCATGTGAAGATCAATACCTTGTTAACAGCCTAATCAGTAGACTTTACTCTTTCTTTTAGAACAAGCCTTATTCCAGTCCCATCTAGCTCTAGGCCCCTGGGCTCTAACTCAGCCACTCTAACAAGTGCAAAAATGAGACATACTTAAATATTTGTCCCCTCTCCTGGGAAAAGGTATAGGAAAATCCACTTTATTTCCCTATAGCAACCATTCTGCTACTTGTTCAGGAGAAAATATCTTTTCTTTTTTGTCATGGGGGAAAAAACCATTGAATTAGATGATCTCTGAGGTCTCTTCTAGTCATGAAATTCTATGACTCTTGGACAAACAATAATTGATCCCCATCCATGTGAGAGTTGCTGTGGGGGATACATAGGTTATTGGAGCAAGAAGCTTGGCTCTGCTGCTAAATATCTATGAGACCTTCAGCAAATCACTTAATTTTCCTCATCTGCGAAGTGGTAATAATAATTCCTGCCAATCCAGAAGCTGTTATGAAAATAATCAAATGAAGAAAAGTACTTTAAAAAGCAAAATGTCCTATTATACTTAATCAAATTGTATATTCCCTGGGAGTAGAAACTATGTCTTAAATCTCATGACACAGGGACGGAACCAAGATGGCGGTGTAGGAGCAGCAAGATTCAGCAGCTCCCACACAGCCACCCAAAATACCCATACAATATGACTCTAAACAGATTTTAGAGATCTAAAATGCACACAGAGATACTTCCCACTGAAGGCAGCTCGACTAGGAGGGACCATCTCAGTGCTAGGAGCTAAAACCAGCCCAGCCTGAAACAGTGGCTTGGCCCTGGGGGCAGCCTGATGAGCCAAGCCGCAGCTGGAGCTTCAGGACAGCAGATCTGCGGCAGCTGTGGCAGTATCCAGAATTATCAAGCCATAAGAAAAAAAAGGACTAAGTGAAAGGTCAGTGGAACTCGGCTAAAATTGGGAGAGATGAGCGGGTCCGGCCAAACTGTCTCCAGGGCAAGGAAGCGGCAGAAGCAGAGGTCCGGCAGCTGCCTCGGCATTGCTGCTTCAGTGCTCCTGGCCTGCAGACTGCAGGGGGCCAAGCGATCGTTCAGAGGCCAAGTACTCTTGCGTTGAGTGGCCTGGATCTGGATAGTGGTCTTGGGTGGTGGTCCTGAGGTGTGTTTTCAGTGAGCCAGAGCTGGTGGGGGCTGCAGCAGCCTCCTAAAAGTGCTGGAAGCTGGGAAAACCCCAGCAATTTGGGACAGAGCTTTCCCCTCTGGAAGCAGAGTTCCACAGAGCTAAAAAATCAGTGACTGGCTAACCATGAACAAGCATAGGAAGCGAAGTAAGAACAGCAACCAAACTCTAGATTCCTTCTTTGGGGAAAAGAAGGATCAAAGCAGGGAACAGGAAGAAGACAACACAGTCAGAACTCCTGCACCAAAAGCTTCCAAGAAACATGAAGATTGCCTAAAAGCTACAGATCAGCTGAAGAAGGATTTTGAAAACCAAATGAGAGAAGTGGAGGAAAAATTGGGAAGAGAA
>CM053585.1:199596387-199665467 GCA_028646515.1 Pseudochirops corinnae | reverse complement strand
ATATGTATACAATTATTATTAACATTATTATTAACTACATCCAACTGGGACTTAAGATACACAGGCATTGTGGTAGGGAGATCCATCCTGTCCTACTGGAAAGTCAGAGGGGTGATGGGGGAAGACATAGGAGAGAACAGATTGGGGGAGGGGTTATACAATGGGATCGCTATTTTTTGGTGGGTAGGGGAAAGAGGGGGAGAAAATTTGTAACTCAAAATCTCGTGGAAATGGATGATGTAAACTAAAATTAATAAAAAAAAAATCTCATGACACTCCTGCCCACCTACTCTGTAACAAGTAGCATAAGCCCAACACCGCCCTAGGATCACTGTTGGTAGACAATAAATATCTGCTAAAGTGCTATAAGAGTAAAAAATATGACTATTATCATCACCTGAAAAGAAAGTTGGTTGGCCATGTATCCAGAAAATGTTTCACTGGTACCCTTCAAATAATAAAAGAACCAAAGGAAGACTTTAATTGAATTGGGTTGCTCTTCCATAGAGAACTTAAAAGAAAACATGGCCAAGAATAGTCCAGGATGGGTTGTAGAGGCTTTATGATCTGTTAGTGGAAAACTTCCCACATTAGTGAAATTCCACAAACATTTATGAAGTGGCCACTATTGTGCTAAGTGTTGGGGAGATCTAGAGATAAATTAAACAGTCCTGTTCTTAGAGATCTTCCATTATATGGAATGGAAGTCACTTGTATACAAAGAACCAAATATAAAACATATACAAAATAAATACAAAGCATGTGGGGGAAATGCTAACAACAGGATGAAATCTGGAAAGACTTCCTATAGGAGGTGGCACTTGAACTGAGCCTTGAAGAAAACAAAAGATTCTAAGAGGCAGAGGTAAGGAGAGAGAGGATTTCAGCCACAAGGAGTAATGTATATGAAAGTATGAATGAAGGAGACAAGGTGCTATGGAAGGAACACTAAGAAAGTCAGTGTGGTTCAGACATTAATTATGTGATGGAGAAGAATGTGACATCCATCTAGAAGCATAAATTAGAGTCAGGTTGTGAAGGAATTTCAGTATAAAACAGGAGAGATTGTTGGTGGTAAGGGAGGACAGGATTGAGGAAAACAATGTTTTATTTTGAACATACTGACTTTGAGGGGCCTGTGGGTTATCTAGATGGAGATATATGGCAGATAATTGATAATGCAAGACTAGAGATTAGGGCAGAGATGAGAACTGGGTATGTAGAGTTAGGAGTCATCTGTAGACACAGTACTTAAAGCACTAAGAGAGAGTTGAGACAGAGCCCTAGGGTATACCCACACAAAGGGGGTGGGAAATAAATGTGATAACTCAACAAATGAATGAATAGTTACACAGGTAGGAGGAGAACCAGAAGAGAGCAGTGCCATGAAAAGCCAGGTAAGAGAGGGGATCCAGGAGGAGTCTTAAATGTCACAGTGAGGTTGAGAAGGATTAAAACTATGAAAAAGTCATTGGGTTTAACAATTAAGAGACTGCTAGTAACCTTGGAGAGAATAGTTTCAGTTAGAAAGTACTTCAGTCAGAAGCCAGACTACAAGGAATTGAGAAGTAATTAAGATATGAATAAATGGTGGTAATGAGTATAGACAGCTTTTTCTAAGAATTTTGTTTTGAAAGAGAGTCAGAGTCAGATGATGGCTTGAAGAAACCACATCTCATTAGTGATACCCTAGAATATTGTCAATTATCACAGAGTATTTGAAATTCTAAAAAAAAAAAAATCTCAAAAATAATTTAAATTGGGGCAGCTAGGTGGCACAGTGAATAAAGCACCCACCCTGGGGTCAGGAGGACCTGAGCTCAAATCTGGCCTCAGACACTTAACACTTACTAGCTGTGTGACCTTGGGCAAGTCACTTAACCCCAACTGCCCTGCCTTCCCCACTCCAAAAAGCAAAAAACAAAAAACAAAAAAACAAAATTAAATTAATAAGTATTTATTGACTTAAACTGCTGAATTGTTATATTTGCCACAATTAAAAAAAAAAAAACATTGCTACACTGCATATAAGAGAATGTCCCATCTCATCAAATACTGAAAAATAAACCATGGTCACCACATTAGATAAGCCCAGGACAGGAATTCACAGGAATCAACCTAGACTTAAATTATAATTAACAATGGGGTGGACAATCAAGAGTTGGTTATATAGAAAATGCCTTCCTTGTTTCAGAACATAAGACATAGCATTGTCATATGTACCCAGCACCTGAGAAGAAGGAAATAACTCATCAGACCTGGGTGGGTTCCTAGCTGCTAACTTCTACACCTCTTTGAGAATTCCCATACTACATGACTTCCCTTCACTATGCAGCTCTTTTCAATCTCATAAAACTTCCTAATATGCCCCTATGTGCTATGCCTACATTCCTTCTGTCACTAAAAACTCATGAGGACAGGTTGCAAACCTAGATGACTAGAAGGATGGTGGTGGCACAGTAAGAGGGAAATCTAGAAGATGAGTGGGTTTGGGATGAAAGATTATGTGTTTTGTTTTGGACGTGTTGCAACCTTTGTTTTACTCACAAGTAGATCTATATTTTCCTATCACTTCAATCAACAACGAGCCAAAGATTTAACACCATGTGCTAAATCCTGGGTATACAAAAGCAAAAATCAAAGTTACTGTATGTGAAATGCATCAATTTAGATGGATGAGGTCTCATAGATTTGGAAGATCCCTGCAATAATACAGATCTCAAACCATCAATATTTTCCTGTCCTGTGGGACTGGTAGTCACATTCTCCCATAACTTTGACAGTGAGGATCCACCAAATATGATGAGGACTTTCCCCATCGTCCCCTGACTCCATAAAAGTAGCAGTGGAGTACTTTGGTCAACCACTTGTCTTCCCTGACCCTTACCATGAGAACAGCCCATTTTCTCTTCCTGAATATAATTTCTTGATGACATTTTTTACACTTAATATTCTTGGGAGCTCCTCATATGGTGCAGCATGCTCATACCCATTAGCTTCTTTATGACAGTCTTTCAATAACCATTGTACTCCATGTCATATATATGGCAAGCAATAATACAAAAGACATATTAAGTAAAGCATTCATTCACTGAACATTTATTGAATATTTATGTGGAGGAAAGACTACTACAACAAAAACTATCAGACTAATAAGTAAAAGATAAGTTGCAAATCTACACTGGTGAAAAGATTTCTCATACCGATGAAATAAAAGGTTTCTCCCCCTCCCCAAAATGTGTCTGTCAGGTACTTGTTCCTTGCCCCCTACACAACTTCTTGCTTCTCTTCACTTATCCAAATTTTAACTATTTTTCAAGGCCAAACTCAAATCCTACCCCTCCATAAAAATTTCTCTAACTATTCCCCATCTATACTAATGTCTTTCTATGATCTGCAACAATCATCTAGGTCTTCTCATATGCACGCATGTTAGTTACCATTCCTGGTATATGGGTCTTTTTTCCTCTCCTTATCTGAGGACAAAAACCATATACTAGCTTTCTATTTCTCCAGAGACTTCTATACCATCTAGTGAACCCCATATAGTAAGCACTCAATAATAAAACCCCTTTACATTTGAATAGCATTTTCCGCTGAAGATACGTTAACATCCCAAGTCTCATTTGATCCTTACAGTCACTGTGACACTGGACAAGTCACTTCATAGAAGGAGAAAGGAGTAAACATTTACTAAGCACCTCCAATGTCCCCAGCTGTGTGCTAAGTGCTTTACAAATATTATTTCATTTGATCCTCAGGACAACTCTGGAAGGTAGATACTATTATGATCCTCACTGTACAGTCGATAAAACTGAGGCAGACAATAGATAAGTGATTTATCCAGGTCGGACAGTTAGTGTATAAGGCTAAATTGGAACTCAGACCCTAATGACTCCAGGTCTAGCACTCTAACTACATTCCCACCTATCTTCTAGGCACTTCTTAACCTCTAGAGACCTCAGTTTTTTCATCTTCAAAATAATAGGGTTAGACTCTAGATGATCTTGAAGACCTCTTTCAGCTCTAAATACTAGGCCAGGGGTGGGGAACCTTTGGCCTTGAGGCCACATTTGGCCTGAGTCCAAGTTTTGCAGAACAAATCCTTTTATTTAAAGGATTTGTTCTGTGAAGTTTGGATTCAGTTAAAGGGCTCCACTCAAAGAGTTAGAGGGTCACATGTGGTCTCAAGGCTGCAGGTTCTCCACCCCTGGCCTAGGCTGTTATGACCCAAAGAACCCGGTGAAGTTAACTGGACAAGTATTATTATACCTATTTTATAGACAGGAAACTGAAGCTTAAGGGAGGAAATTTTGCTTTATTACACTTTTCGAGGACTTGAATTTTGATGATGGACACATGGGACAGAAAGGATGAATTGGGTACGTCCCTCACCTCTCCTAGCATTCATTCAACAAATTGGCCACAAAGGAGAGTGAAGACCTTCTCCAGCTTCATCATGCCAGGTAATTTCTCAGTTCTTGAGCCTCTCCCTATACCCCTCCCTTTTCTCATCAGAGATCAAGATGCTCCCCTCCCCAGTACACACATTCATTCTTTCATGTCATGCTTCTTCTACATGAAGCTGGGGATTTCTGCTAATATCAAGTTAAACCACTGTAGGCTATTCAGCAGCTTCACCCCACTTCAGATTTTTTTTCTTTTCTGCAGTAACATATGTTCCTTTAAGAGAAGCCTACAGAGTAATTCATTTTGGTTTTGATTCTTTCAGACCACACCTATATGTTTAGATGTTCAGATCTCTTTCAGGCCAGGATCACTTGGTGGATTTTAACATAGTCTGTGAACAAGGTACAAATAGAAAACTTGGGTTTGTATGTTAAAAATTAAAGGTGGATTCAGGAATAAATAACTATACTTATTATACTCAGGAAGTTAAAAAACAACAACAAGAACAAGAAGGTATCAGGAATTCAATGATCTGCCATCACAACTGACCTGCCACATGTTTGTACCTTTCATATTTCCTGTATGTGCCTGTGTCTACAGTTTAACTTTCCCACAAAATCAAATTCTTCAAAGACCAAACAAAAGTCCTGTTGACAAACTGCTTTCCCAACATTTTAAGCAATGTGCTATTCTAAACACACCACTTTTTGGGTCTCTTCAATCATACTTGACAAATTTTGCAGTCTCTTGTGTTCTAAGTCCTCTGAGGCTCTAGGTCTAGAGTATAAAAACACTGTTATCATCAGTCTATGTGATGGATTGCTAAATGTTTCCATGAATTTAAAAAACAAATTAGTAAGAAATATTGTCCAAGATGAGTTTTTAAAAATCTTTTCTATTATCACTGCTTGCATTTTATGGCACTTCAGGATTGACTTTCTCACAAGGTTTTCCTCACAATAACCCTGAGAAGTAGGTACAGTAAGTATTCTTCTCACCATTTAACAGCAGAGGAACCTAAAGCTGCTCATAAGAGTTAGTTAAGTAAACTCCATGATGACTGAGACAGTCTTAGCCCAAACTATATCTCTCCCATCCCATGGTGCAAAATTCTAAACAGTGTGGGGCTCTACTGTGCTAGAAAAAGAACTGGACTTGGAATCAGGAAAGACTTGGGTTCCAATGCCATTTCTGGCACATTTACTGGTGTAACTACAGTTAATCAATCAAGAAGCATTTATTATGGGCCCCTAATATGTGCCAGGCACTGTGTTAATCACTGAGGATACAAAGAAAGGGAAAAAATAGTCCCTGATCTCAAGAAACCCACAATCTAGTGGGAGAGAAGACATACAGACAACTATACACAAAGAAGACGTGTGTATGTACATAAGTAACTTGGAGGTCATCTTGGGGGAAGGGACTAAGATTAAAAAGGACCGGAGAAAGGCTTCTTGTTGAAGGTGGGATTTTAGTTTAAAGGAAGCCATAGGCAAATAACAACACTTTCTGATCCTCAGTTTTCTCCAAACTGTGAGAGGAGATGCTATTGTAGCTATCTCACTATATTGGTATGAGGAACAATGAAAGTATTTGAAGTGCTTTGTAAAAACTGCTGTCCCATTATAGTCAGTTATTATTATTGTTTATTGAATTCAACTAAAGTAAGTGACTTCCCCAAGACCACACAAAAGCAGGAGCTAGACTTGGACTCATATCTCTTTACTCACACTCTAGTGTTTTTAACACTCTCCCTTCTCCCCACAGGTAAGCAGATATTATGATGCAAGCATCCCATTTCAAGACCAATGAATTGCCATTGCTAGGATGGTGGAGATGCAAAGAGGAATGGCACTAGCATTGCAATATTTCCTTTTTGTTTTTTGCCCCAAGATCACATTTGTAGCATACATTCAACAAGGTCAGAAATGTAAAAATTAATAACATTTTTTCCTGAATTGTAATTCCTGTCAAATAACCATAAAAATAAAAAGTTGAAATTTTGAGAAATAAATTTTATTTTAAAGACATTTAAAAGGATTACAAAATCCATTTTAATTCCACTGAAGAAATAATGCTAAACTTGGAACCAAAATTCGCAAAGTTTTTGTTAAATAAGGAGATAGGAAACTGAATGTAATAAAAACAATTTAAAATAGGAATATGCATCGGTGATGCATTTACAAACACATATATACAAGGCTGTATGCTACGTTTATCACAGGTTTTCTTTGTAGGAAGTCCCAAGATTTAAAATACATCCCTTTCTCAGCCTCAAGTCTTTGTGGCTGAGTATTTCAGCCAGGCATTTCAACTCAAGGTTGATGAGTTCGGGGGAGATAAAGTTCAATCTTGCCTCCCCCACACGCCTGCACTGATATCTTTGCATTCTGAGAAGTTACAAGGAAAAATTATAAAGTATTACCTCCATACTTCCCTCTCTTCCTCCCTCCCTCCCTCCCTCCATCCATCCACCCATCTGTTTCAGGGAAGTAACAGAGCTGGAGAGTCAGCCTACCAGCTTGCTGAGCTACCCGTCCCAATCGCTCGACTGAAGGGGAGGATCCGTTGCTCGGGGCCGTCTGTAGGCTGCAGAAATGGTTGGCTTGCCTTGGCTAGAAGACTCTGAGGAGCAGCTCGCTGGCTGCTCTCTTAACACAGACACCTTTTCGCATTCGCCATTATAACTGACAAATAGCTTGGGGTCTTGGTTCGGAAGCGAGGTTTTTATTTCCCTGCCAGGGTCCCCATCCCCATTCCCATCCTGCAAGGGCTGAGGGTGTGCTGCCAGATTGTAGAACCCCAGACATCCTGGGGAGACGAGAGGGTAAACCCACTAGCATTATCTAATTTAAGGAAAACATCTCGGTGGACCAGAAGCGCTCAGCACCTTGCATCATTTACAAGGCTCTTCCAAGAAAGAGAACCATGAGCTGCGACCGTCTTTGCCTCCGGCCAACTTCCCAACTGTTCACCCGGGGCTTCACGGAGGAACCCTGGCCTCAAATAAAAAACAAAACAAAACAAAACCCTGCGACCTGCCACGTTAAAAAATTTTTTAATACCCCCCCATTTCCAGAAAAGCATGCCCCCCCACTGAGATCTCCCCCCTCATAGTGTATTTGCCTCAGACAGTATTAATCACACCTTCTAGTACTGACAGCGCCTTACAAAGCTGAGTTTCCAATGCATTCCCCCAGTTTAGAGGGGAAGAAAAGCACGAAAACAAACTTGCCGGGGGAATTGAGGCAGCTCTGCTTCTTTTCCACAAAGAAATGACAAGAATAGCAACAACGTTGTTCCCGTGCAGATACTGCCACAGAGGCGTGTGTGCGTGCGCGCGTGTCTCTTCACATTACCCATTGCAATGCGTGACGCCTGCTTGCACATAACTGCAATAGTTGCCCAGCTGCAATAATCGGATGCAATAGTTGCCCGGCTGCAAGAATGGGGATGCAGGACCCGGCAGCAAGCCCCTGTCAGGATACAATGACTGGTTGCAATAGTTCCCAGGGTGGCTAGCCGGTCTGCACCGATCTGCACACCTTGCTTTGTTCCACCTCCTCCCTCTAGTTGTCCATCTTTTCAATCCTCGAAATTCACTAGTTCTCCCTCTCCTCTGCCATTGTACGTTCATTAGCACCTCAAAATTAAGTCCCCCACCCCCACCAGGCTACGGGGGTTTTGGGGGGTGCTCCCCCTACCCCTTCAGGCGTTTACCTTCTGGATAGTTTGCTGAGTGACCTCCCCTTTGCCTCTAGGACGGGCAGATGCAAAGGCCACCGACATGTTTCTCTCCGCGGGTCTCAATCTTTAATCATTGGGGTTTATTATCTGGCTCCTCTCCCTGTCCAAAGGTTTCTCATTCTCCGCAGTCAATGGGGGGGTGGGAGGTGGGGGAGGGCACATTAAGGGGAGATAAGGAAGTGGACTCGCCCATCCTCCGGTTCAAACTTACCCTCCAACCACAACAAACGTGGCGGATCCCACCCATGAAGTTCATTCAACTGAGGAAGGTCTCCGTTACGGTGAACTAGAAGTAGAAGAACTGCTCATGAAGGCCCCAGAGCCACAGAGTGCTCCCCTCCCTCTGGACCGTCAGTAGTACGTTCCAGATCCCGTAGCTGGCGCACGGCCCCTTACGCTCTCGGGCTGCCTTACGCCAAGTGCGTACGGAAAGGCCAGCTGGGGCAAGTGGGGCTCGGCGGGGGCGCCAGGCGCAGACGCCGCTGTGAATCGTGAGAGCCGCAGCGCTGCGCCTGGCGATGAGTGTGCGCTTTTGAATCTTTCTTCGGCAGGCGTTAGGTTGGAAGCTCAGGGCCGGAGAGCGGTTGGTGGCCGTTGGCTGTCGGCTGTCTGTGGTAGTTTTCTCACCACCACCTCCAACCCGAGCCAGGCCCCAGCGGCCCCTTCCTCCCCCTCCCTTCCTCCCTCCCTCCTTTCCCTCCTTCCCTCCATCCTCCGGAGCCGGCGGCGCCCGCTTCCCCGAGGGAGATGAGTTACGATCGGGCTATCACGGTCTTCTCCCCGGATGGGCACCTCTTCCAAGTGGAATACGCGCAGGAAGCGGTGAAAAAGGGCTCCACCGCGGTGAGAAGCGGGAGCAGGCCCGGGCGGCGGGGACGCCGGGGGAGGAGGGCGGGCGGCCTGCGAGGTGAGGGCGAGGGAAGGGAGACGGCGACCGCGGATGTGAGCCGAGCCCGGGCCCAGGCTGACGGTCCAGCGCCTCGTGCCTAGCGAGCCTAGTGACCCCCGGGTGGCTTTCCCGGCGATCTGGTGTCTGGGAACAGCGCTGCACATGGCCGCTGGCAGGGCTGGTCCCCGGGCCTGAGGCCTGAGGCCCGAGTTTGGACGAGCCTCTCAGAATCCAGCCCGAAGGAGGCCGGTTCTTGCGGGGACTCTGCCACCAGATGTTTTAATGGCTTTTTTTTTTTTTTTTTTTTATGGAGGAGGGCATGTATTCTGGGTCTTTAGGGGGTGAACGGGACTCTGGGTTGTGTTTGGCCGCGGCAGGTGAGGTAGGCCTCGGCTGGTGGACTAAGGCACGGCCTCCGAGGAGGCTGCTTGCGGGACCCCGTAGCTTTGCTAAGTCAATCGTGAGAATAGCCTGGACTGGGGAAAACCCACCTAAATATGGTGATAACTCTGATAAGTGGATTCTAAGAGAAGTATTCCCAGGCTATTGCCACAGACAAAGAATCCCACAAACCCGGAATTGCCCTCAGAAATACCTTTAAAAGTCGTTTCAGTACATTTCTGCATGTATGTTTTATGAGATGCCTAACTGGAGTCTCCTTCTAGATGTACTTTGAAACTAATTGTAATCCCCCCCAATTTTATGTTAAAGGTGTGTGTGGGGTTTTAAGTTCACGTGATTTATGGGAACTGAAAGAGAAAAATAGATGCGTAGTTTGCCAAAGGCGACTGGCAGAGATGGTATTTGAACTGAGTCGAAATGTAAAAATTCTGTCAACTAATTCAGTTCTGGGATACCTGATTTATTTCCCACTTTGAGACATTAATGCTGTGTATTCCATTACTTAACGGTTGAGAATGGAAGCTGTCATTTTTGCTAGTAAGTGGAAAACTTTATTTTCATTAAAAAAAAAACAAACACGTATGAAATCTTTAGGCTGGCACTGGAGATACAATGAAAAGTCTCAGCTGCTACCCTGAAGTAGCTTGCCATTTAAGAAGGGGAATATAAGTATCTTGTTATTGAAAGTGTTTCTGTCTTAATTCTAATGTATACGGTTCCTATGCCAAGGTACTGAGAGTTCTCCTTTGTGTCAAAGTGAGTGTTGCTTTGTTCTGTTTCGAAACACCACTATGGAATTGCTTTGGGATGTGGGGAAATTTTCTTGATGTTGATCTGTTGAGGAAAAGAAAGAACTAAGTCAATTATGTGGTCTACTGACTTATTAAAATCCACTTTCCTAAAAAGTCTGAAGGCAAAATTGATTTCATTTTAGTTGAAGGCATAAAACAGGGCATTCTAATTGAAAATGGAATAAAAAACAAGACCAAATAAATTTGCTTTCATTTTTATGGTCTTTCCTGGTCATTTGGCTTAGATAACTGGACTACCATCATCATATTTAAGGATTAGTGAACTTTGTTTTAAAAACCTGCTGGTAATTGTCTTCCATGGTGCTTTAGAAAGGGAATTAAAAGAACTGAAGGAAAATGATTGCGAAATATTAAGGTTATCTTTCCTTTTATCTACTCTCAGTATTCTCAAAGGCGTGTTAACAGCTTATCCAAAGCATTAGTCTGAGATTGACTAAACTTGCCATCTTGTTTGGTTTCCTTTTTGCACTTAAGACTGGGAAAGCTGAGTTCCAAATGAATAGTTATTTGGAAGTTGCTGGGCCTTGTTGGTAGAAAGAGAGAAGCTAGCACTGACCCAATCTTAGAATCAAGTAGGCAGTTCAAGACCAACATTCTGACTTAGTTTATGGCTCCCCCCATCCCCCAAATCAGGTGAGTTAGAATGATGAACAGAAGATAGGCAGCCCTAGAAATTCACCAATTTCCCCTTTACCAGGGAAAGCAGTTATAGTCAACACAGATGAATATAAAGCAAAGAGTGGCCTTTATATATTACCACTATTCCAGTTCACAGAACCAGCTTTGGGACTAACTTGTTCGTTTTTGGGTCTGACTTTTCTGCCATAATAAGCCCTTAACTGCTGAATGCTTAGTGTTGGCTTGACCTGTTGACTATAAGTCATTTTGTGCCTAATCATGTGTCTCATTTTGGCCAATGAAATTTTGTACTATAACTACATTAGTACCATTTTTGAGACAAGATTTATGAAGTTTAAAATCCTTTTAGTTTCCAGTGTTCCTCAAACTATCTGATGTTTTTCTTCATCAATTAGGGTTTTGTACTAGTTCATGAGGGCAGGGTGGAGAGAGGTAGGAATTTTGAAAGGTAGGAATTTTCAACTTCTGAGATTAACATTCTTATCTTTGATATACAAGATGTAGTTACTGTTTTAAAACAGAAAGTAATTTTTACTTTCAGGACTCAATTTTATCTTTTCCTGAGTCTATTTACCTGGGTAACAGACTCATTTTTATTTATCTTTGTGTTTTGGATTTGGGGTAATTTTCCCACAGTTTTCAGTGGTTTATGAAAGTGTTGGTAAAAACTCCAATATCTTTATTGATAAAAATGTAAAAAGGAAACATTTGATCCCCAAATAAAATGTTAATAATTAAATAAGCATAATTGTCAGTCTTTTGATAAATCATGTATCATAGTTTGTATGTATTGGAGTGTTGATGCAGCACAAACTATGAATGTTTTTTTATTTAAGGACTTTGATTATTTGGTTTTATTGAGAGGAATGGCAACAAGAATCTTTTATTTCAGTATCATATTAAGAGTATATAAAATAGAGTAGCCATCAAAACATTTTATTATAAAGAGCTTTTTAACATGAGAGCGCTCCCTTGGAGAAAATAATGGCACTGAGTAAAACTAAAGTAGTACAGATAGGATAAAGCATTTCAAGATCATTTCTTTCTCTAATTATGTGTGAAGAAACTTAGGGAATTATCCTTTAGTAAGTAAAGTATTAGGTGGTTCCAGTCATTAGAATATAAGAAATTAATATTTGGTTAAGTTTTATAAGTAGGACCCTTAGGATGAGAAGCAGTTGAATTAAACAACCTTGTGTTTTAAAAACCTGATAATAGGAGGTGGTCGTGGTGGTAGAGTGGAGAGGACTTCCTGTTTAACAAAAACTGCTGAAAAATTGGAAGGCAATTTGGTAGAAATTAGGTAAAGATCAACAGCTGACTATAATAGAGTCAAATAGATCTGCAAATTAAATACTAAATGTCACACCCTTACAAAATCAGGAGATAACTTGATCAGATATTTTTTTCACAGCTGTGCATAGAGGAAAATTTTTATACAAAAAACAAGAGAATAGAAATGATTACAAAAGATAAAATAATTAATTTTGATTATATGAAATTGAAAAGCTTTTTCAATCAAAATCGGTACAACTAAGATAATAGAAGTTGTCAGTTGGAGGGAAATCTTTGCATCAAACATCTTTGGCCTGATATCCCAGGATATATAAGCAATTAACATTGACATATAACAGCTAAAACAGTTTTTCAGTGGATACGTGGTCTAGTTCTTAAAAGAATTGCAGACTTAACCATATAAAAGATTGCTTCAAATCACTGTTAAGAGAAATGTAGATGAAAACAATAATTGAAGTTTCACCTTATACCCAGAAAATTGGCAAAGATGATGAAAGATGGGAATAATCAATGTTGGAAGGGCTTTAGAAAGATGGGCATATTAATTTTTGGTTGGTGTAACTGTAAATTGGTGCAAGCAGTCTGTAATGAAATTTGGAATTAATGTGAAGAAAGTGACTAAATTATCCAGGGCCATTGATTCCAGTGCTGGGCACATACCCCAAGGAGGTCAAAGATGGAAAGGTCTAATATTCTCCAAAATATCTATAGCAACACTTTTTCTAATATTAAAGAACAGGAAACAAATACACATTGATTGGGGAATGGCTAAATAAGTGATGGTACATGAATATAATAGCATAAACTGTGCTATGTGAAATAATGAATATGAAGAAGAAGACACGCATAAACCAATACTAGTAAAGTAAGTGGAACTAAGGAAAGCAGTATACACAATGACTACAACATGTAAATAGAAAGAACAACAATAACAAAAACAAATAGACCATAAAGCAAATGCTGCCAACCTTAGTGGCAAATAGTCAATTTGCCTAAGATGGGGAAAGAAGTTAAATAGCCAGGAGGGTAATAAAGTTGTGAGGGCCTTGTGGATGTATTTATATGCCCAAGGAAAGCAGCCATCTGAGGGTATGCCCTGCATTGATATCTGGGTTTTAGATCTGCATTGGGCATGATATCCCGATACCATTTTTATCAGCCTTGTTGAATTTATTGAAGGTTGGTGTACGAGGAAAAGATATTGTTGTTCTTGGCGTAGAGAAGAAATCAGTGGCAAAACTACAAGATGAAAGGACCGTGAGGAAGATCTGTGCTTTGGACGACAATGTCTGCATGGCATTTGCAGGTATGGTTCTTATGAGACAGTAAACTATTGTTCTGTGGGGTCCCTATATTTTTTTAAAGATGGTTTTGTGGGTTAAATTGAGGGTGACTTGCTTCAGTAGGACAAGCAAATTTGCTAATTGTGGAAAATAACATATCTAAAGAAACATAGCTGTGGGTCTAAAGAGGAAAAAAAAGTCTCGGCCATGTTTTAATTCAAGTGTGACTCTCATTCTTAGTAAACATTTATTATGCACTCATTATTATACCAGGCACTATGTACTGGGGAATACAAAGAAAATAGCTCACTGTAACAAATAGCTGCTGCTGCCGCCTTCCTTACTGAAATATAAGTAGTACTGTTTCTTTTGTACTAGATGAAATCATCTCTGGATATAAGGCTGCTGTACCTTGCCTTTTATTTTCAGCTTTTTATAATCGCTTTTCTTTGACAACTGTGTCATAAAACTATTTAAGAAGGTCAGTCTTTGCAGAGCATACTTATTGGGAGAATTCAGCTTTCATATTTGTGACAGAATTTGTTTTAACTTACTTTAAACAAATATGATGGATAAATATACACAAAAATAGAAATTAGATTGGGATTATTTGCTTAACAGTAGGGTTACTTTAATTAGAAAACTAACAGAGTACATTAAAGTATGCTGTAATGAACCAAAATGTGATTTAGGTAAGTGGCACAGTGGATAGAGTGTTGGACTGAGAGCCAGAAATGCCCGAGTTTGAAGCCTGTCTTGAAAACACTTACTAGCTATGTGACCGTTAGGCAAGTCACTTAATCAATTTGTGCCTCAGTTTCTCCATCTCCAAACAGGATGATGATAGCATCTACTTCACAAGGTAGTTGTAAGGATCAAATGAATTAATAAGTTTGTGTTTTGCACATCCTAAAATGTCAAATACTATCATCATTATTTAGCATCATTATTATTAGAGGTAGGCAGCTAGGTGGTAAGTGGATAGAGTGCAGGATCTAGAGGCAGGAAGACTCATCTTCCTGAGTTCAGATCTGGTTTCAGATACTTAATAGCTGTGTGGGCCAGTCACTGGACAAGTCACTTAATTCTGCCTCATTTTCCTCATATGTAAAAGGAGCTGGAAAAGGAAATAGCAAATCACTGCAGTCAGTATCTTTGCCAAGAATGAGGACTGAAGAATTGAACAGTTACTAGAGGGAGCTAGGTGGCACAATGCATAGCGCACTGAATCTGCAATTAGGAAGACCTGAGTTCAGATGTGTGTAGCACAGTACCTGGCACACCACAGGCATTAATAAATGTTTATTGATTTGGTGGAATCCAGACTCAGAAACTCACTAGCTGAGTAACCCCAGGTAGGTCTCTCTTTGCTTCAGTTTCCTCAACTATAATATGATAGCACCCACCTCCCAGAGTTAGTGAGGATCAAATTAATATTTATAACAGCGGTTCTCAACCCGTGGGTTATGTTCAATTTGTAACAATGAAAATACATCCTGCATATCAGATTCATAACAGTAGCAAAATTACAATTATGAAGTAGCAATGAAAATAATTTTATGGTTGGGGGGTCACCACAATAGGTGCTTAATAAATGCTTATTTCCTCCTTCCTGTTATTACCATACAGAAGAGTATTTGTGATTGTGAACTCAGGTATACCTCTATAGTGCTGCTCTGCTTCTGTTTATAGCTGAGTTCCTAGGGAAGGATGACATTAAGTTTGTAAAGTCTTTCTGGGTACTCCTTTTAATCTGCATACTTAACCTCTAGAAGAAAGGGGGTGGGATTAGCACTAGTTTCAGTAATTCTATGTGACTTTGATGCTAAGTTTGAACAGCATTAGTTTGGCACAAGGATAACAGAGAATCATTAAATTTTGCAAAAGATTAAACCTAAAGGTGAAACTAAAAGCATTTTCTTGTTATTGAGGCAAATGAAAAATTCGGGTCAAACTAAAATGTCTTTCTGCTGATTGTAGGGCTCACTGCCGATGCTAGAATAGTTATAAATAGGGCTCGTGTAGAGTGCCAGAGTCATCGGCTCACTGTGGAGGATCCTGTCACGGTGGAATATATCACCCGTTACATCGCTAGTCTGAAGCAGGTTTGTTTGCAAGTTCTATATTGACAATGTTCTCTCTAATGATCATTTTATATACGGATGTTGAACACAGATTTTACTATTTAAGGGAAACAAAGGTTTTTTCCCCTTTTTGTTGCATGTTCCTTTTAATTATGTATATGTCTAGTTCATTTGTATTTTGTGTGGAGGGTCTTAAAGGACTCTGAATTTTCTCCTTAGAAAAGATAAAATTTTAAACTTTTATTCTAATCATTTACAAGTAGGTAAAATGTCATGTATTTTTTTACTCAGGCTTAATCAGTTTTTCTGAAAGCAAGTGTTTTCTTACGATCTTAATGCAGATGCTTTACCACTCAGAGGTAACCAAAAGCTTAGATATCATAATTTTAATCACTAATGAAACCTGTGATGAAATATGATTGGCCCTTAAAGCGTCTTTCCTTACACAAGAATCTTATACCCCACCCCCACCCCCCCAGTTATCCTTGTAGAATGTCAGTTTTAAAATTGTATCACCTTGCACTTCTGGGTGACTGAGATAACAGATTGTCTTTAATAGGAATCCAGCCAGGTACTACAGTGAAGCTGAAAGATGAAATAAACAGGGGAGAATAAGAGCTGAAGCCATTAGTTTACTTTGTCATCCTACTGCAAATTTCTAAAAATGGCCTTGACATAAAATCATCATTTCACTAAACTTCTTGTAGTAACTGAGCCTGTGTCTGAAATGTCAATTTTTACCCTATTTTTTTTTCCTTCTAGTCTTTGCTGGGTTCTTTTATGTTAATGTTTTGTGATGAAGGGAAGATAAAGCAAATGTGTTTTATTTTTCCTCCTAAACAGCGTTATACTCAGAGTAATGGGCGCAGACCTTTTGGCATCTCTGCCCTTATCGTAGGATTTGACTTTGATGGAACTCCCAGACTTTATCAGACAGATCCCTCTGGCACATACCATGCATGGAAGGTGAGTTATCAGCTGAAAAGAGAGATACAGAATAGTCTCCTGCAAAGCCTTATGAAAAGTATTGTGTCATTTTTCCTCAGTGCCATTTAAAACTGTTGCACCTTCATTTTCTGAACCAGTAAATGGTTAAAGAAAAACTAAAATGATCTACATTATCATAAATGTCATAAACTTTTTTCTCTGTATTGTGAAAACTACATATCTAGATGATATGCCTGAAGCACCCCTAATAATGTAGCAGTGAAAATTGTGAAAAAAAATATAATTGACTGTGATACAGTTAACATAATGTATTAATGCTCATATGATCCTATGGCAGATTTTGAGCTGGAGGGGAGCTTAGGCAATAGTCTATCCAACTCTCATCTTCTAGCTGAGGAAACTGGCAGAGAGAGGGTGAGTGTCTTGCCCTGAGTTACTTAGTGCATAAGTAGTAGATAGTAAGGAAGATAGACATTTTATAATTTCATTTCTTCTTATTTTTAATAACAGACCTGTGTCACTGCATTCTGGGCATGAGAAAGCTTTAGCTTTCTGCTTAAATGTTTAAACGACATTGTTTATAGGAAAAAAAATTAGGATTTCAGGTCTTAAAGAGATTCCTCCTATTGGAAGTTATTCTGGAAGTGCTGGCATGCCTTTAAATTTCTTACTAGGTCACTGTTGATACTGCTACAAAGTAACGATTGCTTCATATAATTTGATTGGGAGCAGGGTGGAAAAACATTTCCCCAAAACTCTCCACCAATAAAGGTGCTATTGCTTATCTGTCTGGTACCTTTGACAGGTGGAATGGGGTGCATTGTTAGCCCCTATGACTCTTGTACTTAGAAAAATTAAAATTTTACATCCAACTGGAACTTGAGATACACAGGCACTGTGGTAGGGAGATCCATCGTGCCCTACCAGAAAGTCAGAGGGGTGAGGGGGGAAGACATAGGAGAGAATAGATTGGGGGAGGGGGGATACAATGGGATGGCTGTTTTGGGGCGGTAGGGTAGATGGGGAGAAAATTTGTAATTCAAAATTTCGTGGAAATGAAAGATGTAAACTAAAATTTAAAAAAATTTTAGCTTTTGTTCTAGTCGTTTGTAAGATAAAATTGTCTATTTTTTACTCATTAGACAAATTTAATTTTCCTTTTATGGAAGTGCTTGCTGTAGATTTTAAAAATTATTTCAGTAAAATTACAGCCCTCACTGTACTGACTTCCCCACAGTATACAATCCTTGAAACAGCAAAATGAGCCAATATTAAAGAGTGATGTCAACTGATACATGCAATAGTTTTCAACAGGTTTGTGCTTTCTAAGTTAATGTAAAGTTAGCCAGTGGTTTTAATCTGGGTTTTGTTGTCACTGAGGTAATGTGATTTAGGGGTCTATTAGCCCTGGACTAAATTAGAAGATCTAAGTTTGAGTCACAAGTTTGCCACTACTTTTCTCTGTGACTTTGGTCAAGTCTTCTGTGGGCCTTGGATTCCTCATTTGTAAGAGTGGTGGAGGGAAGGAGCAGGGTAAGACCAAGATCCAAATGTAAACCAAAACAGATTAAAAATATTATTGGGAAATATTTGACAAAATAAAAATAAAATGGAACAAAGAGGATGTTAATTAATATTAATTAATATGTGGTTTTCTAAATCATCGTGCAGCCTGCAGGCATCCTGATGTACAATTTAGTAGCCCTGTTTCTGTTTAAGTTGTGACACCTGTGAACTAGATGATTTCTAAGGGTCCAACAACATGATGATTCTCTATCTGAAGGTGACTCCCACCATCAGTACAGCATGCTTTTTGAGTTGATTCCAGTGAGTTAAGTAATTGCATTGGCATTTTTGCCTGGGTTCTCTTGTAACAAGAACATATCTGCATTTCAATTTAGATTAGGTTAGGGAATATATGCTAGACAGAAACCTTAGAAATCTTATCCCTTTACAGATGAAGAAACCAGGCTGGTGACAAAGTGGTTTCACCCGTATGACATAGTAACAATACAGATCTGTTCACCCCTAGTGCACTGTGGTTTCACATTTATTGCACCTGAGGCAGAAGTATGTATCTCTGAAACTAACTCACAAGGATAAGCCCAAAATCTTAGCCAGTTGTACTTCATTCTTTGGTTTTTAACTTCAACATGGTGAATGAGATGTTTCCCTTTCAGGCTAATGCTATTGGTAGAGGAGCCAAGTCAGTCCGTGAATTTTTGGAGAAAAATTATACTGATGAAGCCATTGAAACTGATGATTTGACCATCAAACTTGTCATCAAGGCTCTTTTGGAAGTGAGTTTGACAGTGAAATGTTTCTCTTTGTTCTAACTGGCTTTAGAAAACTAGGCTGCCATATTCCATTCTTCCTTTTAAGCCTATGAGAAAAATCATTTAATAGTCACTACCAATCATATGAGAATTTGTAAGGATATGAGGCTGTAACATTCCATTCATTATTGCTTGTATATACTTTTCCACTATCTTACATGTAATATAGACAGTTCTCTATTGGGGCTGGGATTAACATTTCCCCTTTGAAATGTCAGTTTCATCTCAGCCTTTCTGCACTTGCCTTTGGGGGAAGGTATTTCTTTGTTAATTTGTATCTCTAGCAGAAAAAGTAGGGAAAACCGTTTTATTCTATATTAGCCAGTTTTTGTCTAGCACAGGAAGTCAAAATGCATTTAAGTAATATTTTGTAAAATATGTACATTTTGGTTATCCATGTTAACTCTTGCTTTGGGTCCTAGTAATAATACCTGTTTAGTTTACTTACACTTAAAAATACACACATTAAATAAGGGCTATCTAGACTCTTAATGTCATTGTGGGAGGAATAGAGAACCCAAGTGAGATTTGGGTTTGTGAAGGTGGGGGGGGGCAAAAATGTCCTTATACTCTTTTCTTTCTCCTTGTTCCCCTAATTCTTTCCATTCCTATTACAGGTGGTTCAGTCAGGGGGCAAAAACATTGAACTAGCTGTCATGAGGAGAGATCAGCCTCTTAAGGTAAATGCCAAAGTTTCCTATTTCTTCTGTGGTCCATCTAAAATCTTTTGCTTATGAAAAGTTGGGCCTGCCTAACTTTAAATCAGGGGTTTGTTTTCTTGTCTCTTTGGCTTTGTTAGCCTTCCCTCTGGGCACTGTGTTGACTTAGTTGGCTAAACAGATAGACTATTCCTGTCTATGCCCATTACTTTCACAACACAGCTGGTGGAGAAAAGCCACAAAAGGCTGAAAAAGAAAATTTTGCCTACTCTACAATGCTTTATGGGGCTGGGCAGAGACCTCCACAGATTAAGGTAAAAAGTAAAGACCCTTACCCGTCCAATCAACTGAAAATAGATATTTAAGTAATCAGGAAATGTGGATAATTTTGTAATACACTATCATCATAAAATATTTGTGTTTGCTGTTAAGAACACCAAAATATTTGCTAGTTAGGTAAGGCATGGTGGTGCCATGGAGAGTATTGCTAGATTTGGAGTTTGTGTACCTAAATTTGAATTTAGGCTTTGTTAGTATCTGTGACCTTAGGTGACCTGTCTGGGCTTTAATAAAGTTCATACCTGAAGATCTCAGCTATGATATAAAAAAATTTCCCCATTTCGTTTAGTTTATATTTTAAAGGGACAGACCTGAGAATCAAATCTGTCTTGCAAAACCAACAACAATTGGAGCAACATAACATCTCAGGTTTCCATTTCCAAATGGAAGGGGACAAATACTCTAATTTCACTTCTCCACGGACAATGGGGGAAAGGGATTTCTGGCCAAGACCTTGAGCTCAGGACTTTTTAGGCTAATAATTATCAATGGAATCTTTCTTTTGTTAGATTTTAAATCCTGAAGAAATTGAAAAGTACGTGGCGGAAATTGAGAAAGAAAAAGAAGAAAATGAAAAGAAGAAACAAAAGAAAACATCATGATGAATGAAATATCCAGTTGCTTTAGCTATTTGTTTTTAATCCATTCAAATCATGGTGATTCTACAAATGACAAGTAGGCAGCTCCAGTCCATTTATTCATATTGTACCTTCGAGTGACCTACAATAAACCTATGTATTTTTTAAGCCTCCCCTCCCCCAACAGTTTATTATTTGGACTTATAAAAAAAAGATGTTTACAGAAATGCAATTTTTACCACCTCTGCAGCTGTATTATCTGGATGTTCATTCTTTAGTACAAGTTTCCTGACCATATAAGCCTTTATTTGCCAGGCTGTACACTAGATTATTTTCCTTTATGATATAAGCACGATATAAACTATAAACTAGCAACACAATGCAACTCTCTTCTTTAGCACTTTTCACATCTATTCTGGTAGTCAGATTTGAAATTAAATTTTCTCTGAGATTATCCCACCTGATCTTAATGTGTCCCCATTTGGGTAGAACAACATGGGGGGACAGTCATAGACTATAGCTAAAGCTTCCTTACTTTGAATGCACTAAGGGCACTCCTAAGAGTTACCATTGTTGAACATTTAAAAGAGGGCATTTTCAACACATTTTCAAGAATGCATTCAACAGTGCAATTTTTAACTATGAGTAGGTTACCACTTTATTAGGAAACAGACCATTTATTGAGACTATATTTATTGGAAGATGTTCAATTAATATATCTATCATTCTTTCCAGTTCTCAAAACTATTCTTTTCTCCCAGCTTATTAAAGGTAACTAGGAGTTTCCAATTAGTCTTCTGCAAAGAACAGAGGATAATGAACCAAGTGAGCATGAGTGCTGCTTTATATTCTCTGTGCTGCAGGGCACATTGGTTCACTTCTCTAGGCCTCCATCTGAAGATCTAGGTCCTTTCTCCAAAATTCTCTTCTATTAATGGATGGCAAAGGGGAGGGTTTTTTAAGTTGCTTTTGAAGGGTTCACAGCTTCCCTCCCTCCCACTCTTACTTCCCAGTTAGGAAAAAATAAAACCTTTTTAAGCTTTTCTTTTACCACTGCTCACTAACTTAAAATATATCCCAAATCTGGCTCACTTTCTCAACCAAATTATGCTTTGTTTTTGTGAGAGGAGATAACCTGATTGCCCAACACAGGTATAGCCAAAATGAGTCATGTTTAAAATTGAATAGCAACCCTAGTCACAGGTGAGTTGTCCTGCTTAAATATATTTGGTCTGCACTGGAGAAAAGTAGTCCCCATTCCATAATTAAAAGTCAACTTGATTATCAGAGTCTGTATTCACTTGACCGCAAGTAATACTACAGAATTACAACTGGTTGTAATTTTATTATCAAGCATACGCAATGTGAAAATCAGTGATCAGGCTTAGTCAAGTCTTCCTACTAATCAATGATGTTTGGTTAAGAGTGAGAAAATATCTGTAGCAGCTATAAAAAAACCAGAAGGGACAATTTTAAAAGCCCACCTCAAAAATCTAGTAATGTATTTACATGACTTCATTGGTTTTGCTACAGTACCAAATAAACAGATTCAGATCCATCAGATTAGGAAACACTTTTGTTGGCCTCCTCATTGTTCTCTCTCCCAGAGTGGGTGAAGGATCAGAGAGGTCCATCTTCAAGAAAATAGTTAACAAGGGTATCCCAGTTCCATGGAAATGGGAAAAGACAGTATGTACAGTTCTTTATAACTCATGCCTATATATCCTTCAGGTCTATGCTAATTATGCCAAATTAATGACAAGAGTAATGTCTCAATACAATGTCTAGGGGATAAGGCTAACATTTTTATATCATGCCAAGATTATATCTGCTTTTAACATTGTGATTTAACTGACCCCTGATAAGGCCTAACAGTAAGGTAATTTACCTTGGGGCTTAACTAACTAGATTTCTAGTATTGGGTTCTTGAAGCCAATCAGCATAGATCTAGATTTGCTTCTCTGGGCCTTACAGAAAGAGAGACTAAGTCCAAAGTTGCCTTTCTGTTCTAGCAGTTGCCTCACTATTTCCTTAAAGCTCTAAGCAGTGGGACTAAGTTGAAGGATCTCAGGCTAGTGATTTGCTTATTAGGAAACTTAAAAAATAAAGTGAAGGGGTTAACATGAAAAAGCCCTGGGAATGGAGTAGTAGATTGCAAATTCAACTGTGACTGACAGCAGAAGCAGCTAGTTATCTTAGCCTTCACTAACAATGCATAATGTGTGTTAAATGGAATGAACACGTTTCAAACGGGCTGTGCAGACCTTGTCTGGAATACCATGGGTTAGAAAGGATAACAGAGAGCTGCCTGAGAAGGGAACCTGAAACTTAAGGTACCTTAATAAAGGTTTTTTTAAACCCAAACAACTAGGGATTGTTAAGCCTTATGGAATTCAAAACTAGAAAACCTTAAGATATTATCAAAACCCCTCATTTACAGATGTGGAATTCTGAGGCAAGGAGATGAAAAGTGACTTGCTCAAAGTCACCCAGGTAATAAAACAACTTGGATTAATCTAGTTTTATCTGAGGCAAGGAGATGAAAAGTGACTTGCTCAAAGTCACCCAGGTAATGAAACAGAACTTAGATTAATCTAGTTTTCTTCATAATATACCACAGTACCTTAAGAAAGAAGGCATGATTATTATCCACCTAGCAGGTGACGGCCTCAAGGTGCAGGACCGAGTAATTTTTGGACAGTGTTAACGTGGGTATGTTTTACTTGACTACGCATTTCTGTTACATGTTTTTTGGTTCTGGGGTTCTTTTTTTTAAAGATTGGGGAAATGAGAGAAATGCTTGTTACAAAGTATTTACAGGTCACATTAAAAAGAATAAAAAAGTTGAAAATAATGGAATAAAAAAGGATGAAAATGCTGGTAATCTGCAAGTATGCCATTCAGGGCTGTCATGGGAAAAGTCTGTTGTTGTTTCCATAAGGCCCATATTGGAGCAGTGGGTAAAAGATGAAGTGTGACATGCTTTGGCTTAACATAAGGGAAAAGTTGCTAATCACTAAAATAGAATGAGATGTTTAGGGAGGTAATTAGTTCCCTAACAGTGAAAAATCACTGTCAAAAAGTAAACAATACTACTACTGCTTTTTCCCCACCTCAAGCATAAATAAAGGTTTGTTACCTATGCTACTAGGGCAAAAGGGAGGAGAAATAGGTAACTAAGCCTCATTTTGGGTTGAATGTTAGCTTTTCTCTTGTTGAAAATCTTAGTTTGTACCAAAAGGGAATTAACTCATCTTTCCTCATAGCATCCCTTTCTCCAGTTTAACCACTAATGACCAATGTGAAACAGCCTAAGCAGGCTGAAGAGATAGGCCAAACATACATCAGTAGCTATCCCTCAGCAATTAAATGGAATGTTAGGAAAAAGCCAAGAAGAAAAGGTATTAAACATTTGCATGTTTTATTTATAATTTATTTACAATACTCCAACAAAGCAGCCCCAGTGCTATGTTTCTAATTCTTAGCATTAACTCCTACAAAAATAAACCCAAGCTTTTACAGTAACTTAGTCAATGCATAACTAAAACCTTTGTAGCTAATTTAAGGGAGTTTTCATTTACCAAGGTGCTTATTTCAACAAAATGCCCTGTCAACCAGAGGGGCACATGCCTATACTAAAGATGTAACCCATTTATTCATGCAACAAATTTATGTTCCCCACCCTCCCTCTACCCCACCTTTAAAAGAAACAAAAAACCCAATGGAATTATTTACAATTTGGTGGAAACATGCCCTTTGCCAACTTCACTGAAGAGCAGATTGCTCTTTTCTCCCCCCTCCCCCCCAAGTCTTAAGTGGATGAGAACAGCATTCATGAGCGTTATGCCAAAATCCAACACATGACTGGTAAGCAGCATGTACCAGAGACAGGTTGGCAGCAACAAGGAGGGCTGGTGAAGAGATTTTCTAGGGAGGCTGGCCCTGAGTTTTATGTCCCCCATCAGTTCCCATAGGGATGATAGTCTACCGCCCCTTAGCTTTGAATATTTGTAGGGCTTCTTCAAAGTCACCTTTAACTCTTCCTCTTCTGACAACTTATCTCTGGGTTCTGGCTGACACCTACCCTGGTACTCTGTGGCTTGCTTATACATGATCCTTGTGACAAACCCTATATTCCCTCCCAAACCACCCCCAAACCACCCCAAGTACTCATAAACCCCGTTTAGTACTGGGTATCCAGGTCTCCAGACACCCAGGAGTTACTGAAACATGTTGCTTCTTAGAAGTGGGAGTGACAGACCAGCAGCACCAAAGGGTCAGTTTGGTTACTAAAAAATGTAAGTGGTTTTTAATGAGATTTGGTTCTACTTTTAAAAAGTCAAAGCTATTGTCTCAAAAAAAAAGTAGATTTTGTTAAACCCTCACTAAAGAATACAGGAAACCCTTCTGCAAAATACCAAAAGAAAAGTTTAAAATCAGGCTATGTTTTTAAGAAAAAAAGGGAGGAAGGGGAGAAAGAGACCAAGACACCTCAAAAGAGGTTACCCATGAACACTTCCAAAAAACAAGTGGTTTTTACTCAGACCAAGTCCAAGTTCAATTGAAGTCCAAACTATAAGCAGTAGTACTGTGGGATTTTCCAAAAAAGTAGTAAACAAAATGACCCATTTTCTCCCCACATTAAGTGCAGCATTTCCAATGTTTCTTATATACACAGCATCACCTTTGTGCCACTTAGCCTGCAAGAGAAAAGACCACAGTGACCAAGACTGGGTATTTGTGCTCCATGAGGAACAGCTGCATCTTCCCCTTGATCACCCTCTTTAGATTTGGCCATTTCTGACATAGAAAGAGGCTCACCTAGCAAAATAAGCAGGGCATTATCATGTGGTATAGTGAACGGAGCATTACTCTTCCATGAAGAAGGTCTGGGTTCAATAGTGCCTTTGACACAGACCAGTTGTGTGACTAGGGCCAACTTTCTAAATAACTTGGAGTTGGTGCACCTTTCAGTGACAAATGAGTCACCAATCTTCATAAAGACAGTTTCTATATCAACAAATTTCCAACACCTTTGAAATCACAAGTCAAAAAAAGAAAAAAGTTTCTCCTCACTCCAAATTACAGGCAAATGAAGTCCTTGCCTAAAATTTTTCCTCTTGTTGGACAAAGGAATAAGCCAAATTTAACACAATGCTGCTGAATGCCTTTAGGAGGCTTCTAGTCTGCTCTCAATTTTTCACAAATCTCCTCAAACAGATTTATATGTAGGTAAAAAATAGCTATTCCTCCATACTTACAAATAGTTACACTTTTAAACTCTCCCAGTACCAGCTCTATGGGAAGTTTGGTTGCGCCGGGCTGTTCCGGTGCCTCTTCCACCTCGAAAGCCACCCCTGAAGCTACGGCCTCGAAGAAATCTTCCTGACACTCCAAAGGTCTCTGTGTTGAGCTTTCTTTCTTCAGCCCATGTTGTACGCCTAGAACTGAGCCAGAATTTGAGATGTATTTAACACACATCATAAGACTAAATTACTCCAAGAATTAGGAGGAAAAAATATCTCCATCCCTATATGTCATTACTGTTGTCTAATGATAAACTGCTTTAAAAAAAAAGACATGGTGACTGTTTAGTTGTGTTTAGTAGTTTAGATCTAACATCTTGGGGACCACAGTTTCTACATTTATAAAATAAAGGAGCTAGATTGGACTTTTATATCCCAGCTGACTGGAATAACTTGCATACAATATGTACTTGATAAACATTTGCTGAATTACTCGATACTTTTTCTAATAAGATGGTCTATTTGAGAGACTAAAAAGCTCTGAGTTACTTCCCAGCATGTCTAGTACCTTGACTATCCCACATATCCCCATATAGCAGTAATACATTTTCAGGGTAATTCCTGCCAGGCAGCCCCTAGGCTTGATCCCAAATTCACTACCCAAGTCAAGCATTATTCATGTCCCTTATGTGCTAGACAATAGGGATAAAAACAAACAACAAAAAGGTACTAGTTACTTAAGGAACTATGTTCTGTCAGGGAAACACTTAGAGACAAATATGCTGGGGGGAGAGGGGAAGAGAGTGTAGAGAAAGACAAAGAAGGGATGACTGTAAAAAAAGACGCTGCTAAACTTTATTACAGTGGCTGGTTAAGCAGTAGTGTAGTATGGTTAAAAAAAAAACCCAAAACACTAGAAATGGAGAAAACTGGGTTGAATTCTTCTACCATCCAAGGCAGTGATCCTGAACAAGTCACTTCATTTCCCTAGTTTCCTAGTCTATAAAATGAGAGGGTGAGACGATCTCTAAGGTCCCTTCAAGATTTGTAACATCATGTGTATATGAGCATGTGATTCTAAGTTCTAAAATTTTATTCTAAATGGGAGCCAAGCCTACAAGCCATAGAGCAAATGAACAGAGTAGATGGACTCTTTATCCCAAGTGCCACCGTACTCTTAACAGCTGACAGATGAAGATTAAGGGGAGAAACATGGAGGAGAAATGGCAGTGGTATACAAATGGGCAAACCAGGACAAACTTAAGGTTGTCTGATCTTTAAAAACTGGGCCAAAATCTGCTTTATCGTAATCCCTCAAATTAAGTGGTCTCATCTAGGACTTTTGCTTCTACTGCATAGAAATGTTTACTGCAGTAGGAAATTTGATTTGTATCAAGTTTCTAGTTTCAGTCTTCAAAGTACTTATCCAAGTTAAAAAGCACATGAGTCTTCAAGAAGTAGTCAACCAAGAATCGTTTTCCTTCCCTACATTACACATTTACCTGGACTTTAGTTCAGAAGATATATTGTCAAAGAATGACTTGGATTTGTCATAATAGCAGTTAGGTCCCAGGAGGTCCTCCTCTGTAGTGCTGTCATTGTTTTGAGTTACTACTGCTGGATCTCCCTTCTCTTCTTTCTCTGTTTTGTCATCTAGGAATATGGATAGGGAAGTATATGAACTGTGTTGACAAGCCAACTAAAAGGAAAGTGCAATTCAACCTAGCACAGAAACATGACCAAGAATCAATTTCCTCTGTTCCTAAATCAGGCTGGCACTATCTGTCTAGTAGCACATACTGCACACCCAGAACCAATGTTTACCACATACCATATGTAGTATTCATCAGCATAACTATTTATTGTGCTCTGCTACATTTCATTGCAATTAGAGGTAAGATTCCCTTACTGCCTCCCCTTCCCCCAGTCAACATATATCTCAACCTGGCTACTTAAATATTTATCACTGTGACCAAATTAGGAAATCAGGGTTGGCAGGCATTTGTTTCCTTTTAAAGTTTAACAGCCAATAGAAGAGGTTCTTAGAATTTACAGGTACTACAATTTTTATACCCAATGCTAAGCCAAGTCACAATATTACAAAATGAGGTGAGATCTGATTCAAACATCAACTAAATTCCTACTATATGCAAAACATGTCCACTAAAAGGAGCTCAGTATAGTAAAGGTCTGACTATATTAAGGCATACAGCTCATTTTACTACTAGGCAGTGCCAATTGTTAGAAATCTTTATAAAAATGAAATCGGCTCTCTGGTAAGATCTACTCATTTGTTTTACTCTCTACAGCAGCAGTTCAAAACCTGTGGGTTGCGACCCCTTTGGGGGTCACCTAAGACCATCGGAAAACATGTATTTCTGATGGTCTTAGGAACTGAGACACCAGCTTCTCTATCCATCTCCAGGCGGGTTCACCCACATACGAGTATTAAAAGGTCGCAGCATTAGGAAGGTTGAGAACCACTGCTCTATAGTAACACAAATCTTACTAGTCCCTTCCAAATGACAGACTTTCAAATAGCTCAAGGCAGCACTGACTTTGTCTTCTCTAAGTCTTTTTATTTAGTTTCAGAATTCTCAGTTCCTTCAACCAATCTTCATGATATGGTTCCCTTCACTGTTCTTCCTGGTAGTACTCAGTATATCAATATTCCTCTTAACAGTGCCAACTACACTTCGAGGTATTATAAACATTTCCCCATAAGGAATCAAACATAGCTAAGTCAAACCTTTAAAATTCAGTTTCTTCTTAAATTCCTTGTCAAGTTCTTCTCTGTTGAACTGAGCATTTGCACTCTCAAAATCAAAGTCACCTTCAAACTTAATAGTGTTTTCCTTAACATTTGTTGGACGGTTCTGCCCTCTGGAACGGTTCCTTGTTCGCCTGTTCCCTATATGAACAGAAAAGCCAAGAATAGAACAAGTTAACAAGCTTCCATAGAGGAATACCTCTAAACAATAGTGAGATCTTCGAAGGCCTTCAAAAAGGAATCTCTATTCTAGCAACATCAGATTTTATCCAAATGCAGACATATCATGATGCAACAGCAGGTAGTTGGGCGCTTAACTTTTAAGTATTACCAACTTAAGATTTTTAAAGACCAATTTTGAAATGTAGGTATTAATTTTACTCCAAAACTAAGTTACCTGATCTTCTCCTTTGAGGTCTTCTGTTTTCATCATTCACCTGCCCTTGATTTTGCACAGGTACTGGTTGAGCTACATCTAAGGCATAAAAAAGAATATCAGGGTAAAATTCTTCTGAGGCCAGACACCTACAAGTGTATAATGAAATGTGCTAGGGATGGTACTGTGAGCAAATGCCACGTAAAAAGTGACACATATTCATTCTCTCTCTCCCTCTCTCCTCCACCCCTTCCCTTCCTCAGTCACTTTGATTATCAAGGAAAAAAGGGGGTGGGGTGGGGGAAATGTTTCAAATACCACTTGTTTTGCTGTTTGGTTGGACCTGGCGACCACTGCGTTGGATCCCTATGGGAGTCTTGGTGGGTAGTAGTTTTTTGGCATTCAGGTTATCAACAGAACCAGTCTGGACTGCCTGTTCCACCATGGGACTCTTCCGTACTGGGATGGATGGAAAACCAGCTCCTGAATTATGAGAAGAGAACAGGGCTTAAAATCAAAGGAAAAAGAAAACATTACATCCTTTCCCTCATGGCTGGCCCATCAGAAGTAGAAGTGAACCATCTATAGAGGTTATTGAAACCCAGGTAAAACTCATTCACTGTAAAGAAGTACCCTCCTAGAGGTATGCAGATGTAAGGTCTATAGTCATAGCCCACTGAAACATTCAGCTAGCCTCAAGGCTAATCCCAACTTTGGAACCCCAGAAGGATCATCTAAAGCAGATTCCCACAGTCATTAGAAGACAGGATACATTTTTATGATTGAGTAATCTATAGTATTAAAATTTTGGTAAAACCAGCCTACAAAGGCTTATTTTTAGCCTGAGGAACACTGGACAAGAACAGCTGTTCCAATCTATAACTCAACAGAAAACACAAGTGCTCAGCCATTTCAAAAGTTATTTTAGGAGAATGTTAGTTTTGCCTGAAGGCCTCAAGACCAAAGAGGAGGGACTAACAGTCTTAAATGGTATTTTTTATCTCCAAAGTTTCCCTTGATGCAAGTAAAATACAATTATGAAAAACTCAAGAACAGTACTCAATTTTGTTTTCCATAGTAGAATATTCTCATGAGTAGATCTGCTTAGACGACATTTCCAGGTCAAAGCACTTGGAAGTAAAAGAACTTAAGCCATATCTCTCCAAAGCAAATAAGTATGAAGAGGAAAGACACTTCTTCTGTGTTTGGACACATACCTTCAGCCTCCCCTACTTGCTTCCTCCAAATTCCTCCTGGACCTTGGTGTTTTGAAAGGTTAGGTGGAAGCTGGAACTTTTCAGGCAGTAAGTATGAGTCTAGCTTAAAGTTAAGTTTTTTTGGTTGTTTTGGCTAAACATTAACTTTCTCTCCAAATCTAAAAGGGCACCAATAGGTTTTCTTAGAGGGGCCAGGGATTAGAAAATTTATCATAAACATAAGGAAAATGCCAAGTGGACTAGAAGATAGTTCTCTTAAACAGAAGGATTCTAAGACCTGTGGGTTTATTACCTGAGAGACCTGTGGCAACTAATTTACTCTTTAGTTCCCTGATCTATAAAATGAAGGTATTTTATCAGATGCCAGGTTCCTTTCAAGGTCTCAGATTATAGAATTAGGAGATGTAAGTTTCCCTTCCAGGTCTAGATACTACAACCTTAAAGAATTTTCTGTAACTCTATTTACCATAATGGGATTTTAACTCATTTACAAGTTTTTCTGGTCCATCATTTTGCCCTTCCAAGCTAATTCCTCTAAAGTTTCTCAAGAGAGTTTAACTGTTTAAACCTGTTCACATGTAGAATATAATTGGGTAGGACATCAGAAAGGCTTAATTAAAAAAAAAAACCCATCTTTCCATGAACAATAGTACCTAAGCGATTTTAATCTTTTTTTTTTTTTTTTTTTTTTGCTTTTTGGAGGGGGGAATGTAGCGCATTTGGGGTTAAGTGACTTGCCCAAGGTCACATGGCTAGTTTTTTGTGTTAAGTGTCTGAGGCCAGATTTGAACTTAGGTCTTCCTGACTCCAGGGCTCTATTCCCTGCGCTATGCAGCCACCCCAAGTGGTTTTAATCTTGAGAAGATGAAACTATAGAATAGTTTTAAAATGCAGATGTGATATTCTACTACTGTAACCAGAATATGCTGGGCTCAATGTCACATTCAAACTCAAAACATGCAAAATAAGACAGACTGACAGTAGGTCCATGACATAACGAACACTATTGTTATTACTTCGCATTTAAAAAACCATTTAAAACTCAAGGACCTTGGAATCTCTGTTTAACATATACTACAGAATTGTCAAGGTAAATTTTAGGCTTCAAGTAGATTAAGAAGGGGGATAAAATCCCACCTCTGAATGAAAAGTAGATGATTATTTACATTAGCACTAAAACAAGTTGAATGTCATAGCACATGTTCTAATTTCAAGACATTATTCTTATATTTCTTAGGGTTTTGAGAACCATTTCGAAATCTAGTTTCCCTCCTAGGGTTGATAAGTCTCAATATATGGGATGTAAAAGTTACATTTCACAATGATCATATGCAGTAGCATGTGAATACAGCTTTCTAGTTCTAATATACCGATTTTAGAGTTGTTCCCAATCTAGATACATGTCCCCCAATCCAGACTGTTTAATGTCCAATCAAAACCAGAAGCTACTTTCTTCTAATAGTGACTTTTCTAATTCATGTTCAGGCACTTCTACTGCATACAATGGAAGTGACTGATGAAAGACAACACTGTATAAAAAGAATGAAAAGAGTACTTTTATTAAAAATATAAAAGGGCTATATGGTCTGTGAAACAGAAGTTAAGCATACCACTAATTTGACATGAGTATTTACTACAGCTACTGTCATTCTGTTCTATTAGTTTTACCCCCTTTCTCTTAGCAGGCTTTTGCAAGACAGATGTAGTTCTCCAAAACTTCTGTTACCCTTAGAAGAGAGCTGATGAGGCTCTGAGGACATGTCAAGCTCTGAAACAGGCTGTGGAGATGGAGAAGAACTAGGGCTTGAAGCAGCGGCTGAGGCTGGAGGGCTTACCAACTTCTCTAAAATAAGATAAGGAAGAAAAGAGCAAAAAGAGAAAGCATACAAATAAGTAATGGGATACTAGTCTAACATACAGCAATCTTGGAAAGAGATCCAAGTAACCCTTGCAAGTCAGGCTGCTAATAAAAATATTTAAGAAAAGTAGAAAGCCAGGGTGGAATGTAACCTGTCTTATTAGAAAATAGTTACCAAGACAAACAGAAATTTTAACAGAAAATAACCTACAGTACTAGTCTTGTACTTAATCTTATACTGCTCCCTGTCAACAGATATTATTATGATACCAGTGAGTAATCACAACTCAGGTTATCTAACTAAGAATTTTGAATTCATTTGAAGAACTATGTGAACAAAAATAAAGTGACAGCATGGAAAGGTTTCACTAAAGACTCATTTATGTTAATCTGTAAGACTTTATCCATTCTGAATTCTGGAAAAATTCAACATGGCTTAAAAGTTGCACTTGAATGGCTTAGGAAATCCTTCCATGGCTCAAAATGAAAAGATTACAGGGGCATGACTTACTAAACAGAACGTTGAGAAATTCAGTAATATGCAACCTGTAGTTAATGATGAGTTTCACTACAACATTAAAGCAGAATCTCCACCTGTGAAATACTAACAGTTCAGGTTATTCATTTCCTTTAAACAACTTTAAAATTCAGAATAACTCACTTTACACTGACATTTAAAAAAGAGATTTTAAACTACACACATTATTATGTAAATGCACCACATAATCTAGTCTTCTTTTTAGAAAGGCAAGGAGAAAAAGGACACAAAAATACAAATGCTAACTAAACTGTCTTAAGGTAATTAGAATCTATTTATTTTTGCTTCCTAACTGCTAGCATCCACTCATAATAAAACTATCATATGGGTCAAGCTTAAAACAAAGTACAGAAGTTTTACTCACCTAAACCTAAGGAAGCTGCATACTGCTGGCTAAGTAATGAGCTGGCAGCAAGCTGGTTGTAGGGTGGCATACCTCTAAAGGGGCTGTAAGGCACATGTGGTTGGAAGGATGATGTAGAGGCAGAGCCCAGGGAAGACTAAACAACAAAACAACATGTAAGAGTGGAACAGTTACCCTACTAACGTGCAAGATTCTCTTCCACAGTCTAGACAATAACCAAAAACACAGAATTTGTTTAGAAAGGGGGAAAAAATCTACCCTACATTCCCGAAAAGAAGATAATTTAATTAAAGTATTATTTACAGCTAGCCAAACTATAGATATAAACTGTCTTACTGAAACTGGTAATTAGTCATTCCGTATAATTTCCCTTCTCTGTTCCTCCTCCATCCATCATGCACTTGTGAACAAGATATCGTAGGGGAAGGTCAGAAGATAGTGCAAAGAAATCCATTTCATTAGGAACACAATGAGAAAGTTGAAAAAGACATTTCAAATTCAATATTAAACCCATTTAGACAGTTGTTCCTTAAAGCTCAAAAATACTGCTGGACAAACAGAAGATAACTCATTGACTTCATACAGTATACCCCATAAAACCATCTGCCTGCTAGCCATATATAAACTACATTAATTTTAGCATCGAAAAATATCTTTAACTGGCTAAGATTCCTACAAGTTTTGGTATCTAGTTTCTCTTCCTGGGACCTCAAGAGTTAAGAGATCAAGCCTAAACCATCAAGCCTTCTTGAAGTCAGCAAACTTAAAGAGGACAACCCCCAAAAGCTTCCCACTTAAGTCTGCTCTTCATGTTAATGATTAAGCAAAATGGAACAGCAAAAAATATATATTTATTCCGAAATTATAAAAACCAAATAATAGTATTAACTCAGGTAACAAACTTACTTGGACAATAGCAGGATCCTGAGGGAGTGTGTGTTGAGCTTTTGGAGGTTCACATACAGTAATATCTTTGATATCACTTCCCCGGAAAATGATGTACTCATAAATTTCCTCCCTTGGAGGAGCAGGCCTATCAGTAGGACGGTCTTCTGTACCAAAGGACCTCACTTAGGAATTGAAAGAAAAGTGTAGTAAGTCTTATTACTCTACTCTGAAGAGCCAGTCAGCCAGCTTCCTTCAAAACAGAGGTGCCAGTTAGTTTAGAGAACTTTCCCCAACAATTTCAGTGCCATTTAACATCTTGTGACATCAGAAATGAACATTTAAAACGCATCTAGAATCTGGGCCAATAGTAAATTCTTCTCTCAGATGAGTGAATCTAGAACAAATGGGATACATAAGGCACCTATAACTGGCATCACCTGAGGCAGTACTTGAGAATTTCACACTTCAACTAACAACAGGTTCTCACTGCGTCAGAAACTAAGAATCAGCCCCCTTTATAAATTAAGGGCCTTCAAGGATCCTTTAGGTTCCAGAGATTGATCTGGTACAACATGAATGCTATGTTTCAGTTTTTCCTTTTACAAAATTCAGACATTATAGTCAAAGAGCTGGGAGTATAACATTTAGGATGCCTAACTATACATTTTTTAAATTAAAAAACCACAAAATCAGAATGTCTTCATTTAACAAATTATTCAAGCATGTACAGCAATATAGATAACAGGTCATATTAACTGTATCTTGCAGACTTGTCACTTCCCCTAATACAAGAAACCAAGTCTGACAGATTGATCCTTTTTGGTCAATTCCAGGACAAGGAGGGTGCTCAGAAGGCACTAAACAAATTTGTAAAAGAACTGCCAACTCCAGAGTCTAGTCAGATTACCATCCAAGCTACTTCATCAGCCCCTTAAACCTCCTTCAGTGCAGAGCAGAGGCCATAAAAGAGTCATCTTTTGCCTTTACCTTCACACAATATACAAAACATACCCCAGCAACAGATACCAAGGAAGTCCTTTCACCATAAATCTTACTTAAACTGATGTCTTTTTTAGGGGTTCAAGTTAGACTGGCAGGGCTTATTACAATAAAGACAGGGACTTCCACAACTTTAGCTTACAGATTGGGGGAGGGGGGGCGTCAAAGGGAATGGGAAAGAGAAGACATTGGGAAGATAAGTGTCTTACACTCATTAGGCAGTTCATAAATGTGAAACAAATAAGAGAGAGTCCCATTCAAAGGTACACAGCCTCCTACCTCTGCATCTTAAAACCTGGAATTTGTGCAGTCTCAAGGTCTAAGCACTTTAACTGGTTCCAGAAGCCTACATCAATGTAGTCCTCCACATGCCCCACCTCCATTCCCAAGAGTAGGTCCTTCAGGTTCTAGGTGTACACCTGCCTCAGATCTTTATTAGTTGTGTGACCCAGGGCAAGTCACAACCTCTGTTTCTATATTGGCAAAATGAGAGTAAGAACACCTCCCACTTCCCATTGTTAGAGCAGAATGAGATGGCCTTTATTTTATATACATATACATGCATATATATGTATATATACACACACATACATCTATGTACGTACACACACACACACACACACACACACACACCACAAAGAGCTACATAAAGGCTTCTTTCATACCACCCCACTAAGAATGTTCATTGTTCTTGGAGAGACAGATCTACAAAAAGTAGACCAGAAAAAGCTAAATTGTGTGTGTGTCTGTGGGGGGAGGCAAGACATACTTAAAGAAATAATTACAAAATTGAAGCTAAGGCTAGCACCCCCATCCACCCTTCCTATTCTAAGCCCCTAGGTATTTATTGTCTGGGCTTAGGGGCCAGAGACCTAGAAGGCTCAACATAACACAAGGCTCCAGTGCAGGGAAGTACTGAGACCAGTGTATAGGTGGCCTGGTACTGCTGCAAGGCAGGGAAATCCACAAATTAAGTAGAAGTGTAAGAGGATTTTGGGGAAGGACAGTGGAGGAAGCCAAAGAGGGCAATGGGAAGCTCTGGAGTCAACCAGTTTCCCCAAGGCATATTTGGTCCAAACCAAAGAGGCTTATGAAAGGGCTAGCTAGGAAGGCCAACGAGATTAGGACACAAAGACATTCTTCTTCTAGATACCACTTTCTCTTTTGGGCACAGAGCCACAGGAGCCTGTTGGAAGACCGTAGGGAGATATCCCCAAGGGGTGGTAAGAGAAAAGCCCTATGTAGACGATCGGCAAATCTTTTATGCTGGCATATGTGCCTGTGTTTGAGAGGGAGAAAGGGTACAATCTCATTGCAGGTGAACTTTTAAGGAGAGCCTCAGGAAGTAGACTTATGTGTGTGGTAGAGTGGTTAAAACGGTGCAGCAGCGGCGCTTATAAGACCTGGAACACAGCTGAGGGGCTACTATTTTCCTAGGACGAAGAATACAGATCGAGTTCATTTGGGCCTAAGTTGGGAAATGGAAGATATCTGGGGCCTAAGGAGAGGAAGAGGGAAATCAAAGAGCCGAGTGGGCGCTGGGGAAGGGGAATACAAGGCTGTCTGTCCACTCGTGAAGGTGCAGCAGGCAGCTAGGGCTCACAACTAAATCCCAACCTCCCAGTGGAAGGGGATCGGAGGCACAGGAGATGGGAAGGACGGGGTGGGAGCTTCAGAGGTGCCAGAAAGGAAAGCTTCTGGACTCCAGAGAAAAAGAGGTTTGGGGTGAGCTAAAGGTGGTGCCCCCGGGGCGCACAAAGGCAGGAGTCTGGGGTGGAGGGCAAGGAGAAGGGCTAGAACAACTGCAGCTCTAGGAGGGTGGGGAGGGGGCGGTAAAGGGAGTGGTTTAGTTTTGGCCTTAGAGGAGGGTCGGTGCCGGGGAGAATGCAGGTCAGCTGCGGCGGCGGCCTGGAGCAGTATGGGCCCCGTGGGGGAGGATCCTGGCGGTGGGGCTGGGGGAAGGGGCGCTGGCAGGGATCCGAGCGGGGGGAGGGGAGGGAAGGAGGAACGGCGCTGGCCCGGCAGAGGCGAGAGCCAGCGCGAGCCGGGTCGAGGTGGGAGCAGGAGGAGACCTGAGGCCCCCGGGTTCTGTACCTTTGGCGAGGGCCACAGTTGAGTTGTCCGTGTCGATGGTGTAGAGGATGCCCTCGTAGCGGATCTGTGCCTTGGAGATGAGGCTGATCTTACTGCCCAGGTACGGGGTGCCCGACGAGCCACTCATGGCCACGGCCGGCCGGGGCCGAGGCCTGGCCCGTGGTCCTCTCGGCCTTCCTCACTGAAGCCGCCCAAGCACTGAAGCCGCCGCAGCTACCTCAACCTCCCGCTGCTGCCTGTGGGGCCTGGGCCTCTGGGAGGAGGGGAAGGAGGGGGAACACCGGGGGGTGGAGGGAGAAGAGACCCACATCCGGGTGCTCCCCGACTGAGCTGCGCGCTCCACTCCCACGCACGCACACTGCGGGACGACCCGCCGCACTTGCCGCCCTTTAAATATGGCGGCGGGGGCTGGCCGTGGGACCGAGAACCTCCACGCCCTGCGGCTGCGCAGAGGCTGGAAGGAGAGGCGATGAGAAAAGGTTTGTGTTTGTTAGTAAAGTTCGGCCTTCCTCTCCACCCACCCTCCGCCCCCTTTCCCAGCGTGCCCAGCGTCCGCGCCGGCGCCGCCACGAGATGGTGGGCCTGGAGGTGGGCGGAGAGAAACAAACTAAAAGAGGAGGTGTGCGCAGCGGCGGCTAAGAAGCAGCCAAGGAGGCGCGTGCCTTGGAGTGGGAATAGGGAGGGGGAGGGGGAGGGGGAGGGGGAGGGGGAGGGGGGGAGGTGGCGCATTCTCCAGCTCTTAGCTTCCTGGAGTCGCAGTAGATTCTGAGAGCTAAGAGGCGGAGCTTGGCACTGGTGCGCACCCCTAGAGGAGGGCAGGGAAGGGGTCACCTGGGGCCGAGGTTTCTGTGAGGGGTCCAAGACAGGGCGGGGTCACCCTAAAGGGGGCTTGGCCCTCCCTTTTCTACTGTGCTCCTGTGAGTGTCCACCTGGTCTTTTTCTCCCCCCTGCCCTTTTGCTCCGGCTTAGCGGCGGAGGGAGCCCGATCCTGCCTGCGCGGCGTAGGCAAGTGCCGCTTCCCGTCATCTTCGCTGTCCGAAGTCTTGAGGGGGCGGCTGCGTAAGTCTCGCTGCGCTACTATCGGGGAGTTAAAGAGTTCGCATAACAGGCCCCCGGCTTCTGCTGTCGGGCCCTGGCCCGCGGAGTCCAGAGACGTGGGCTCTGGCCCTCGCTGAAGCAGTGGCTTTAAGGACCGACTCTGACGCTTTTGAGCCAGAGACGGAGGATTTCAAGGCCAGAGGCTCAGGGAGAGACAGCAATAGATGAAGCGCTTTTCTTGACGAGTTTCCTCTGGATGTTTGCTTTCTTTGACTTTGAAGAGTGGTCGGTAGAGGATGTGGGACTAATTAGGCGGGGGAGGAGGGGAGAGGGGACGTTCTAGACCGAGAAGGCTGAACTCCCAACCTTTCTTTCCCGGAAATGAGTCAGTCCTGGTTTCTTACCGGCTGCTCCACCTTCCTTGGCGTCTCCACCTGAAACACAAACAAAGGCCTGCGTGGGGCTGCGGGAGGCTCTTCCCCCGTCTGGGGATCTGATCCGTTCCGGGCTTGGGTCTCCTAGAACTCCTAGAAATTTTCCCGAGTCTACCAGGCAGAAGGAGGACGAGATACCACAGGGAGGCACTAATTGCACGTGTCAGGTGGCCGAAGAGACGGTGACAGGTAAGGGGAAGACAATTCGGAACCTCAGACTGCCTTCTAGCACCTGCTCCGGGCCTACCTGTTGGAAGCCGCGGAGAGGGAGTGACATCACAGTGCCGGTCGGTGGGAGGCTTCTGCTATGGGCTCTTTGGGCCAATCAGCTTTCAGGGCTACAAATGTAAATTTTACTGGCCCCAGTAATGTAATAATTTGTTATTTAACTTCTATTAAATACTCTATGCTAGGTTTAAAGGGCAGCATTTGCCTAGATATTGAATAAAGATTACTTTGCTTTTGTCTGAATTAACTTGCAAAAGTCAAATTGAAGGGGCAGTGATGGAGGACTGATAAATTTGGACCGATAGTACTTGCCCTGGGAGCTTTGGAGGTGGAGCTAAAGATTCTCTTTCACATTCGAAAAACCCTTCACTTTTGGTCTCTGTTTCAGAGAGACCTAATTTCCATATTCTCTTTCTCCGGTCTTCCCTGTTAACGTTGAAAATACCACTACCCTTCCTTCAGGTTCTGAACCTCTCTAGAGTCATTCTCCGCTCTTCATTATTTCTCCCCTAGTTCCCTTCGAGAGATGTTTTATCTATTATTCTACCTGCACGACATTTTCCTAATTATCCTTGACTCTAGTTAGGAGACTACCGACTTGTTTCACACCTTTCTCAATGCCTTTTCCTTTAACTAATTATACAGTAGTTTCCTAATTTATCTCCTTTGTTGGTCTCTCCCCTTTCCAATTTATGATTACACAACTGCAAAACTGATTACTGAAGTATGGATCTGACCTCACTCACTGGTCCAGAAGTTTCCCTAGCTTTCAGTTGCTTCCAGACTCACTTCACATTACTTTTCCTCATAGGTATGTGTTCCAGCCGAAGTGACCTATCTCGTTCTCCTTAAAGTACATTCCATGTTTCATATGCCTAGAGTGCTATTCCTCCTCACTTCTGCCTCTTGGAATCCCCAGCTCACTTCAAGGCTCAGCTCAAATACCACCTATTGAAGAAGATTTTCTGAATCTTCCCCGGTTATTATTTGTGTTTCCTGGCTATGGGAGCTGGAGAAGACCTGAGTTCAAGTGTGCCCCATGTATTGGTTGTATGACCTTGATTAAGTCATTTAACCTTTTATTCCCCTAGGTAACTCTCTGAGACTTTGAATTTCAAAGAAAATGCCAACTTAAATTGGTAAAAACACTTTCTTCACCTGGAGTTCCCTACACCAGGAAATTGCAAGTTCAGCCCCCATCTCTAGCCTTATCTGTATATTTGTCATCTCCACCCAGTAAAATATAAGCCATATATGTGTATATATTGGGTACTTGATAAATGCTAATTGAATTGAATTCTTTCCAAATCTGACTTTTGGAAAATTGCTGGAAAACTGATGCAATCGTTTCTCCCTTTTCTCTTTAAAGTTCAAGAATAGTGGGCTTTTGGCCAGGGACAGATTGTTTCTAATGAATTATTTTCTTTTACTCGGACTGTTCCTTATGCCTGGAATGGTCTCTTTCCCCATTTTTGTCTTTTGAACTAATGCTTTAAATCTCCACAAAATGTCCTGGCTTCTAGAAAACTTTCTCTGATCTACCCTTCCCCAACTGGAAATTATATTCTCCCTCAAACTTTACATAGTTCTTTGTTTTGTAACTACACTTTTCCTGTAATATTATCTATTATAGTTATCCGTGTTGATATCTTATTCCCTTACTAAGTTCCTTAAAGATAGAGACTTTTTCTCTCGAAACTTTGAATCTTCCCAGGAAATGACATAATGCTCTTGTTCATTTGCCAGTGACTATCACAGTGTTTTGTACCTATTAAGAATAATGACTGGACCTATGATTTTTATTACATATGAAGAAAGTTACTAATGCAAGTCAGCATTTTCTCTTTGACTTTTACATATAGTCCTTATTTAGAAACTGGAAGGTCGAGTGACCTGCCCAAAGTCATAGAGCCAGTGTCAGCAGCAGGACTTGAACCCACATCTTCCTGGCTCCAAGTTTACCTTTCTATACATTATTCCATAAAAACTCAATTAATTGAATTATCTACAAGTTGTCTGAAGAGTCCAGGTTCTAATTTGGCTTGTCACATCAGAAAGAACCAGTTTTTTACTAAATTTAAGCATTTTTATAAAGTAAAGAGAATGAAGGGGTTCAAAAGAATTTTGTATCTACTCTTTGTACTATAATAAAATGATCAATTTTGGTACTGTTATTGGACTTAATGGAGTTGTACAATTTGGTTTCATTCTGTATAGGTGAGAGACCATCTTAGTTACAGTTATTTAGATGTAGTTTTTCATTTGCAATTGTAACTAAAGGGGATTGAAGTGGTTTGTAGCCATTGTAATGGAAAAATATTTTTAACGCCAGGTTTTGAGCACAGCACCTGCAGGCACACTGAAGAATGGAACTGAGTATTTAGTGGGCAGACTGGGATCTGGGGCAAGAGAACAGTAAAGAACTTTCTCTATTCTGTGATAAAAATCATTTATCCAATACATTTGAGAACCCTACAAAAGAGACTTCCCAGATAGCTCAGAAATACACATTAGTAAAAGTCCTTGGACCCTTTATTTACAATTTTTTATTTATATCATGTTTTTACATCACCTTTATTTCTAAATGTATCTCCCCTTCCCAATGAGCCATCTCTTTTAAGAAAGAATAAAAAAAGAGAACCAAGTGATTCAGCAAAATCACTTAGTATGTCTGCTGTGTCTGACAGTATGCCATATCCATAAGTCACCTCTGCAAACTCTGGAGGAAAATACATTTTCATAAAGATTCTCCTGGACTGAATTTGATCATAACTACACAATTGTCAGTTTCCCTTTACTTTCACTTTGAATATATTGTTTTCAAGGTTCTGCATGTTGTTCAGTCATTTTGGTTTCCCATTCTCCAGCTCATTTTACAGATGAGAAAACTGAGGCAAACAGGGTTAAGTGACTTGATGAATCTTTCTGATTCTGAGGCCTGGCACTCTATTCACCACCACCTAGCAGCCTGCCCCAAGGTTCTGCATACTTGACATCAATTCATGTCTTCTCATACTTTATCATATTCATTTTTTTTATAAGTATAGTGCAGTAATGTTATGTGCTGTTGATATATTATAGTTTGTTTAGCCATACCCTCATTTGATGAGGCCCATTCTTTCTAACAATGTACCTACAATAGAGGAAAAGTACTCTGCTCTTTGCCAAGGTCTTACTTAGATTGTCTATGTGTGTATATACATGCATACAGATATACTTAGATTGTGTGTGTGTATATACATAAATATTCACATAAACAAAACTTAGTGTTCATATTATGTCACTAGTAATAGTGGTTTGCATTTGTATATAACTTTATAGGTTATAAAGTGTTTTATATACATTTTTGATATAACAGTCCTTTAATCAATCCATAAACAAGTACCAGTGTGCCAAGTATTTTGCTCTACACTAGGGATATAATACATTTTCTAAGGAGCTTACATTCTATTTGAGGGAGAGAAACATGTACATAAGTATATATAGAATGAATACAAGATAAGGTAGAAGGACACTAGCATTTGGGGGAGGGATCAGGAAAGGTTTTGTATAAAAGTGGTACTTGAGCTCCATCTTGAAGGAAATGAATTCTGTGAGGCAGAGGTGAAGAATACATTATAGGCATGTAGATGGGAAAAAGAGTACCACATGTGAGAAACAGACAAGGTCTCATTTGGTTGGATTACAGAGTTTGCAAAGGGAGTACTATATAATAAGACTGAAAAGGTTGTAAAGGGCTTTAGAAGCCAAGCATTAGATTTTAAAATTTTCTTCTGGAGGCAATAGGGTGGTGTGGCCCAGGAGCTTATTAAGTAGGGGAAGAATATGGTGAGTTTGCACTTAAGGAAAATCACTTTGGCAACTTTGTGGGGAATGGCTGGTAATGGGGGGGGACTTGAGGCAGGAAGATCAGTTAGGTCATTACAGTAGTCTAGGTGAGAGGTGATGAGTGCCTGAACTAAGGGGATTCCATGAGTAGAGAACAGAGTTCTGATTGGAGAGAGGTGGAAATAGAAAGGGCCAGGTTTTGCCCCTGATTAGCTATGTAGGATGAGGGAGAATGAGGAATAGAGGTTAATGCCTACATTCAGAACCTGGAAGACTGGAACACCTTAACAGAAGTCAGGAAGTTTGATAAAGGATAAGATTTGCAAGGATTCTGTACCTGAGATAATACAAACTTGTTTTTAAAAAATATTTTGATGACTTTCAATATAATCATTTTCCTTTGTAGTCCTATGTATTTTATGCATTTAAAAACATTCTCAGAAGGGGCCCATAGTCTTTACCAGAATGTCAACAGGGTCAATAACACACAAAAAAGGTTAAGAACCCTTGTCTTAAGGGAAAGATATACCTTTTACAGATGAGGAAGCTGAAAATCAGAGGTTAAGTGATTTGACTTTGGTCACATAAGAAGTTTAGGAGCCAGAACCAGGACTCAGACCCGACTGAAGACCTATATGCTTTTCAGTATACTATATTGCTTCTCTAGATCTCACCAATCCTAAAAGAAGAAACACAGAGGCAGTATAGATATCAAACCTACATCTCATAGGATTGAGCAAGTAGAAAGGACCTTGTAGCACTTTCTCTGATCAAACATCTTCCAGATGTTCCCATTCAGAATAAGTTCAGATGAAAAATTTTAATTTTTTTATAGTAAGGATAGTTAAACTTCATCATAAGATTACAGAATTTAAAGCTGTAAGAAGCCTTAGAGACAATCTTGTTTAACTCATCTAACCTGCACTCCCCCCCATATAGATGAAGAAAATTATGTCCAGAGAAGATATGTGGCTAGTCCAAGGCTATTAAGCATCAAAATCATAACTAGAGCACAGGTTTTTGACTCCTTGTTCTATGAGGTAAAAATATCTTAAGGGAACTAGAGCAGGAGGACAAAGTTTGAACTAACAACCAACTTTCCGGGAAGGAAGGTAGGATTTGAGACTCTTGAAGCATTACTGATCAGGCCTGGCAACCAGATACACTGAGTGACCCACAGGGGCCCCTTTGTAACCCCCACAGGGCAACATGAATCATTGGGTTGGCACCTGAGGAGGACATTAACTACCATATGTATGCCAGAGCAAGGCTGAGAGCTAAAAATATACCTTGTTCTCAAGACCCAAAATGAGCAAAGGAATGCACGCAAAACCAATTGCAATTCAACATTTTAGACCAGAGTTGAAATGCCCAGAAGATAATACTGATCATCTACAGCGTAGATTCTACACCTAAGGCCAGCTGGGAAAGCTTAAAGAGAAATCTGAGCTGTGAACATGCCTTAAACCTGACCTTTCTTGACCTGACTTGATTTGTTTGGTTGTTTAGTTTGATTTTGTTTTCCAGATAAGGAAGTATACTTACCATGGAAACTAACCAACTTCCTGCCTATCCCTTCTATTCTTCCACCCCCTCCCCCCAAATTAGCTTACCAAGCTAGTGTATAATCTGAAAGTCCTATTTGGAAAATCTGGATTTGGTCTGGAAACAAAATACAAGCAGACTATAGAATCATAGAATTATTGGTTTAGTAAAAAGAGCTCTGGACTAGGAGTCAAGAGAGCTGGAACTAAGTGCAAGACTCAGGGTAAGTCCCTTATAACTTCTACATTGAATAGGTTCTTTAGCTGTAAAATAATAGTAATACTTAAGTTTTTTTTAAAAACTGGACCTCTTTAATTTCATTAATGTAGGGAACTCCTTCAGGAAAGTCAAGTCAAAGATCCCTTATTAAGTGCCTGCTATATGTCAGGAATTATGCTAAACTGGTTACAAAGGCAAAAGCAGAAAACAGTTCTTATTCACAAGGAGCTCACATTCTAATGGGGGAAATAGCATGTACAAATGAGATAGAAGAATAAATTGGAGAGAATCTTATCAAGAAAGCATTTTCTCTATCAGTGAAGATCAGCCCCCTACTCTGCAATCTATAGTCTTAATTAAAATAATATGTAAATAATGTTTATAACAAAATTCTCATTTTAAGGATGACGAAGCTAAGGCACAAAGCAGTTAAATGATTTGCCCAGGTTCACATGGATAATAAGTATCAGAGCTGGAAGTCAAACCTAAGTCTCTTGATATTGGGCCTAGTGCTCACTGTATCATACCATATTGCCTACAAAATTGGGACAATAGCACCTGCCCCCTACCTACCTCATTTTATTATTGTAAGGATCACCTGAATTATTGGGTGTGGGGATGTATAAAAAATAAAGTACACTATGGAAATATAAAATGCTGATATTAAAAAGTTAGAAAGTGAAATGGGCTGCCCAGAAGCGTTTTCATCGTTTCACAGAATGTAAGAATTTGAGTGTCCTTGAAGATCACTTAGCCAGCCCCCTCATATTACAGATGAGATTACTGGTGATCTTCAAGTAGACTGTATAATCAACTTGCTGAGGATGTTGTAGAGGAGATTCCTGCTATGTGCTATTTGACATCCCATCTAACTGGGATTCTAGGATTCTATAATTCTTTGGAGGCATATGATGGGACGAGCAATACAAAGTAACATTTGGAGTACAGTGTAGTCTGTGTATAAGTAATGAAGGAACACAGTAGAAGAGTTAGATGTGCTTTTTTTTAAAAAAAAAAAGGAAGGATTTTTGCAACAGCTTTTAAAGATAGTAATGAACATTGATTAGCCTGGAGAACAGTACAAGGCTTTCTGGGAAGGAGGACATGCTGAGACACAGAGGGGAGAAAGAATAGGAGTTAACCCTGGGATCCTTTTCTGACCCTTCTCTTATACCTCATTCTTTGGGCTCTGGTGCAGTGTAAGAGAAAAAAAATACCCAGTTTGCATTTTCTCTTGCCTTCAAAAAATTTTCTTAACGTCTGACTTGATTCTTTTTCTGCTGTATTTAAAACCATCTCCTCCAGTTCTGAAGAGTTATGGACAATTAGCTACCTGGTTATCATACTTTGTACCTTACACAGGATTCAGAAATTCAGAATTTTAGCATCACAGGATTTAAAGTTGAAAGGGTATTTAGGAAATAGTTTAGTGCAGTCCTCTTGTTTTTATAGTTGACAAAACAGAGACTCAGAGAGGTTATGTGAATTACTCCAGTTTACAGTGAGTGGTAGACCAGGAATTTTAGTCCAGATTCTTGGTCTCCAAATCCAATGATCTTTCCACTATACCACTTACTTCCTAACAATGAATGTCAGTAGAGAAGCTCTTTCTGCCATTAGGACTATCTTGTTATCTTTTCCACTTTCTCTCCTTTTCCTTCCTCCCTCCATGTTTCTCTTAATTTCTATGTTCTCTCTTTATTACCCTTCTGATTCTTTGCTGTTGTCCTGGTAGCTGAAACTTCAGGATTGTTGGAGCTCTGAATTTCAAAGGCTAAGTTTCTTGTGATAAGGAAATGTTCTTAAAAATCAAAAGGAAACCTTTAAAATTATTTTGAAACTTGCTAGTACCCTAACCTTTTAAAGTGCATTTGTCTTGTGTCTCCTGAGGATTAATGGGAGTCGTGAACTATCACAGAAAAGAAAATATACCCTTTAAGTCCTGTAAATTTCTTGTGTTACATATAATTAGGGTGAATGCTGAAACTTTCACCCTAGAAATATGGAAATGACATATTTAGAAAACATTAGTGGTAACCATAAAAAGCAGAAGAAAGAGGCTGATTAACATTTCTTTCTTGGGGGGAAGAAAGAATATATAATTGAAAGTCATTCTGCCATTCTTAGCAGCCTAGTTTTACCTTAGAGAAAAAAATTGTGCTTCTGAAATCCTTGGTTTCCTTGTTTATGAAAAATGGTGACCTCATCTTTGTGTCAGCACCTGCCAGGGCTGCCTCTTTCCATAAGGAAAAGAAATATGTATTAACTTTCTCTAATCATTTTAAAATATCAGTGCTTGTCATCCCTTCTATAATTCAGTTTATTTGTATGATTGTTTCCCCAGGATATTCCTTTAAAGGCATCGATTTTAATACCATATGCCTGGAAGATGAACTGATTTGAAGCTCTCCTCCCTTCCTTTCTTTGTATGCATCTCTCCAATTTTAGCAGGACTAAAAGAGATTGAACAGGAATTTTTTTTATGTGTAAAAGTATTAGTACCTATGCTCCCATTTAACCTTATTCTGCCATCTTACCACTGATGATTTTTAGCTTTACTGTCACTACAAAAGGGTCCAAAGTGGAGAGAGTACCTCATCAGAGAATGAAGTTCCGGGCTTTCTTCTCTCTTTTCTGATTTGCTCAAGGTAGCTTTTCTCCTATACTGACCACTGAATTACTAGCATGCACAGATCAAGTGCACTACTACACTTGACTCTGATAGGAGGAAATTTCTGGTACCTTCTGCACAGGTTAGTTATACATTATTTCAATGGTTTATTCCTCTAAATCAGTGGTTCTCAACCTTCCTAATGCCTGCAACTCTTTAAAACTCATATGTGGGCTTTATCTGCATGTGGGCAGATCCGCCTGGAAATGGATAGAGGAGCAGTGTCTCAGTTCCTAAGACCATCAGAACTATGTGTTTTCCAATGGTGTTAGGTGACCCCTGTGAAAGGGTCATTTAACCCCCAAAGGGGTTGCGACCCACAGGTTGAGAACTGCTGCTCTAAATTTTATCCCTTACTGTAAAGGTTTTTGTTGCTCTCCTACTTCCACCATTCAGTTCCAAGTCAAGCTCCTTATGATAATTCTCCTGGATAAGTCTCCTGAAGAGTCATTCCCTTTCCTAGAAGCTTAGAGGCTTGTAGTTAAAAACATCCTGACCTTTTTATGTGTTCTCGTTTCTTCCTTCCTAAACTGCATTTCCAAAATGATCCTCCTATGTAGTTTATCTTTTCTTCAGTATGTCCTCCATTCCATTACCCAAGTAATCTTCCTAATGAACCACTATCACCATAGTACTTCTTTACTCAGAAACTTTTAGTGGCTTCCTCTTTCCTAATGAAATATAAACTCCTGACTCAGGCATTCAAGGTCCTCCACAATCTGGTTCCAATCTCCCTGCCCAGCTTTATTTCTTACTATTCTTTTTCATGTATTCTACATTTCAGCCTAACTAGATTATTCTTCATTTCCTATTTTATCCTGTTTTTTCCTATCTCTGTGCCTTTGTTCATGTAATACTTCATACTTGTAACGACTTCCCTGCTCTCCCCCCTCCCTTAGTTTCACTTCTTGATGCCCCTTCCTTCAAAGACCAGCTAAGATGCCATTTTTTTCCATGAAGTTTTCCTGACTAATCTCCCTCTCCTAACTTCCCCCTTCTAAATGGATTTTTCCCCTCATCCAGTTTCTCATAGCACTTTCTCTCAACCTTTTCTTCATACTTTGCACACTCTATCATGTATTGAAGTCTTTTGTATACTTGTCACTCACCCCACTAAGGTCATAAGACTACAAGATCAGAGATAAGAGAGCCAGAAGGGCACTTTGAAGTCATTTAGTTCCACCCTTTTTAAAAATGAGGAAACTGAGGGTCAGAGATGTGGAGTTACGTGTCCAAGTCTCCATAAGTAGCAAGTGGCAAAAACCATATTGGAATGTAGGTCTTTTGACTCAGTTCCTTGATAACAGAACCAGTATGGTAATCTATCTTTATGTCCCCAAAGCAGCATAGTGTCTTGCATTTCATAATTTGCTCCATAAATTATGGATTGGATAGCTGCTGATGTCCCTCCTAACTCTAAAATTCAGTAGTTTTGAAATATTGTTGAACTAAAACAATTCAGCTTTCTAGTTGGCCTCCTTCCCCATCAACTCAGTGGGAATCCTACATACTTCTTACAGGAAATTCTGTTTTTTTACTGCTTCCTTTCTCCAGCCTTTGGCACAGAACACAGTGGTTCTCAAACTTCTTTGCCTCACGATCCTTTTACACTCTTAATAGTTATTGAGAACCTTGAAGAGCTTTTGTTTATGTGGGATATTTGTGTATATGTATATGAATGTGTCAGTATTTACTACCCTAGAAATTAAAATGTGTTGGTATTATTGTGAAAATAGTTCTGACCTTCTGGACCCCCAGAAAGGACCTTAAGGACTCCCAGGGATCTACAGACCATACTTTGAGAACCACAGGCATAAGCTATCCCTGTCTAACCCCTATTATCAATATGCTATCCTAGGTTCTCTTATATGACTTAGGCCTCTCTTGGGTTAACATGGGCCTTCCGTTAGAATATGTTATTTTTAAATTTCTATTTTCTTGCTCTTCCCTGACTTCTTTCTTTTCCGGAAAAGTTCCCTTTAGCTTTTCTCAGTCATGGCACCATCTGCTCAGCTGGCCTGTGAGAGTCTTCTACCCTTTACAGCCTAGATATTGTCTCCAGTTATACTCTCTCTGCTTAGGTATTAATAATGTACGTTTGCATGTTAAAAAACAACAGCTATTGAATTCCAGGAAACACTAAATACTCATCACTTTGGATTGATTATTTTGTGTATTATGTTATGTGAGGTAGTTGTGAAGATCACATAAAAGAATATTTGTTAGCGAAGTATATGGAGAACAGCACCATATAGGCACTCTATAAATGCTTACCAGGAGTGGGGAACCTGTGGCCTTCTAGATCCTTGGGTGCAGACTTTTGACTGAGTCCAAGTTTTACAAACAGATCCTTTTATTAAGGAGATTTGTTCTGTGAAGTTTGGATTCAGTTAAAGGAGCACACTTGAGGACCTAGAGGGCCACATGTGGCCTTGAGGCCCCAGGTTCCCTACCGATAACTTAGTCCCTTCCCTTCCCTTCCCTTCCCATTATGTTATTTAGCTCTGATATTATTGACTCCTTCAGCTTTCAACTGGGGATGAGGGAAAAGGAGGGAGAATGAGTGCCAGTAATTCATAATCATGATTATGAAAAACATTTTACCATAAGCAATGTACATAGACATGTTCTCTAGTAGTACTCTTTTACCAGTAATGTTGTGCTGATTACATACATCGTGCTCCAGATTCTGTCAGCCTCCAGTGAGAACGGCAATCATTCAAAGTAGATAAGCATAGCAAACCACACTAGAAATACAGAACGGATTTTTAAAATGTTTATTGCCTATAGGCAGTTAGACTATCAGCATATATATATATATATATATAAACATATATGTCTACATATACACATATTTTTAATGCATAGGTGCTCCAATTAGATCATGAAGTAAACCCAGAATTAGAGGAAATTAGATCATATTTAGCAAATTGTGCAGCATTTTCCCTTTTTCTTTCCTTTTTAAAGTAATGTATGTAAGAAAAAAAGCCAAGTGATACACATCCTTCTTTTGTATTCAGTTGTATTTATGGAAATGCTTTTTTTTTAATGTTAAAGTTCAAAATAAAGACTTTTAAAAAAAACCACAGAAAACATTACTCTCCAGCAAGTAGGATGTGTAAGAGGAATGATCAAAGGAACTTCCCTTCCCCCCACAAAACTGGGCATGCTCTCTAGCTTCTTTACTGAGATGACTGACACAGGAACACCTGATTGGTGTCCTGGTCCCTCTCACTGAGAAGTTGCGTCAAAGATAATTGGTAACTGAGTCAGGAAGAACACTCCCTCCTCCAAACACACACACACACACACATACACACACACACACACACACACACACACACACACACACACACAACTTGGTAGTTAATAGGTGGAAATGATTCCATAGTAGCTACAAATACATGGCAGTAAGAGCATGTGTTGCCTAAGTTAGTCTGAGTCCTTGGCCACCTTTTTTCTGCTTTGGTTTTCTTCTGTCATCACAGGTCAGTGACTGGTAGTCATGAGAAATAGACATTTTCAGCACTAGCAATAACCTCATGGGTTTGAAAGATTAGGAGTTCTGTATCTGACTGCCACCTGCCTAGAGAGAAATCATTTCTCCAACTGTACTCCTTGGAGGAGAAGAGGACCACCAACAGGATGGATCACCCTGGAACCTGAAGGACTAAAGAATCATGCCTTGCTTGCCAGGCAAGCTAGACCTTTGTAGGTACTCACCCTGTCTAAATCTGGGAGGAATGCAGAATAGCAGCTGTAGCTTTTTTTTTTAGCAGTCTAACAAAGTTGTACTTCTAGTAGAGTATAACGAGTCTTATGAGTTAGTGTTTTCTGTATTTCTGTATGCATTAGCCCAGATCTGTAAGTCTTTTGCCTCTTAATTTTTTTCTGTAGTGGACACACACACACCCCCCCAATATCGCCTCAGTAGCTATATTGCACATTGAAAACCTTTTCTAGCAGATACCCTGGGGAGACTCTAGGCAAGAGCTTTCCTTAAGGTTTGTGTTAGAGGGGCAGCTAGGAGGCACAGTGAATTGAGCACCAGCCCTGGACTCAGGAGGACCCGAGTTCAAATCCAGCCTCAGACACTTAACACAAAACTAGCCATGTGACCTTGGGCAAGTCAACCCCAATTGCTCTACCTTCCCCCCTCCAAAAAAAAAAAAAGATTTGTGTTAGTTTCCTGGAGTTCTTTGTGAGTATGGAAGCATAATGTTCCAGAACAATGGAGTCAAACTCAGAAACAAGGTCGTAAGTTGTACACAAGCACCCCTATAGTTGCATGTTGACTTGTTCTAAAATGCGATGTTATCTATGTTTTATTGTATTTTTATTAAATATTTCCTAATTATATTTTAATCTGACTTGATAGCCTGGACCCTTTACTTCTGGTCAGTCTCCTTCAGGACTAACCCAGTCTGTGTGAACTAAGGGTCAGAGCCTCTTGTGGAAAGAGGTCCCCCTGGATCATGGACCAGAAGCCGGACTGTTTCCATTTTACATAGGAGGAAACTGAGCTCAGAAAAGTGTTTAAGGTCTCATTTATGGTCACAGCTATTAAGTGATAGGATCTATGTCAATCACTCAATAAGCATTAAGCAACCACTATGTGCCAAACACTATGTTAAGCATTAGGGATACAAAGAAAGGTAATACAATCCCTGCTCTAAAGAGACTTACAGTCTAACATAGGAACAACATGCAACCAGCTGTGTACAAATGAGCTATATCCCAGATTAATTAGGAATAATCAACAAAAGGGAGGCACTAGAATCAAGACAGATGGGGAATGGCTTCCTGTAGACGGTGGAATTTTAGCTGGGACTTGAAGGAAGTCAGTGGAGGTTAGGAGGTAGATATGAGGAGGGAGAGCATTCAAGGCATGGAAGAACAGTAAATGAAAATGCCTGGAATTGAGAGATGGAATAGCAAGAAGGCCAATGTCATTGGATCAAAGAGTATTGGTGGGGGGGAGAGTAAGAAATAAAACTGGAAAGTTATAGATGTTGAAGGTCAAACAGATTTTATATTTGTTATTTGTGTTAGGGAGCCACTGGAGTTTCTGGAGGAAAGAGGGTAACAGGAAACTTTGCACTATACCACACCACCCTCACTTCAGACTACACACTCCCTAGCTCTCTTGTTGATTTTGTGTAATTCTTGATAAACTACTGAAAACTCTCCCTGACTTTTCCCATTTGTGTAATAAGGATATTAATACTTGGTGAAGTGGTTTGAAGCTTTGGTATGAAAGACAATATGCTAGGACACACTGTTTTTTAAGGGTATATAGATCCTACTTTTTAATCCCATAATCCTCCATTTTTATCAGCTCAGTTAACTGCGCTGGAGAGCAAAGAAAGGGTTAAGGCTTGGAGTAGTGAGAAATAAAACATAGCAAGCACACATACAGTGTTTTTATATAAGCCTCCACAACAAGGAAGAACATGAAATGGTTGGGGGCCAAGGGTTGTTGAGAAGAACAAAACATGAACAAAGGAACAGTTTTTCCATCTAGTAATTTTCAAACTTTTCTAGAGGTGGCTTGCAGTTAGGAGTAGAGATATGTATACTTTAAACAAGTGTAATTAATCTAGAGCAAACCTAAACCCTGGTCCTGGCACATAGTAGGATCTCAATAAATCTTTGTTAAAAGAATGAACTGATAAATAATTAGGCATAAATAATGACTGTATCTTTTTGAAGTACCTAGAACATTAAAAAACAGATTTGTTTGAGAAGTCTGATTTTACAAATTATTCTCTTTGATGTTTTCACAAATGGTAGTGATTTTACATAATAGAATATCATGAATCACCAGGCTCAGATATTTAGACACTTAGGTTGCAGTGGCCTGGATAATAATTAATAAAAATCCCTTGATTTATAACAATCTCTGTCCTAGCCCATTTTTCTCTGAGTACTGTGTATTCATGTTTCATTTATGCCAGGCTTCTGGACATTAGAGTTCCACACAGAAGTTTATGTCAAATGAGTACAAAAGCCTTGGGTGACTAAATTCTATGGCCCAGTGAACTGATGAAAGCAGTAGAACTAGATTTCCACTTCATTCTGCTGGAAATAGTTAAGGAAAAGACATTTAAATATTTATCAGAAAAAAAAAATTAACCCTTCTTCTATGACAAAAGATTTGTTGGATTAGGAGTTTTTAATGTTTTTGTTTCTTTGTTACCTGTTGTTACATTATATGCTCAGTTGGTCAAACATAATTTAAAAAAAAAGGAAGGAAGAAAGAAAGAAAGAAAAGGAAAGAAAGAAAAGGAAAAAAAGAAAGAGAAAGGCTTAAGTGTCAGACTCCTACCTCACTTAGCTTCCCTGTTTCCTAGGTACAGACTGTACCCTCAATGCTAAAGTTTGGTCCTCCTTTGTTAGGAGAATTGGGAGAGAGAATGTGTGTAGTTTAGTGTGATCCATTGAATGAATGAAAAATTTATGAAACAATTTCTTAGGTGCTTATTACGTGCTAAGTTCTAGGGACCCAAAAAGAAAAAGAAATCAGTCCCTGTTCTCAAGGAGCTCACAGTGTAATTGAGGAAGACAGCAAATGTAGGAAGATAAACAGACCTGTAGCTTTCAGGGGCAGCTACAGGATGAATGGCAAAGCTAAGGAATTAAGATGCATTGGAAGGTCTGCTCCACAGAAGCCCAGCACTACTGGTAAGGGAAGAGTGGGCCCCAAGGTCAGTGTGGCAAAGGGGGTTTGGCTTCTTGTAAGCCGAAGTGAAGAATACGAGGGAGGGCCAAGAGGATTCAAAAAGGAAGGGAAGAACACGAGCACAGATTGGAGGTGAGCTACGGGACAGAGAAAGGGAAGATGGTCTTGCTTGTTACTGGCTTTAACTCAGGCCTCCAAACCCCACAAAAAATTCAACTCTCAAACTGCATATACTCCTGACTCTAAGAGCGGCATCAACTTCTTTGATATGAATAATACATTTTGTTGTTTAAAGTCGGAAAAGCACAGTGGATGAAAAATTATTATAATCCAGACTATTCTATGCAACTAGATAGATAATCTATAAAGTTTGTTCAACAACATGTAGCATCATAAGCCTCCCTCTTCCCTTTACTTTGAGATCCCAGTTAGCTATTGCAGGTTCTAAAGGGTGTTGTGGGTTAGAATGCCCTTCAAACCATAGCTGATACATCCCTACTATGTTTTCCTTTTGCCAGCCAATCAGGTGATACGCATTTGATAACAAAGACATTTTAATTAAATATAAATGCGAATAAAGTAACCACAGAATATCTCTCTGCACCCCCACAAACAAGTTTATTTTCTGACAACTATATATACACCCAGTGGGAAAAATAGATCTTTATGGAAATTATGTGTGGAACAACCACACATAAGGTACACAAATGGTCTTGGCACATGATTGAAGGGATGTACAAGTAGGGAACATATGATCAGAGCACACCCATGTAGGGGGTAAATCATGCCTCTATCATTATACTGCACTTTTGTCTTTCTATCCCTAATGCCTGGCACATTCTAAGCCTTTGATAAATGCTTTTTGAACTGAAAGACTTTTACTTCATCTCTTTCTACAATGAAAATTCTTTTAAAGAAAATAAATCAGCAAATACTCATTGTATCCTTACTATGTGTTGTAGCTAGTAAACTTTTAAGAAACTCACTACTCTTAAGAAATATGATTTCCATGACTTAAAAGAACTGAATCTTAGGGATCCTTGAAATAAATGATCAAGTGAAGCATGTTGGGAGACCAAAAGCAATCCTAAAGGTAACTTAGATATAAATAAGACCATTTGAGTCAAATTTATTTTATTTTATTTTATTTTGAGTCAAATTTTAAGCTCCATGAAGCATCCTTCTCTATGAAGGGAAATATATTATTTTTAATTGACCCCATTGCCCAGCACTGAGTACTGCCCAAAGTAGATTCATACTTCATGTTTGTTGAATGAAGTGACTCAAGATTGAGCTCAAATTCCACTTCCTTCCTGAAGACTTTCCTTACCACCTTGTCTCCCTCCTATCATTTGTATAAAGGAAACTATTTTGCATTTGCTTTATTTTATGGTAACTTTGTCTTATGTTTGTTATAGATTCATTAAGTACTTAAGCTATACAATAATAGTAGGAATAACAAGCACCATTTATAGAGTTACTTGAAATATTTCATGACAAGCTATGAAAGAAAAAAATACAAAATGACCCTTGCTCCTAAGTTCTTTTTTTTTCTCCTTCTCTTCTTCTTCCTCCTTCTTTAACAGCAAGTGCCAAGAATCACACATTTTGAAACAGTAAACATTAATATAGCTGTTCAAGTTGGTAACTTCTAGAACTCTACCAGAAATATATCCTAGACATGAAACTTTTGCAGTTCATATTCTGCTGAAAACCATGGCTTATCAGGTCTTGGAGCACCAGTGGCAAGATACATGTATAGGGAATTTGTGGCCAGGCAACAAGTGAAGCCAGAGTTGTTCATACCTCCTACACTCTAGGGCTGCTAGTGTTCTTTATCATTGTGCTAATATGATGGCATCTTTGCTGAACTGCTATTCTTTTACCATGTGCTGATCTTCAGCTGCAATGTAGCTTTTTCACTGAGATGCTACTGTTCTCTACTTCTACCAGCTGGTCTTTAGCTGTGATAGGACTTACTCCTGTAAGGACAGTTTCCAAATTATGGGGCACTTTGGTGTAGGGGGAGCTGTATGGTATGTAAAGCAATGGACAAAATGATTGGGTATTTTCAACAGCACAATCATGGCTGCTGAGGAGGTAGTGATGGAGGTGCCCTGTGAGACGAGTTCTTATGGGAGAGCTTCATTTCACTGCTGAGCCTGCTGCAAAGTCTCTGTGTTTTCCTGATTTACAAGATCTCTGTGACTAGCAACCCTTGGCTGGCATGGGGAAGGTGATAAGTCTTCTCTTTAACACAGCCAAACTTCACCTTGGTGTAATGGGAATGGAAATTTGAAGATCTTCCCTGCCCCTTAATAAGCCTAGGAGGAATTTGAAGACCTCCCCTGTTTTTTAAGTAAACTCTGCCCCCTAATAGGCTGAATGTAATCACATGGAGCTGTGGTGGGAGGACTGAAGAGTAGAGCAGAGCCCATGGGAAGCTGGGAGTCAGAGCTAGAGAGCTGGTGGGAGAGAGAGGATGCTCAGGCAAGGAGATTAGAGAGGTTAGTGAGTAAATATTGATCTAATACTGGTTTGTGGGAAGGCTAAAGGATGCTGTGGCTCTCTGTGTTGTTATGGCTTGTTAACTTCATTACTACCATAATGAAATTGGCTTACTGGTTTTGGGATTTGGTTTTCTGGTGTCTACATAAATGCTTTACTTCTGTCCTCTATTTGGAGAGTTTGTTATATTTTGCATTCAAGCACCATGCAGGAATTTGTATAGTCACAGTCTTTATCGTGATCATGGGTGCTGTAAATATCACATTGGCACTTCGCTTGGCCCAACTGCTATACTTCAGATAATGTGTATATGTTCCTCATTCTCATGACCACAAACAGAGGATCTTAAGTGTGATTGAAAACTGAAAGTTCTGTGGCCTTGAGAAGGGGAATCTCCAGGGATTGGGCTGTACCTACAAACATGGTATGTCTAGTGATAATGTGGGTGGTGTAAAGAGATTGGTGGGTTTTCATGGGTAAATCAGGTTAGAGAAGCATTGGAGGAGTCCAAAGACATTGGGGATGGGTGGAGAATAAGGTAAAGAAAAGAAAAGAACCAGATGGCAGAGTTGTACAAAGTCATCAGCCTCATTCTCTTCCAGAGTCATAGATGTCCAGTGGCAAGACAGAAGTCAAGATTACTGGATATGGCCTGGGATGCAATGGATGACCTTGGCATTTTTGATATCTGACCAAGCTCTAAGTGTTCCACAGCACCTGCTTCAGCCACCTTCATGGACATTGGAACAAATTGTTCTAATCTGCCCATTCCACTGGGGGAAGTCTTCACATGCTTGGGTTAGACACCCCTCCCCCAACTCACTGACATGTTTGAGGCCAATCAGTTAACCTCAACCTGATTTAGCCCATCTGCAAGGATGGTTTACTGGAGTGTAGCCTCTGGGCATGCTACAACTTCTTGGAGCCACAGGTGAGAGTTGGGTGACAGGTGGACATTGAAGGTAGGTAAGCAACCCTGAAAAGGGCTTGGCAAGCCCTCAAACCAAAGGTACTAGTCCTCCTTGATCACTCCATACATCCCTTACATGGGTTAACATTGAAAGAAGGTAAAGAAAGGAAGAGGTATCATAATACAGTAGAAAGAGGTGGGACTCTGAAGTCAGAGGATCTGAGTGTTAATAGAGCTTTAGGCATTTATCATGATAAGATTATAGCCCATGGAAAAATTCTATGCTATTGCCATATACCTTGACTTTATTATGCCAAAGTGCTTTGAATGGTATTTAAATTAAAAGAATGTCATTTTTCTGAATAATCCTTGTAAAGATAAAGCTAATTCATTTTATGACAAAAATTTCCTAAAATATTTATATTTTTAAAACTGACTAGACAAAATAAATCAATGCAAGGTCCTCAAAATCTACACTCTAATCCTGAAAGATAAAGTTACTGCATTCATGAAAAAGATAGAACTATGTATAATACATTTATAAAAGCATTTTTTGGATATACTTCCCAATTTAAAATATGACTGCCTTGCAAATGAAATAGAAGAAAGTTAAGAACTGCTTTTTCATTACCTGATTACTTTACAGTAGCAATTTTCACTCCTTTAAGGAAATAGATATTTTTAAACATGAATGGGCAAGAAAACGATTTGTTTTGGACAAACATGATACATTTGGTTTTATTCCATCTGAACAAGAATGGTTAATAGGTACATGATAATATGTTGGCAAAGACTTGAACTCACTTTTTGGGTATGGGTGAATACAATTTCTTTGCTTTATCAAAGTTTTACAAATTTTGCTGACATTCACGATATCTTATTTGTATGAAACAGAGTTTTCTGTTCAAGCTTTTATAAAGATAAAATATTGACTTCAATGGTTGACAAAGAATTATGAGCAGCAGTATAATCAAGTGAGACCACATTTTGAGAAATTTTATACCTAAAAATAAACCTTCCTATTACAGTAATAATATTATTATGGTTATTATTTTATAAGTTAAAATGGAAAATTATGAAGATTTTATCCATCAATAAATGTCTGTGTCATTGTTTTTATTGTATTTTGGCTGTTATAAAATTGAAATAAATTCCTAATTTCACTTCAGTAAAATATGAGCTAAGAAAATTGTTTGTATAATTTATTTTATATAAAAAAAAGAGTTTAGAAACCACTGTCTTGGAGGAAGCTATATAGTTTAGCAAATGTTATCATTAGTTCTTTTTTGATGTAGACCCTGTCCAGCTTCACCTAGCCATCCATCCAGCTAGCTAAAGAAACCCTTAGACCTTTAAAAAGTCTTTCTTTTAAATTCTTTTCCCCCTACTGTCTTAGGGTGTCTTAGTCCAAACTCTTATTTAAGCTTTGGTACAAAAATCCTTTTAATTCTTATTCTACAACTGGATAACTAGCGGAGGTTCCTTTCAGATCATGTTGCAAACTTGCAAAGGAACTAGGGAAAGATTATTTTCCACCTCTCAGATGCCCCAATTGCCATTCAAAACAACTCAAGAACAAGGCTGAAAAGGAATGGGTGGAGCTGGTGACCTTTGCCCTACTTTCTTCCCCAGCAACCAAAGTCATTCTATTTCCTATATATTCTAAATGTGAGAGCCTTGTTCAGTGACCAGTAAGTGGTCATTCATTACTCCTGTAGGAACTGAATCATTTAAGTCTTGACATTTTTTATATAAATGAAACCAGAAGAAAATAGAAAGTTGCAGCAAAATGGAAAGATGGCTTATATAGAGGCAAAACAAACAAACAAAAAACTCCAGCAGAGTTGGTTTTATCATGATTTGAGGTGACAAGACCCATCATTTTATTGTACAGTGGATCTTCTCATAATAGGCATTTATAAGAAGGCTACCATGAAGATAATTACTGTTTATACACAACCTTTACTGAAGAGAATGAAGTAAGGAAGTTATGAGAAACTTGATCAACTTCCTGATTAAATTAACACATACTTTAATACCTAATAACCTCAATGCAAAGGTGCACATAGGGGAGATAATGAAAAATACTTTGAAAAAAAAGTTTAGTAGTATGAAATGAAAGAAGCCATAGGTTTGTATATTATGCGAAACTCTGTATCTTAACATGAAAAATTTATTTTTCAAAATAAGTGTTTATCATTTAAAAATATATTTTGTTTTTTACATGATTATAGTTATCACTAGTATCCCTTGACCTCCTCCTCCCCCTCTCAGAGAGTCATCTCATGTAACAAATAGTATTTTTTAAGACAAAAAAAGAAAGAGGAATAATAATCAGCACAACTGATCAGTACATTGAAAAAGTCTGAAAACCTGTTGAATGTGTAACACCTTTGGATCTCCCACCTGCACAAAGGGCTGGGTTTGGAGGATGTCATCACATATCTGTGCATTTAAGTCATGCCTGAGCTTTATAATTTTATCACATTCAGTTTTTATTTTTGTGTATGGTTCTTTTCACTTGCATTGTTATGGTTATAGTGTATATTGTTTTCTTTAGGTCAACTCATTTAGATCTTTCCATGCTTTTCTGTATTCATTGCATACATAATTTCTTATCACGTTGTAATAATCCATTACATTCACATACCACAACTTTTTTAGTGTTTCCCTAGTTCATGGACATCTACTTTGTTTCCAATTCTTTGCTATCCCAAAAAGTGGTGCTATAAATATTTTGATACATATGGAGATTTTCTTATGAAAATTTTTTTCAAGAGGTTAGTCATTTCAGAAGGAGAAAAGAGAACTTTGAAAGTAACATTAGATTTATTAAATACTTTTTTTAAAAAGTAAGCTGTCTCTAATAGACAGTTTTAATTTCACATATAAAAGTTTTTTCCTGTTCTACTTTGTACATAAAAAATATTGTCTTGACCTTTGTCGCCTCCCCCTCTATGTTTGTTAAGTTCAGAATAAAATATAAAGTTAAAAAAATGTTGGTCAAGAGGCACTATGGTCAAAATAACACAAAAATGAAGTTGATCAAATTTTAATGTATAGGCAGGAAATGACTAGTTACTGAATTGGGAATCATTTCTGCATCAGCTATCTGTATATAGTCACCTATCAACTGTGTGGTGCATGGGGACCCCAAAAATCCCCTACCCAAGAAAAATCAAAAGTCAGAGGCATCTTGAGGAAGGAACAGGAAGTTTTATTCTCTTCCCCCACAGGAAGAAGGTGGTGCTCTCCATGGTGGGAATCAAGGAGAGGAGGCCTGTTACAAAAGACAGAACAAGAATTTATACCCTGATGCGGTCAAGCCCCCTCCTCCTGGCTCTCCCTTCTCCCATTGGCTAGGGGGTGGGCTTTCAGTCTTGGCACGAAATCTAACCCAATGGTGGATAACAAAGAAGCTCACCACTATCTCTTATTGGCAGGGAGGTGGGACAAGAAGCCAAGATATCATCCATGGCCTTATTTGGTAACCGCCAAAGCAAGGGAGGGCAAAACATCACAAGCAAGGGTGAAAGTCAAAAACTCTAGAAAAAGGGCCTAAAGCTTTTAAGGGTGTGGTATACAAAGGTGGAGGTCCTGAAAGGAGCCTAATGCTGATGACAGCAAGGGAAGGGGGAAAGAGTCTTAGGTTGTATAAACCTAGGACTCAGGTCTGTCCAGTCTTACAGTAGTCTGTCTCTGGTTTCCAGATAGTTTCTCTCCCTTCTCATTCTGAGGAGTCTTCACAGAGGGTGCAGAGTGTACTCCACTCACAACTTATTAGAACAAAAAGTAGTGTTAATTCCAAATTAAGAGAAAGAATAAAAAAAAGATTACATGGCACACAGTAGAGGCAACTCCATCTTGACCTTTTTAAACAATTGACTCCAAATGGAGGTATGGGGGAAATAATGACAGAAGAACAGATATATCTACACTGATCATCTCAAGGAAGTTTAGCCGAATTAAGTCAAATGCCACAATGAAGAAACCAAAACAGCCTTCTGTAAGAGAAAGCACTCAATCTCTTTGCCAAGAGATATATAACAGGTTAAGAGCATCACTAGTTAAAGAGAGAAACTCATTTGTAAAATCTTATGGTGGAGAATGGTGGAAGATTACGATCAATATTAAACTCATACAACAGAAAGAAACAGTAGCAAGAAAAAGAAGTTTACAGAAAGCTTCCTGACAATTCAATGCAATTCAGTAAGCATAGTTAAAGCTTTTAAAAGAGGAAGATCCATGCTAAGTTCTAGGGATACAAATACAAAAACAAAAAGTCTTTAACCTTAAGGAATTTATTCACATTAAGTCACATCATCCCAGGGGCATTTAGGGATGAGACTGGAAGGACTAGAAATGAAAAAGGAAAATGGGAAAGATATATGTAAAATATAAAAATCTCTAAAACAAAGTATTTTTTCCATGTCTATAGTAGCCAACACATTTGGACTCTAACACCAGTCCCCATTATGAATACAAGAAGAAATGGCATCAAAGAAAACAAAAGATAAAATAGTAGACTAGATAAGTATAAATGGGGGAACTTGGTATTGGAAGAGATATAATTTTGATTTTGTTAATGGATTAATTCTCAAGTTATTATTAACAAGTCATGGACATTATTATTACCAAGAAAAAAGCAATCAAGAAAATTAATAGTTACTAGCCGATATACCTAGTTTCTCATCCACAAAATCATTATGAGAATAATCATTCACACATTGAGGGCTTTTTTGAGAAGGAGGCAGGCTTTCACTTTTTTTTTTGGAGGGGGGATGAAGGGCAGTTAGAGTTAAGTGACTTGCCCAAGGTCACATGGCTAGTTTTTTTGTGTTAAGTGTCTGAGGTGAGATTTGAACTCAAGTCCTCCTGACTCCAGGGCCAGTGCTCTATTCACTGTGCCACTTAACCACCCCAGCAGGCAGGCTTTCACAAATTATATTCTGCAGAAGATCATATATTTACAGTTACAAGTTGGAGAGGAAGGTACAGATAATGTAAGATCCCACTATATTACTTGTACATTATGAAAAAAGCATTTGTTTTGGCAAAGCAAAATTATGCACCTTAAAAGATCTCCAACAATAAAGTAATATATATATTCACGATCATATATATTCAAGATAGCAGCAATGGGGGTGGCTAGGTGGCACAGTGAATAGAGTACCGGCCCTGGAGTCAGGAGGACCTGAGTTCAAATGTGGTCTCAGACACTTAACACTTGACGGCCATCTTACCTTGAGCAAGTAACTTAACCCCAATTGCCCTGCCTTCCTGTAATGATAATAGGAAGATCTTCCCTGTCCCTTGACCCCTTGATAGGCTTAAGTGAATCTGAGAATCTTCCCTGATTTGAAAATATACTCTGCCCCCTAATAGGCTGAATGTGGTCACATGGAGCCTGTGGCGGGAGGCTTGTTTTTCAGGAATGCCCACACCTTGTTACTTTGTGATTGGGCAGTGGGTCAAGAGGGTTGTGACATTCTCTGACCCAGGAGAAGGCTATATATAACCTGATGTGAGATTTTGCTTTGGGGCTCACTTTGGGAAGAGTTGTGTGATTTGGCCAGACAAGATTCTGGGAAGCCATTGAGCCCTTTGGCTTTGAAAACCCAGATGTTGGTGCTTGCCTCTCTGGTAACTAACTAGGTATGGATGTAATGGTCAGACAGTTGGAAGCCCTGTCTGCTGGTCTGTTTCTCTATTTTTTTTTCATCTGCTTGTAACTTTTGTTTGTATTCTCTGAAGTTCAGGGTGCCAACTTTCCCCCCTGAGTTGCTTTCCTTTAGAAAAGCAGATCTAAGAACCTGTGCTAGCAGCCATTCTAGGTATGCTAGGGTGCTTGCTGCTACACTTCACCCTTCCAAAAAGCAAAAAAAGAAAAGATAGCAGCAATAACTTCTCTATGACCCTCTAATTATTAATATCACATGAAGCATAAAAGAGGTAAGTAATTAGCCATCATTAGGGACTGTGTCCAATGCAGAGTCCAGGTGCTCCTATGTTTAGTTGACATCTTGCTAATTGCTTCAAACCCCAGAACATTTTAGAGCCTCCTAGGTAAATTCCATAGGTACTCAAAAGAGTTCAGCTGAAACTTCCACTCAGACAAAAAAATAAGTGAATGAGAAATATCTATTGTCAAGGGCATTTTGGTTGACCATTTACTCAAGGGAAAAAAAGTAGATGAAAGAATACCTATTGTCAAGACTATTTCTGCCTTCATAGAGGACAGAAACTGAACTTTTTGGTTCTTTTCACTCTTTCCACATCCCCTGCCCTATCTTGTTTCAACTCCAGGGAATGAGGTGCTGGCTTCCCATGATTTCCCCCCACCCTTTTCTTGATTCTTTTTGTGTGTTATCTTCCCTCCCCAATAGACTTTAAACTTCTTGACAGCAGGGACTGTCTTTGTATTCATTGTATCCCCAGTGTTTAGTACCATGCCTGGCACATAGTAGGCACTTTTAAAATGTCTATCATATCAGATTGGAACCTTAGACAGATTCTGTAGATGGATAACAATCTAAGCCAAATATTGAATAAGGAAAGGTAATTGAATTGCCTTAGGGATGTTGCACAATGCTTTTAATGACCTCCAGCTTCTCTTTGAAACAAAGAACAATCTTTTTATTTTTATTTTACAAGTTTTCTTGGATTCTTTTGGTCTTTTACATTTTAGTAATTTCCCAATATATTCCTCTCCTACTTTGAACTCTTCCTTGTAACAAAGGAAAACAATTGATCAAAACTGACCCACAAAAGACCCCAAACCTACAGGGTATGTCTGCAATGCTCTGTACTCACAGGCTTCCCTGACTCAGAGGACAGAAATGTGTTTTAGTCCCTGGTCTCTGGCATCCTATTTGGTTATTGAAATTCTAAATCTGACTTCCTTATAGGGTTGTTTTCATTTATATTGCTGTGATCACTGTACATATGGTTTTACTTACTATGATTTATATCAGTTCATGTACATCTTTTTGTGTTTTTCTAAATTAATCATATTTGACTCAAGTATACTCAAGATTCTTTCAAAGAAGTAATACCAATAACTCCTCTATGACCCTCTAATTATTAATATCAAGTGAAGCATAAAACAGGCGGTCAGATTGTTTGCCATGATCAGGGAGTGCCTCCAATGCCGAGTCCCCGTGCTCCTGCTTTTAGTTGATATCTTGCTAATTGCTTCAAACTCCAGAACATGTTAGAGCCTCCTAGGTAAGCTCCATAGGTACTCAAAAGAGTTCAGCAGAACTATCCACCCAGGAAAAAACAAGTAGATGAAAGAATATTTTATTACAGTGCTAGAATATTCTGTCACATTCATATATTGAAATGTGTTTAGTAATTCTCCAATTGATGGATACCTATTTTATTTCTAACATTTTTCTACTACAAAAAATTAGGCCCATCATTTTGACAACAATATTCTTCTAGTCCTGCTGTATGGCTATAAGTCATAAAATTCCATAATCCTCAAAGAGTAAATGTTGTATGTTACCCAGTGGGCAATGGTGAGGTGTGCAGAGAGCAAGAGTAGGCTGTAATATATTACTAAGGGAAAACTGGCAAAAAGCACATTAACAGAGAGATGCATGACTGGAAAGGAAGGTAGGCTGGTCATGTATCAAAAATTAGGATAGTTGGCATCCTTCATTAGCATCCCCCAAATGAGTGTAACGTGTTCTAGAGGAAAACCCTCACTGTAGGGGACCCATTGTGAAGAATTTACAGGAAGGCAAAGGCAAGAGTAATACTAGATGAGAAGGCATGACCAGGTTGCCAGGTTACAATATGGACTATTAGAATAAACTCTCATTTACCTGAGATCACACACCTACCCAAGAATCGCAGTTAAAGTTTGTAAAGTACATTATATAGATTATTTTATTTGAGCTGTAAAGCAACTCTGTGGGGTAAGTACTGCAAGAATTATTGTCCCCATATTACTAACGAGGAAAATAAACCTCAGAAAGGTTAAATCACTCAGCAAGCATTTGTCAAGAGGTTCCTATGTGTGCTAAGCACTGATATAGTAAGCATCAGAGATAGTGTTTGAACCCAGGTCTTCCTGATTCCAAATCTAGTATTTAGCCAAGCTGCCTCTTAAAATAGTCTGTCACAGAAAATAGTTCTGAAAGGGAATAAAAGTAGTGACCTTTTGATGAAGGGAGAAAGAGGAGAAGAATAAATATATTGGGTGCCATGGTTGATAAGGGGCAAGAAGACAAAGCTAATTATTGTCTTGTGTAAAACCATCAGGGGCTATTCAAGTATGCAGAATTTATGCCCTTATACTAAATTGTACTATGTGGACTGCCATGCTTTTTAAATTTTTGCGTCTGCTTGTCATAGATTCTCTCTCAGTCACAGGGCTATTGGCCCTCCCCTCTTGCTGATGGTAATGTACCTGATTCTAGCAGCTTCTCTTCCTCTTTTTGCTTAGCTGCTTTTAATCTGCTTTGGGCTAATAAACCAGATAACTAAACTTGTTAGAGTTAAATGTGAAACAAAAGTAAATTAACTTTCGCATGAAGGTCTAAGGGCTCTCCCCAGAGGAAAATACATGAGCTTTAGTAGTAGTAATTTGTGACATTTTAGCTTCCTGTTTCTTGGCAGTTTTAGATAATTAAGGTTGGTGAAATTTGGATATATTCTAGACATAATAATTTATTATATTATTTGGTAACACACCTGAACATATAGAACACACCTGACAGAAGAAGGTAAACTGCATTTGAGTAATTTGTTTTACTATTCATTTTCCCTATTAATCTGCTTTGCCACCGAGATAAGTAAAATTTGTTTATTTCATTCAAACATAGAAAATAATGTATAATTACCTTTGAATAATGAAAATGGAATCAGATCTATCGAGAATTCAATGTTTTACTGTCAGTGTTTTTTCTCTATAGAATGCAGGCTTTGGAGTGATTAAGGGTTCTCCCTCACAGACTGAGGCAGACATCCTTTCTTCGTTTTCTATGATGGTGCTATTTGCCTAATACAAAATTCTGGCAAACTGAATGATGACTGACAAATTTTCCTTAAGATAAAGTAAAGGGAAATTTTGATCACAAACAAAGCATATTTTAAACATTTCTCTTGGCATAACCAATGGATACTTTTCCAGTGCTTTCAGTAAACTGGAAAGATGGTATCATTGGCAAATTTGGATCCTTTCCGTACATGGGCAGAATATTCCCACAAGTATATTGATGAATGTTTAACATTAGTATAGGTGACTTTATATTTTACTCCTTTTTGTAGGTTGTTTCAGTCCTTAGGAAATAAGCATAGCTAATGACGACACAAACATAAATAACATTAATTCACCTAGAACTTCCCCTCCTCTTAGAGAGAGCAGGCCTGAAAGCAGGGGTGAGGAGGAGAGCCAGAAGAAATGGATGACAATGAAGGGAAGGGGGGATTCCAAGCAGACTAGAAGGTAAAAGTCCAGAGAGCAAACTGAGATATTTTAAGTTAGGGAGAAGAGGCAAGGGAAAGCGTAAGTGATGGGAGATGGCACACATCTGGGGAATATTCTTCATTAGTGCCTCTATAGGTTTTTCCTACCTAGGTGGAAATAACTGTCTTTTTTGTTTATCTAACCTCTCACTCAATGACAAAAATAAAAAGTTTGCTTGGGTCACCTTATGCTTCTGTGCCTTCCTTGAAGCAGCAGGTGTCAGTAGGGGAGGTGTTGTGAAGGAACCAGGCAATGATGATTTATGGTCCGGACCCATTGAAAGAAGGGAGACGATTACCATCAACTTCATTTTCACAGCTCAGAGCTCGTCTCCCCTACAAACTCCCTCCCTGCCTCCACTCCTCTTCTGCCTCTATGCAAATATATTGACATTTTGCTTATATGGATAGTGACTGGATTTGCAATTTTGTTGCTGAAGGGAGCTCCCTCTTACCAGTGTATGTCAGCACCTTCTGGAGAAGTTAGAGAATTAGAGAACCACTGAGAACTCCCTAAACATTACATTATACTGCCTCTCAGCTTCTGCTTATCTGCCATGTAAATCTCTTAACTAGACTTGTCTAATGTGTTTCATCAGCCTTTTTAAACTGAACTTCCCAGGGTCTGCTTTTTTTTCCCTATACACTATCTAGACAGAAAAAAAGGAAATAGATATGAGTTTATTAAAAGACAAAATTGGCACACCATATAATAAGTAATCAGAGACCTCAATTATCTGGACATCTATTAAGGAAAGGAAACAAGCATTTATGTAGCACCTGGTTGGTTGTTGTCCTTCATTCTTGAAGAGGACCAAAATGACATCACTATGCTAAAGTCAAGTTTTAATGTGTCTGACTGTGGCTGATCAGACCAATATGAGCTTGGAATGCTCTACCATAATCCCGGTGAACTTTTGGGATGGATTCTCTAAATTTGCACATCCTGCGTTTCCTTTGAGCAGCTTCGATTCTGTTTTACTCACAGAGCACAACACCTCCTCTGGTATGGACTCGCCATGCTGGGCAGTCCTGTGCCAGTGTCTCCCATGTCACACAATCAGTTCCAGAGTTCTTGAGAGTGTCCTTGTATCCTTCTTCTGACCACCATGTGAACACTTGCCCTGTGTGAATTCTCCATAAAACAGTCTTTTTGGCAAGCGTTCATTTTGCATTTGAACAATGTGGCCAGCCCATCAGAGTTGCACTCTCTGAAGCAAAATTTGAGTCCTTGGCAGTTTAGTTCGAGTAACGACCTCAGTGTCTGGTACCTTATCCTGCCAGGTGATCCTCAGAATCTTCCTAAGACAATTCAAATGGAAGTGATTCAGTTTCCTGGCATGGTGCTGGTAGACTGTCCAGGTTTCACAGGCATACAACAATGAGATCAGCACAATGGCTCTGTATACCTTCAGTTTAGTAGTCAGTCTAATACCTCTTCTCTCCCACACCTTCCTTCAGAGCCTCCCAAACACTGAGCTAGCTCTGGCAATACAAGCATCAACCTCATTATCAATGTGTACATCCCTGGAAAGTACACTACCAGGGTAAGTGAACTTATCCACAGCATTCAAAACTTCTCCATTTGCTGTAACTGATGGTTCCATGTATGTTTAGCACCCACTAAGAGCCAGATACTGTGCTAAGCAGCATTTTACGAACGTTATCTCAGTTGATCCTCACAAGAATCCTGGGAGGTAGGTCCCGTTATCCTCATTTTATAGTTGATGAAACTAAAGCAAATAGAGGTTAAGTGACTTGCCTAGGTGACACAGCTAATAAATGTTTGAAGCCAAATTTGAATTCAGGTCTTGCTGATTTGCAAGACAAAGCACAACTAATAATTCCTTGACTCGTTTTAATAATTTCATCCTTTAAAAGGTAGAGCAGCAGTTCTCAAAAATGTAGTCTAGGGACTCCTAGGGGTCTCAGAGATGCTGTCCAGGAGGTCCACAAGGTCAAAACCATTTTTATAGTTATACTAAGGCATTTTAAATTTCTAATATGGTAAATATCAACAGATATAACTCACATAAAAACTCTTTTGGACATATGTAATAATTTTTAAGGGGTCCTAAGACCCAAATGTTTGAGAAACACTGAGGTTGTTTAACCAACAAGAAAAATTCTATTTATATTTGATTCTTATTAACAGGGAGGGATTGGTTGCTGGACTGGAAATGATGGGAACTTTATAAGGAAAAGATCAATCCCTTCAAAGAGTTTGTGATAGAAGAGAGGAAAGCCAGAATATAATTGTTTTGTCATACACTTTAGGTTTCAGAAGAGCAGATTTTAAAGCATTCAGTAATATACTGTTTGATAAGCCCAAATACCCTAGTTTTTGGGATAAGAACTCACTATTTGACAAAAACTGCTGGGAAAATTGGAATATAGTATGGCAGAAACTGGGCATAGACCATTGTCTAATGCTGTACACCAAAATCAAGTCTAAATGGGTGCATGATCTAGGTATAAAGGTTGATACTATAAATAATCTGGGGAAGCAAGGAATAGGTTTACCTGTCAGATTTATGGAGTAGGGAAGACTTTATGACCAAAGAAGAGTTGCAAAATGGATAATCTTGATTACATTAAATTGAAAAGTTTCTGTACAAACAAAGCCAATGTAACCAAGATTAAAAGGGAAGTGGAAAATTGGGAAAGAATATTTACAACCAATGTCTCAGATAAAGGCCTCATTTCTAAAATATACAGGGAATTAAGTAAAATCTATAAGAATACAAGTCATTCCCCAATTGATAAAT
>CM053585.1:199572811-199596287 GCA_028646515.1 Pseudochirops corinnae | reverse complement strand
TTCAGAGGTAGAAATTAAAGGTATCTATAAGCATATGAAAATGCTTTAAATCACTATTGATTAGAGAAATGCAAATCAAAACAACTTTGAGGTACCAAATCTTACTGGTCAGATTGGCTAAGATGACAAAACAAGGAAATGACAAATGCTGGAGAGGATGTGGAAAAATTGGAACACTAAAGCATTGTTGATGGAGCTGTGAACTGATACAACCATTCTGGAGAGCAATCTGGAACTATGCCCAAAGGGCTATAAATAATTGCATACCCTTTGACCCAATAATACCACTTCTGGGGTTGTATTCCAAAGAGATCATAGAAGTGGGAGGAAGAACCATATGTACAAAAATATTTATTTTTGCAGCTCTCTTTGTGGTGGCAAAAAACTGGAAATTAAGAGGATGCCCATCAATTGGGGAATGGCTAAACAAGTTGTGGTATTTGAATGTAATGGAATACTATAAGAAATGGAGAGGAGACGGTCTTCATATTCACCTGGAGAGGCTTATACAAATTGATGCTAAGTGAGAAGAGCAAAATAAGGAAAAATTTATACACAATCACAGACACATTGTATGTGTGACGACCAACTTTGATAAACTGGACTCTTCTCAGCAACGCACAGGTATAAGACAACTCTACAAATCTCAGGATGTAAGGAGATATCTACATTCAGAGAAAGATTTAGAAAGAACAGACTTTAAATGGAGACTGAAGCAATCTACATGCTATCATTCTTTTCCATGTTTGGTTCTCTTTCTTTTTCCCAATGTTCACTCCATTGGTTACAACCCTTCTATACAACCAGATTATTGTACAGTGTGAAAGTATTTGCAGATCCTGTACTTGATTGCAAGCCGCCATGGGGAGAGGGGGGGAGGGAGGGGAGAAAATTTGAAACTCAAGGGATTGTGGAACTGAATCTTGTAAACTAAAAGTAAATAAACAAGTCAATTTAAAAAAAAGATTTTAAAGCATTCAGAGGGAGGATAGGTAAGATCTTTCGGGCTAAAATTCTACAGGGAAAGTTAGTCTAGGAGATAAGGGAAGATCTCAAGAATGCAATTCTAAAGACACAAAGACAAACAATTTGAAGACACCAATGTAGATTTATCAGGAACTTATTCACCAACTTTTATTTTAAAGAGACATTTATAGAAGATTAATACAAATCTCTGGCTTTTATTAAGACCTCACAAGTGCCACATTTTGCAGAAGATGTCTTCCCAGTTGCTAGTGCTATTTCCTCTAAGATTAAATTTTATCTAGTCTGAACTTATTTTGGATTTATTGATTTATTCATTTTGTTTCCCCATCAGAATCCTCCTCCTCCTTCTCTTCCTTAAGGGTAGGGGATATTTTTGCTTTTTGCTTTGTATCCTCATTGTTCAGCACATAGTAAGCACTTAGTATGTCTATTGATTCATTAATTGACAGGTATGGTGTCAAGACTGGTGTCAAGAATGATAAAATTCAGGATGAGTTGAGATTGTCTAGGAAGGTTAAGAACAACAAAAATTATTTTAAAGAAACCTATATTGAAGAAAAAAGGGCAATTATCAAAGACAGGAAAAGACTACTGGTCTCAGTGAATGGTTTGATGACGCCTGCAACAGAAAGAATACAGAATTGTTCAGTTTTCATTTTGTTTCTGTTTTCTCTGTCAAGGAGAAAGACATTGAACTGAAAAGAATGGAACAAAAATGGCTAATATTGTTCTCTGGAATGCCATGATCCATGAGAATTCCAAAGGACTCATGGTGAAAAATGCTATTCACCTCCAGAGAAAGAACTGATGGAGACTGAATGCAGATTGAAACATATTGTTTTTCACTTTATTTTTTTCATGGGCTGTTTTTTTTATCTTTGTTTTTTTTTTAACAACATAACTAATATGGAAATATGTTTTACATGATTGTACATATATAACCTATATCAAATTGCTTTCCCACATCAGGAAGGCAGGAGGGGAGAGAGGGAGGAAACTCAAAATTTAAAAAAAGTAAAAAATTGTCTTTGAATGTAATTGGGGAAAAAATATTCTTCAGGAAAAAATGGTTAATAGTTGATAACTGTTTTTGTTCATCCTTTTCAAAGAAGACCAATGACATCATAGAGTGACATCTTGACTTGTGTGATTCAGATTTAAGTAAGGCAGAGTTGTATAAAGTCATCAGCCTCACTCTCCCTTCCAGAGTCATTGAAGTCCAGTTGAAAAAAATCAAGATGACTTGGCTATGGCCCAGGATGCAGTGGATGACCTTGGCATCTTTCATGCTTGACCAAGCTTTAAACTGATATATTCAAGATAGGTAAGGAGAAAGTAAGAGTGCCTTTAGTTGCTTTTGAGTTCATATCAACTGACCCAGATGAACTATATCCTTAGCTACTAAAAGATGTGACTGATGTGATTGCCAAGTCAATGTCAGTAATATTTGAAAGACTGAAAGTGGGAGCCATGTTGTAAGACAGAAGAAGGGCAAATGTTAGCCCAATTTTTATGAAATGAGAGGTTTGTGATTGATTGATTTCTAGTTGTAAAGTATGTTAGAGCAAGGTCTAGCCTAATTGTTAGGTAAAGAAGTATCCAAAAAAGTTGACTAGTCTCTGGAATAAGGCACTAATGCCATCATATTAAGTTGTTTAGGAAGCTGACTTAACTTGACCTATTATTTTACAATATAAAATCATTCTCATGTAGTATTTCATTTATTGCAAATTTGGTTTGTTAATTTTGTTTCCACATGGAATTTATTTACTACAGGAAAATCTCCAAATATAGCTGCTTTTTTTTTTTTTTTAATTCTCATGTCCTTCCCTACTTTACCTAACAGAGTATTCAGAGAGGATGAGCACCTCTAGCATGAGGGCTTGCCAAGCCTTTTCCAGGGCTGCTTATCTACCTTTGGTGTCTACCTGACTCACCCAACTCTCACCTGCGACTTAAAGAAGTCATAGTGTGCCCAGCAGTCACACCTATCCCTACAGATAGGTTAAACCAGATTGAGGGTAACAGACAGGACTTAAACCTATTGGTGAGTTAGGTGGATGTCTACTCCAAGCATGTGAAAACTTTCCCCGGTGACTGTGTGAATGAAAACAATTTGTTCCAATGGCCATCAAGGTGCCTCATTTATTGCATCCTGGACCGTCACCAGTCATCTTGACTTTTGTCTTGCCACTGGACTTCTTTGACTCTTGAAGAGAGAGTGAGGCTGATGACTTTGTGCAACTCTGCCTCATTTAACTCCAATTCCTGCACAAGTCATCATCTGTGATGTCATTGATTCTCTTAAAAAATGAAGCACAAACAATTGCTTAGTGATGTCAAATATTTATAGCTGTTCATGGATATTGATAAAGGTCTTGTATATTTTCCCTTGGTGTTTTAGCTGATTTTTTCCTCATTAAATTTAGGAATATGATTTAAGTCCCAGAAAAGATACTGTTTTGAGTGGGTAACTCAGCCTTTTTAATGCAAACCAATTCATTAAAAAAAATAATTTTCTGCATCATAAACATACACAATTTACATTTATATTCTTTTTCCTTGTTCATCTTACTGGGCCTGATTTAGATTTGAGCAGATCACATTGCCAAAGTAAAGTAGATTGAGGCAGTTTCCAAACAGTAGGAACTTGGTCTAGAATACTAGTGTTTCTTTTTCTTTTTTTTTGGCTTTTTGGAGGGCAATTGGGGTTAAGTGACTTGCCCAAGGCCACACAACTAGTATTGTGTCTGAGGCTGCATTTGAACTCAGGTCCTCCTGACTCCAGGGCCAGTGCCCTATTCACTGCACCACCTAGCTGTTTCCTGAAAAAAAAAAAGTGCCAACTCCCATTAACAAGGTCTGTTTACAATAATCCCATGTCCTGAATTATTGTAAAAATAAACTACTTTCCCACTTTCCCAACCTTCCCATGAGCACCTCTTATGGGACCAAGCCAGGAGGTGCTTAGAATATATCGAAGTTAATTTACATAATTTGCTTCGTAAGTACAAACTTGTGAGTCCAATGTTCTTTTCCTTATATGTGAGTGATTTTAATTCTTGCCTGATAATATATTCAAATGTACAATATCTACCATTTATCAGAGTTGGTGATGTCACATTTGGAACATAGTAAAGAAAGCTTAACAACAACACTATCAATTAGGACTAAACGCTATATAAAGGTTCACTGGATCAATTTTATTAACTGAAAAATAAGGGAAGGGTTGTAAAGACTAACTCAAGTCCCCATTTTATCAGGCAGAATTATACTATTAGATATACTCAGTATGCATAGTGGAATTTTATCTTGGCAGGATCATAGTACTGAGCATTCCTGGTATTGAAAGGTTAAAGCATTTTAAAATGTTTTAAATTTAGCACTCCAGAGCTCAGGAGAAATCCTTCTATACATTAATTAAAATGGGCTAGTGACTCTCCTTGACCATATAGGTCCTTTAAAAGCCTATTTCCAATTCCCACCAATAACCTTTCAATTTAATTTACCCATATTTATTAAAACAGTGCTGTGTACCAGGAAGGCATTGAAGGAGATAAAATTTAAATAGAAAATGTCTGCCCCAGTGGAGCTTACAGCTCAGTAGGAGGGCAAGAACCAAACAAAAATAGTACATAGTACATATTACCCAAGTGCATTAGTGAAATGCAAAATAAAACGTTATGTAGTAGATTACAAGGGTTGTGTTACACACCTCCACGGAGGTGTTGATATTTTAGTTGGACTTTAAAGGACAGACTTTCCCCAGGCATAGGGAAAGGTAGGAAGACTAGAACAAGTCTTCAGGGGATTTAGAGAAATCTATTTTACTTGAGAAATATGTGCTTAAGTACATACTTGGTAGATGAGACAAATAAATCAGAACAATGGCAAGAGGGTAGAAAATTTATCTAGAATTTCTATGAATGCTCAGATGGAGATGTTTGAAAAATTTAAATAGGTGTTTTTGTGAGTGAACACGATACAATAAAATGTGTACATGTACAACAGAATCATACTTCAAGTGTATATATGCAAGGTAGCAAAATAAGACTCAGTGACTAACCATTGACAATTGTTTATTCTGCATAGGCTTTAGCAATGAAACCATACACTCTAGAATAAAGTATTTATGGTTTTTTTTTTTTTGAGGGGGCACTACCACATTTTAAACAAAGGAAATAACATTTTTAAACAACTCTTCTCCACCCCCAACAAAGCATTATAACTTAGATTTACAATTCTAGTTCTAAGAAACTGTATTACAGTTACACTTAGCAAGGAACAACAAATGCACAGCAAACTTTTTAAAGTTACCACCATACATTTAAAAACTAAGGTTCTTCAACAGGAAGCATGTAGCAACTATTTGACCTTCCATATTTAGACAAAAAGAAACTACCACCCACACAGCTTGCCTCCTCACAGCCCCTCTTTAGCCCAGAAGCAGGACACATTCCTCCTATTGTAATCTAATAAAACTAGAAGTTACCATGTAATTACCATTGTTTCCCTCTAAGCTACTTTGTCATTCTAAGAGGGAACTGAAGATCTCATGCTTTTGGAGCTCGTTATAATTCCCACTTTTTTTTTTAGAGGAGTAATGAAGGTGATAATTTAAGGTTATATTATTCACTTTATAGATGACTTTTCCATCTCCAGTTTCTCCCCTGCATTTCCGGTTGCTAGTTGCATCTCCACCAAGAGGTAAGGGAATAAAGTACAACTCGTTCTATTAAGCAGCTTGTTCACAGGTTTGTGGTGGAGGGAGATGACAAACCAAGGTTAAAAAGGTTTTCTTTATCCATTATGTCTCCATTAATACATATAAAGGTGAGTTGGTATGTAAAAAGTGACATAATATAAGCGGTAGGCTGGTTACTCTCCTCAGTAATTACCTGCGTTTTTAAAGTGAGGAAATCACCCTGAATTATCCCTTCCGAATGGGTATGCACAGGAGGCACACATGTGGGACAATGCTCATAAACCTGTGTTTACAGTTTTAATGTGTACTGAGATAAGTAAAAAAATTATTTAAAACCAACCTACAGTAACCCCCTGGGATCGAGTAGTCAAGCTTTACGATCCTTTCAGATGTCACTTCCGATCAAGTTAACCCGAAGGTAGTTCAAGTCTGGCCTGCTCCGCGGTCAGGTACATTCATTTCCCTTTGCGGCCGTGGGAACAATCACATTGCCTTCTCAGAGCCTCGTTCCGCATCCTTCCCGCCCCAAGGATGCGCAACTCTGGTGACAATTATAGGACTGGGATCCCCGGCTGCCCGTGAACAAAATCTCTCCCAGGGTGGGGTGGGGGGTAGGAAAACCTCACCCCTATCCCATTTCCCCTGGAACGGCATTCTTGCCCGTCCCGAGTCTATTCCCCGACGTAGCAAAGCCTCCAGGGCCGCCAAGGCTCTGGCGCGATGGCTTGGGCACCCCCCCCATCTCTCCCTCCTTCTTTCAACCTGCTCCAGGCTTAGGCTCCTCCTCAGCCCGGCGCGGGGGAGCCCCACACAAACAAGCCGGGAGGCGGTGCAGCCGGGATGACTCTTCCGAAAAGGACTCCCCCCGCCTCCCCCCAAATCTCTCCACCTCTTGAGGGTGTTTCCCCTTCCGAGGAAGGGAAAGGGGTGTGTATTTGGGGGGCGGGAGAGAAGCAGCGGGGTGGGGGGGGGGTGGCTTGCAGACTCTGTGGGGGTCAGTGACGAGAAGGGGGTGGGAAGTTTTCGGCAGCGCCGAAGGGGGGCGAGGACACCCGTGAGTGGAGGGGAAAGAGTGAGAGACACCCCCTTCTCGCCTCCACGCCAGCGGCCCCGAGGCCCCTAGCAAGCGCTTCCCCCCCCTCCTCCCTTAAAAAAAAAAAATACCCCAACAACCTCCTTTTCCGACACGAGTGACGAGGCCGAGGCGCAGCCCACAGCCTCCCCCGCCCCACTTTCTTCTCTCCTCCCCCAGACGCTTCTTCCCCAGCGCAGCGCTGTTTATTCAGGAGGGCGTCCCGACAGCGACCCGAGCAGGGACTCCGGGGGTAGCGGCGAGAAGAGGCGAAGGAAGCCGCGCCGTGCGCGCGGGTTGAAATGGCGGTTGGCTTCGGGGTGTGCGGCCTCAACTGCCGTTCTCCTCGTCCCCCATCCCCCCCATCCCCGTCTCCACTCCCCCGCCTTCCTTCCCTCCCTCCTCCTTGAGCTCGGGCTGGGCGGGGGTGTCTCAGTTACACGCAGCTGGCAAGCGGCGGCGACGGCACAGGTGCGGGGCGGTGGCGCCCTTCACCCCTCGCTCGCTTCAGCCACACTCAACCCGCAGCCATTTTGGAGCAAGCAAAGACAAAGAGCGAACCACCGCCTGTCGCCGCCGCCGCCCCACACCAACTTCTCCACCCCGCCCCATCTCTCCTCCCTCCCCCGCCCGGCCCAGCGGCGGTGCTACCGCTCCGACCGCTCCGCAGCCAAGCCCCGGGGCCGCCTTCACCGCTCCCGGGGCATCAAGCAACCGCCGCCGCCAGCGGCAAAACCTCCGCATCCGCCCCTCCCCCCCCAGCCACCACCATAGCCGAGGTCGTCGCCGCCTCCCTCCCCACCCACCCTCCACACTCTTTCCCCTCCCCCCGCCCTTCAGTCTCCCGACTGCTTCCCCTCTCCACTCTTCAATAACGCTCGCAGCCATTTGCCGTCGCTTTTAAGCGCGCTGGGCAGCCAATCAGGACGGGCTGGAATCCCGGGGCCGCGGTGACGCGCCGCCCTGGCGCGCTTGCGCGGCGGCCGCGGAGGAACCTCCCCGCCTCCCTCCTCCCTGGCGGCCCTCCTCCCCTCCCCGTCCCCGGTTCCCCTCCCCCTCCCCCCCCTCCCTTCCCCACACAGCCCTCCTCCTCACCCAGTCGCTATTAGCCAAAGCGGCGGAGTAAAAAAAGATGGCGGCGGGTTCAGATCTGCTGGATGAGGTTTTCTTCAACAGCGAGGTGGACGAGAAAGTGGTGAGCGACATGGTGGGCTCTCTGGAGTCCCAGCTGGCGGCCAGCACGGCCCATCACCACCATCACCCTCACAGGACGCCCGAGATCCGGGCCGGAGGCGCCGGGGGGCTGGGGAACCATGTTGTGAGCGGCAGCCCTGGAGGAGCCGGAGTAGTAGGAGCCGCCGCTGCCGCCGCCGCCGGTGCTAATGTCCAGACGGAGAGCAGCAAAATGGGACTGGCCCAGGAGATCACAAAAGCAGGTAGAGCGGCGGCGGCGGGGGGCGGCGGGGGCGGCGGGTCCCGGCCGGGGGAGAGGGAGCCGAGAGAGAGCGAGAGAGGGGAACCAGGGCCGATCCCCCTCAGCCCTGCCGACCCCCCTCCCCAGAGGGGGGCCTGACACCCTCCTGGGGGCACCCGGCGTGAAGGGGTTACCCGGGCCCCGGGGAGCCTCGGACCCTCCGTGGGCGGGTGCACTGGGGAGAGGGAGGCAGAGGGGCAAGGGATGGGGGGTCCAAGACCCCTCCCTGGCTACAGCGAGGGGACCTTGGTGGGGTAGAGGGAAGGAAAGGGGGATCCCCTTCCCCAGGGTGGTCCAGCCATCCCAGGGGGTGGACAGGGATGGGGTCTGGAAGAGCTGACATCCCGAGTACAAGGGTCTGACACCTCAGGTGTTGGGGGTATCAGTAACTGGGGGACAGGGAGAGCGCTCAGTTCCGAAGGGGGACCCCTCCGGAACTGATGTTTTGCTCCCTCGATTTTTCCCACTCCCCAATTTCTGTCTTGGGTTAATAATATCTTAACACGTCTTGGCTGAAGTAATGCCCCCAGACCTCCTCCCCCTTCCCCTCCCCCCTCTTTTTTTTTTTTTATTTTATTCTCTCCTCCTTCTTCTTGTTGTTGCAGGGGCCGGAGGAGTGCAAGGGGGTGTTATTAATCACAACACGACCAGGTCCCAGGGTTCAGCTCTGTTGGATGGAACCTCCTCATCCACCTCCACTAGCAGCAGCACCAGCACTAGCAGCACCACAGCAGGATCCGAAGCTGCTGCTGCCGCTGCTCCAGGGGCTGCTGCCATCAGTCAGGGCAAATCGGTGGTCATCAGCAGCACCATGGCAACCGCCTTGTCCTCCAGAAACGGCAAAATCGGTACCACCACCACGGTGCAAACTTTGAATGGGAGTAACGTCGTGATGAACTCTCACCATTCAGGAAGTGCTGTTGCTTTTGCTGGGACTCCGGCTGCTGCTGCTGCTGCTGCTGCACCTGCTGTCACCCTAGTCAACAACGGACCAGGATCTGTAGTGTTGCCGCTGGGGAAGGGAAATGCTGTCAATGCTGTTTTGCCTTCAGCTTCTTCTAACACTGTCATCCAGACTTCTTCTTTCCTCAGCACTGCTGTGTCCTCCTCTTCCTCACCCACCGTTATCTCCTCCTCCAGCATTGGAAGTGCAGGACCTACAGTGGCACTAGTGAGGCCACCAATTCACACAGCAGGACCTGCTGCAGCTTCTGTTGCTGCAGCTACCCAGAATGGAAGCAATACTGTGATCAATTCAACTATCAGTGTGGGGAGTTTGCCTGCTACTGCTGCTGCTTCTGTAGCTACTGTGGGTTCTGGAGTTTCCCTTCAGGCATCCCTTGTGAACAGCCAACCTGGCTCCAGCATGCCAGTCACAGCCACCACACAGGTCATCAAATCAGAGTCCCCTAAAACTATAGTGCAGGCAGTGCCTCAACAGCAAACATTGACAACCAGTGGCCAGTCCACCACAGGGGGTAACATGATCATTGGGCAAACTATGCAAGGTGGCATCCCCAATCCTAGTGGGATACCACCTCCTCCTCCAGCTCCTGGGACCCCTACAGGGATGACTAAAGGCACTGCCAATACAGTGGCACAAAGTCTGCCAAGGACTCCAACAGCTACTACAGGTGGTATCCGAGCAACGTTGACTCCTACAGTTTTAGCACCCCGCCTGCCTCAACCACCTCAGAATCCTACAAATATTCAAAATTTTCAGCTACCCCCAGGTAAGAAAAGCATTGCAGTATTTATTGTGGTGAAAGGCAAATGATCCATATACTTTACTTTAGTTATAAGTCATAGGAAGTTCTTGTTTTCATTTAAAATGGTAAGGTCATATACCTTTTTTACCAGTTTCATGAGTAGTATATTATGCTGGTTCAGGTGACTGGGACATGCCAAGTAGACCTGCTTTACAGACTTTTCTACTGCTCAAATTTTTGTATTTGCATTTTAAGTCTGTGTTCAGATTTTTCTACCCATAACATGATGATGTTCTGCTGATGCATATTTCTATTTAATCTTCTTCATTGTATCTTTGAATTTTAAAGTAATTTTGTGATTATATGAATAAATCAAACATGCTGCTTAACCCTCTGTCCCTGTATGCTCCTGCTGCCATAGAAAGCAGACTGCTTGCTCTACAGCAGTACAGCAGCAGGTATGTCACAGGAGACAAATTACTTCACTATGCAAATGTACATTAAAATAATCTTGGATTTAAATTTTTTTTAAAATTAGAGTTATAGATGTATAGCCTTGTCCATTAGTAGTTTCTGCAGTCAAGTATAACGTGTCCTTACCTCACCATATATAATCTTTGTATTTGTCATCAGCTGTTAGGAATTCCTCAGATAGGGGAATATATGGACCTGGTTTCCAAAGGTGACAGAAAAATAGAATGACATGCCCCCTGTTTTCAGGACTGCTTAATTAAGTCTTTGAAAGCTTTTACTCTTTTCAGAGTCTGCTTTAAAAAACTATTCAGATGTCAGAATTGTATTACAGTTTTTAAGTGAACATAAAAATGAGTCTACAAGGATCACATCATTCATGGTTGACATTCTAATCCTAAACTCTACTTTAAGTATTTTTCCAATATTCTCAGTATTCATAATATTTTTCAGTGCAGTATTGTTACTACACAAAGAACACCTAATTAAATTTTACTATTACTACCTAATGAAATCAATGGTGTGCATATGCTATTCATTTCAGTGGGTCTTAGGGTAGTAAAAGTAATATATTATGAAGCTACTATCCAGGACATTTATAGAATGATGTTTTTATTTCAGAAATGCTTTAATATTTGTAGTAGTCTTATAAGTGTTTTTCTGATGGTCAATTACACAGTATTATTTTATAATTCTTAAAGTCAGGCAGAAAAATACTGTGAATAGTATATAATATCCTGATATTTTTTCAGAATACTTAGGCATACGAAAAATCTTACCTGAAATATTTCCTGTTTTTGATTTTGCCCAGAGGTAGTATTTTTAACCTAATATAAATAGTTATTTTATGAGTTAAAAACATTTTTCCTCAAAGCTAATCCCTTAGTATGTAGTAATTGTATGTGTAGTAGTAGTAAAATCAGTCATGAAAACTTGGTACCTTCACATGTCCCATAGTATTTTCTAAAAATAATGAGTGACTGCTTCAAAACAATTTCTGTATCAATGAACTGAAAGGTTTTCCTGTCTAATCATTTTGAGGTTAAGAACCAATGGTTTGTAAAACTTCAGATAGGGGTCTTTTTTTTTTTATTGGTGAAATTCTGGAGGTGGTTCCAAAGCCACTTAAAAATTTTTTTTTTCTTTCTTTGCATTTAGCTTTGGCATAATTAAAAACCTAAAACGAAAGGTTATTGACATTTTGTGCTGGTGATTACAATGGGCATTTGAGGATATTCCAGAGTAATTAACCTTAGTTTTTTCTCTCTACTCATCTAATAGCCAGTATATATTTGTTCAGCCTTAATCTATGGAACATAACATAATTTGTAAAGTTTGCCTTAGACTTTTATGTATACCCATTTTCCTAAAAGATTGCCACACAGAAGACCTGCCTGTATAAGTACTTTTCCCATATCAATAAGGTCCATCCCTGTGGTTTGTAGGTTAGTACTTTAATTAAAATTGGTATTTGTCATTGTTTGCCCAAGAGGGTGCTTCAGATGACTAAGATATCTCTAGTATCTTATAGAGATACTAGTCTTAAAGAAGTTTAATTGAGGTCCACTTGTTAAGAAACTCTTAGTTACTGTATCAGTCAGGATACAGTTTACTTCTCAATATGTCACATTCCTCAAGTGAGATTTCTTTTAAAGGAAAAACTAATATAGGTTAAACTTAGAAATAGCATTGATTATAAACTTACCTTCTGGTTTTATCTTATCTAGATTTTTTTGAGAAAAATAGCTCTATCTTCTGACAATATGGTCTACTAGTTTTTATTGATATTATTAAGTAGTTGAATCAACACCTTGGAAATATGGAATTAATTGGATCACTTTTAGTGAGAACTTCCTTTTTCATTGCTATGAGTGTATTGCTATTGGGAAGGGAAAAGTGATTTAGAGGAGGGCATGCCCTTTTGTTATTCTTTTACTGATGGTTTTGAGTGAGATGTTTATGATTCAGTTTCATTTGTAAACCAGATCTTCCTGGTGCAGATTTGACTAACAGATAACAATATTTGTTAAATCCTGGGAAAAAAGTGTGAATTTTTTTATTTTTATGGTTTTTGCAGTATTTCTAATATTTTGCACCAGAGAATAGCCTTAAGTCTGACATAAGAGTCGCAAACATTGGGAGCTTGACTCTAAGGTAGCATATATTATTTTCTTGATCTTTATCTTAGGTATATTGTCATATCTATCAAAATGTTCACATCATTTTAGAACTATGATACCCACTATTCATTTTTCAGTGAAGTAATAGATTGCTATAGGCCCAGTATGAACTTTGTGAAGTTAACCTCTTTTGGGGAGAGGGGGGTGTTCAAGGAAGTAAAGCAAAGGAGTTAGTTAAAACTGCTATTCTTTTTCTTCTAAAATAGCAGTTGTCCTAATTTAAACAGTGCATTTTAGTTTGGTACATCAAAATTACACATTTTTGAAAATACCATTTATACTCTGTGAGGAAATTTCCAGAAAATATTCTTAAGAATGCTTATGAATTGGCTTCATTTTCTCAAATTGAATTTTACACTTTTTAATATGAATTAATGATTTATTATGTAATCTTTTATTTAATTATATTACTAAGGTGTTAGGTAGCCACAGTCCGAAGAAATTGATCACCTATGTACACTGGCAAAATAGGAAGTTGACACTTTTTATATTTTAGTGTTACAAGTGTTATACTTTCATATTTTAGAGGAGAAGTTTGTAAAGCTTTGTACAGGTGTCAAGTAAACATTCATCTATGCAGAATTTGAGTTTCATGTTAAAAACTAGTCATTCTTCAGTAACATATTTATATAGTTAGAAACTGTTAAAGGATAATAATAAAATGTTTAATATATAATTATGTAATAAACCCTTGTACAGAATTCTTACTTTGCTGGTTAGGATTTTGTAAATGAGATTCTTAAAGAGTTAAACTTCATATTTGAATATTTGTATTACTTTAATTGCATTTTTTCTTGAAAAGCTGGCATATTTGTTGATGAGAGAATAATATGGGAAAAATACTTTAAAAATATGGTAGAAAGAAATGTAATTGTCCCAAGTACACTGAAACGTGTGCTTTGATACTAAAAATCTTATAAAAAATATGTAATGCAAAGAGGATACTATGATTTTTATTTTTGCAAAGTCGAATGTGATGGGATAATTACTAGGGGCACACATTATTTCTAAAATGACCACTTAAAAAGATTTCTAAGAAGATTCCTTAATGTTATCTACTTGGTTTAGTAAAATAATGTTTTCTTTTGTCTCATTGGTGTAAACTACTTTAGTTGAGTTGGATGCTCTGTTGCTTTAAAGGGCTTGCCAGTAATAAATTCTAGGGCTGAAATTTTCCCAATTTCTAAATCATTAATTAGATAGTTTTTACATTTCAACTTTTCTGTGATACTTGATATTTAAAAATGAATGTTTCCAAGATTAGTGTGTTCAAAAGTTCAGGTGCCTTAAACAGTGGCCTCCATCCATGGTGGGTGGTCTTGCCTCTCCCGCCTTCCTCTCCCTTCATTCACAAAACAGATCTTTGCAATCTATGTTCTGTGGACACCCTTTGATTTTTGTAAAGCATTGGCAGCCAAGGACCTTAAGATTTCTTTATGTAAATTTTAAAGGAACCCTTGGAATTCTGAGAGTTAACTTTGAGAGCAAGGGTCATTAGATTGTTTCCTGATTTGCTGTAGACTTGCCACATGATCTTGGAAAAGTTGAAACATTACTTGGTGCCTCAGTTTCTACAGCTATAAAATGGGATTAATAGCTGTTTTGTTAAGTGCCTTGAGACTCTTGGATGAAAGGACTTGTATATGTGAAAAGTATTGTTTATTATTCATACTTCCATTCAATCCCATAAAATGTTTACTGCCTCAAAAAAATGCTTTTATAAAACTGAAACAGGTCCTTAGGACAGTCCAATAGTAAACTAACCTAGAACATAATGTAATTTCTGGAATATTGTAGGACCCATTCTCTTACCTTCTTTAGTAGGTTGCCAAAATATTGGGGCACAAGCTTCCAGGTTAGTACTATCCTGATTACAGAATTGTAGACTAGGTAGAGACTATATGACATGCGTATATAAATCTGTCTTCAGATATAATGAGTTGGCGGGTCTAATTTTAGGCCTAAGGCTTTAATCAAGTTTTTCCTCTTGATGCTAGGTAACAGTGAAATTTGAAAAGAAAAAAAGATACTTTTGGGGAGAAGGCACATGGACAGCACTGGACAGCTCTACTTAGCATAGAGCACAAGTAGCTTTCCCAAGTATTCCTGGTCCAACTTACCCTTCTCTTTGGGAGGAACTATATTTAAGGGTGAGCAGGGAGCTCATTCTTCGCTGTAGTATATTCTTGGCTTCTTTACTGACTTATTGCTGTTTTAATTATTTTTGTTATTAAAATTAATTATCTCATTGATTGGGGAAGGGGTATGGGGCTCATGAATACCTAATTTGGCAATTTCTGGAACTGGGGAATCCATCATGTTTTGGCAACAATCAGCAATCATGACTTTGTTTCATCCTGACGTTACTGTAGAGGCAAGAGCATAGTGGAAAGAGAGATGGACTTGGGGGCAGGAGGAGACCTGGGTCTGAGTCTTGCTTCTGACACTTACTAGATATGTGACCATGGGCAAGCCACTTAACTTCTCATAGCCTCAGTTTCCTCATTTGTAAAATGGGTAAAATAGTACCTACCTCACAGGGTTGTTGTGAGGATCAGATGATAGATACTATGTATGTAAAGAGCTTTGAAAACCTTAAAGCATCTTATAACAATGTCAGTAGTTACTAATAGTAAATTATTGAAACGAGTAAGGCCTCTGTTGCTGTGGTTTATGAGATTTATCTGAGTTATAAGAAGAAACTTTTAAAAGTACTTCATATTTGCCAAGTGATGTATAAAAATAAGTATACATTGTTTATTAGTTAGTCTTCAGTACAAATCTTTAGGGAAGCTGAGCGACAAAATGTTACCCCTGTTTACAGAGAAACTGAAGTGCTAAAAAGTTAGTTAAACTTCTTGTCCACAGGCTAGTAGTAAAACCAGTGCTCATCTCTTCAAATGATGCTTAAGACTGCCTGGCCACACTGTTCTGAAATTGGGATAGCAATTGAGTATGGACAGTTGCCTATGTAAAGGTTACCAAAACATCAACCGTTGAATATCTGCTTGCTAGATGTGGTTTTGATTTGTACAGTAGACCTGTGATCTAGAAATAAAAAGACCCAGATTCATCTTGTTCCTTATTCAGTGAAAGGTGGTTCTTGGCATAATCTATATAAACTATTTTAATATATAAATTTAAGATTCTTCTCATATGAAATAAAAAGTTGAATAAAACAAGTACTTTTATAAATAGTTATGTGGACTTATGGAAATGCAGTTAACTGATTTAAAAAACATTGAACCTTCAGAAGCAGTGATTTAAAGGGAACCAGATAAAATTGTGCACATGAATTTGTGTGTGTGTGTGTGTGTGTGTGTGTGTGTAGATTATTTTGCAACTGTCTTCGCAAAAGTATTACTTTTCTTCCTTGGAATGATAACCAGGAATCTTAATGATACTTTTTTCTCAGAGTCTAGTTTTTTTGGAGGCCTGGTTTCTTTGGAGGTAGTTAGAGTTCAGGGCTCTCACCTTTGAATCTTGCTTTTTGTGATAATATATTAGAAGTTGGCATTCTTTCAAATATATAGAAGGGATTTATTTAATCAGGCTTTCTATATAGTAGTAAAGTTGTTAAATTAATAAAAAAAAGGAGACTTATGAAATTTGTTGTAATTCTCAGATTTTTAAAAACAATTTTGTTGAAATATAAGGAATTTTTTCCTGAAATATAAGGTTTTTTCCCCCAATAATCACCAGATAAGCATGCATATACAGTTATTTTAAAATCTTTTACTTAATAGTCATTAATCTTTTATGTGCTGTAAGGTAGGTAAGATATAACAAAATTGACATTTGAAGTTAGGAATGTTGTCTAATATTGTGTTTTTTTTTATTTAAAATTTGGTTTCTACATTTCCCTGATTCTGACTCAAAGGCAAAGAGATATAAAAGTTGTCACCAAGTGAAGAATAAATTCTCATAATTAATGTTATTAACTGGCATAGACTTCAGGATTATCTTTTGTGGTTGATTAATATCCAATTTCATTAAAAACATAACCATCCCTTTGTTTGCAGATTTTACTTTTTATGCTTATAACCGTTCTATAAAACAAAAAAAACTTGAATTTATTGAATGCATTGTACACATGAAATAAGGCAAATATTTTATGGAAAGATTGATGAGAGAAAAATCATATTCTGTTCCCTTTCCCTTCCTGTCCTTTATTCCCCATTTTAAAACTGTGGTTTTGCTTTTCCATTTTAAGCTTTGATTTCTGATGGGAACATAGATCTCTTATTCTTTCAATTTAGAAAAACATATATGATGAGAAAAGTAGGTGGTTTCCTTTTTTGAAATCCAAACTGGTTGTAGTGGGGTTCTAACCTAAAGGAGTTCTTCTTTTGTTTTTGTTTGCATGTACCAATGATTTCTCTTTATCATTCTATAAAGTAATTCAACTATAGTGACTGGGAAAGAAAGTAACAGTATATTAGGCTTCTTTTTTTCTTTTTATATTTTGTTCTTATTAGAGCAAAGGGAAAAAAAAACAACACCCTGGACTATCAAATTTTAGAGTTGGAAGAAATCTTAGAGATCATCTTTTTTCAGCTACTTTGTGTTATAGATGAGGAAACTGAGGCTTAGAAAAGGCAAAATGACTTGCTTAAAAGTAAGATCATATAGCTAAATAGCAGAATCTGGACTAGATCTTTTGAATTCTGGTGTAGTGTTCACCACACTTAATACCCTAAATAAAAATCAAACAGAATAATACATTGAAAGCACTGTAAAGATTATTTAATTATTAAGGAGCTTAAAGAAAATATTTTTAAGTTACACTGGTAGAGTGTCCTAAAAAAAAAAATGGACTTGAAGCCAGAAAAATCTGTGTTCTAGCCTTACTTCTGCCATTTGCCTGATGGTCTTGAGGAAATCATTTAACCCTTTTCAGCCTTTTTCCTTATCAGGTGGAAGGAATCTCCTGGCAATATTAGTTTTTCCTACCACAGAGAGTTTTTGTGAGGATCAAATAAAGAATTATTAAAAAACTTTGAAAAGTATAAAGTACTGTGAAAATGTAAATTATTATTTTAATACCATAGATACCATTCTAACCTAATTTAGCTAATTATGAGGTATTATTGTGTAATGAAGTGGGGAAATAGTTCTTTCCTAGAAATTTTACACCTCATACTTGAGTATTTACTACTTTTATATTCAGGAGGAATTTTGACATTTTTGTCTCATAATTTATTATTGTTGGTTTTATATTAGTTATAAAAGAATTCAATGCAGGTAGATCCCTGAATGTTGATGAAGCACATCTTATAATGTCTTATAGTTGCATAGTTCTTTGTCACTAACAAATTGCTTTCAAATATATTATTTCATTTGATTCTGCAGCAGCTCTCTGAGGTAGGATGGGCAGGCACTATTGTCACTATTTTACAATGAAACTGAGACTCAGTAAGTCATAAAGCTGAGATTTGAAGCCAAGTCTTCTGATATAAATCTAGTTTTCTTCCAGGATACTGTGCTCTAATATTCTGAAACATTAATTTCAGATTATATGAGTTGAAAGCATGTTGATATTGAATAACTACTTTATAAATATTAGTTGCATTATGTCCTTTCAGAGAAAGTTGTGAATTTTGGGAACAAATCACACTATATTGTTATTCATTTGAAAATGATTCCTATATCTCTTCCCCATCCACTTCCCTTGACCATTTACCTTTATGGTGGACAAAAAATGGTACTATGGAGTTATAATTTCTTGATGCTGAATTTGGAGCCAGTGGCTCTGGGTTTGAATCATAGTTCTACCACTTCATGATTGAAGTTGGTCAAGTCATTTCAGTTCCCTGGACTTTCATTTCCTCATTAAAAAAATAAGGTGGTTGTACTAGATGATCTCTTAAGTTACCATCCAGCTCTAAGTCTACGATTCTCTGTTTCTAAATACATTAAATTTAGTAGTGGTAAAACAGGTGCAAGGTTGGGAACTTGAACTTTTTAAAAATCCCAGGGCAAAGTAATCAAAGTATGTATATTATACATGTTTGCATATCTACTAAAATAGGGACCATAAGGGTGGCTAGGTGGTGCAGTGAATATAGTGCTGGTCCTGAAGTCAGAAGGACCTGAGTTCAAATATGGCCTCAGACACTTAACACTAGCCATGTGACCTTGGGCAAGTCACTTAATCCCAATTGCCCTGCTCACCCCTCCAAAAAGCAAAAAAAAAAAAAAAAACCCCACCAAAAACCCCCAAACACCAATAAAATAGGGACCATGCCCTTTATGAAGAAAAAGACACAGAACTTTTAAATGTGCTAAATGTTAAAATATTTTAGATATTTATTAAAATACAAATAAGTATATGATAGAGACCAAGTAGGATTTTTGAACTTGATTTGAATATGTAGTAGTGTTTATGTATAGTTTTTACAGGCAGCATAATGTAGGAGATGGAACTTTGCTGTTAGGAAAATTTGACTTCAAATACTGTTGCACTTAGCTTGTGTGACCCTAGACAAGTCATTTAATCAGTCAGTCCTAGTTTCTTTATTTGTAAAATAGTGGTAATAGTACTACCTCGACAGATTTTTAGGAGGACAAAAGGAGGTATAGTACAGGTAAAGTGTTTTGCAAACCTTAAAGAACCATATAAATGTTTATCATCATAATCATCAACATCAGTGTACTAGCTGTGTGATAGTAGGTAAGTCATTTAATCACTCAATCACCCCAGCCAGTTCTCTACAACTTTCAATTGTAGATGAATTGCCAATCTGTGTCGGTGGAGCAAGTTTCTACTCTAGGAATTTCCCAACAAATGAAATCATGCATCTGATCCAGAAAAAGAATTATAGTTTTTAAGAGAATGTCTTTCAGCTGATCCATATATAACATGATTTCAAACCCTTTATTACTCTGGTCCATTCCCCCTTGGTATGTTTAATCAGTCAGTCAGTCAATCAGTTATTAAGCGCTTGCAGTGTGCCAGGCACTGTTCTAGGACTGCTCAGGACAAAAGTACAAAGAATTAAAAAATCCTTATTCACCCTATCTGAACTCGGTATTTCATATGAGTTCTGATCTCTGTTTCTGGACATAACGTGAAAAAACAGCCTATGGTTGATTGATTGATTTATTTTTTGGCTACTTTGGCACATTGTTAACATTTTGTTTACATTGTAATATACCAACCTCCTTTTCTTAACGTTTTTATTGATGTCTTTTGTTTTTAATTAGCATGTTTTTCTGAATTTCTTTCTGCTCCTATATCCATTTGTATGTAAATATTCTGCATCCCATGAATGAAGAGAGGAAGTTTATTTTTTTCAGCTCTTCTCAGGGGGCAAACTTGATCATCATAATCACACAATATTTAATTTTGTTTTATTGTTCTTTTTTTCTGTTTACTTTTGTTTACTTGGCTTTGCTTTGTCACTTTGCATTCAGTTCATGTGTTATCATATGTCATCCACTTCTCTGAATTCTCTGTATTCATCATTTCTTACAGTGTGGTAATAATCCATTATATTTTGTATCACAGTTTGTTTAGCCATTCCACAGTTGATAGGTACTTACTTTGTTTGCAGTTTTTTACTACTACAAAAAGTTCTGCAATAAATATTTTAGTAATGTGGGACCATTTTCTTCTTGAGTTTGACCTCCTTGGGTGGTATATGTTTAGAAGTGGGATCTCTGGATCAAAGGATAATTTTAGTTGCTTTTTTTAAAAAGTATAATTCCAACTTGCTTTTTATCAGGATGGTGAACCATTTTACAGCTCCATCAACAGTTCCTGTCATTCCACAATCCCTCCAACATTTTTCATTTTTAAATTTTCTCATTTTTGCTAGTTAATGTAGTTTTTTTAACACAAACTTTTTTAGCCATACCTCTCTCATCCTATACTTGTGTACTTGATATTTCTAACCCTTCTTTCATTAAATGTATTTTTGTTAAAAAAATTACATTTTGCTTTCATTTGTTAATGAAAAGAGAATCACAGAATTTCAGAGTTGGAAGAAACCTCAAAGGCCATTTAGGAATCCTGAAAAAGGATCCCTTCTAAAGTATGCCTGAGAAGTGATCTAACCTTTGCTTAAAATACTTCAGGTGAAGGCAAACCTCCTATCTAACTCTTAAGACATACCATTTCACCTTTTGATTGTTATCTGATTGGTTGCCTTCCATTGGATAAGAAGTTAGGAAATGATTGTAGGGCCTGTGATTGTTTATCTTAGGGGATATTTTGAGAGGGGGGGCTTAATCGGTGCTTTTGAATATCTAAAGTATCACATGTAAGAGGAATTAAACTTATTTTGTTTGGCTCAAGAGCAGAACTTGGATAAGTGGGTAGAAGTTATAGGAAAGCATATTTTGACTCAATATAAGGAAAACCTTTCCAATAATTGGAGATTTCTAAAAGTGGAATGGATTTCCTTGGAAGGGCATGAATCCCTTACCACTGAAGGTCTTTAAACACTATAGATGACTGCTGTTGGGAATGTTTAAGAGGCAGTTTATTCTTCAGATAGTGGTTAGAGTACATAATAATAGCAACTCACATTTCATAATCTTTACATTTTACAAAGCACTTCCCCAATACTAGTCATCCAAAGTTATAGATCAAAGGATCATAATCTAGAGTAGTATAAGGGACCTTGGAGCATCTGGACCAACCCTTTCATTTTACACATGAAGAAAGTGAGTTACAGGGAGTGAAGTGACTTGCCCAAGGTCACATGGATGTAGTAGCTGTCAGGTTTGAACCCAGGTTCTGTGAGTCCACAGTGGGATATAGGTAGTAGAAGTATTAGTATTCTCACTTTATTAATGAGGAAATAGATTCCCTGAGGGTAAATGACTTGCCCAATTGAGTGGGCAAGTCCTTTGAACACATGTCTCTTGGATCTACTTTCTACACTCCAATACCATTAGTGTACTTTAATGTTTTTACTAACTGTTGTTTCTCAGCAAATTTTTATTGGTCTACAAAATATTACCAACTAAACTTTGTATTTCTTAAAATCATCTAACTTAAACTGACTCCTTTCTTTCCTTCTCCAACTCTTCTTCTTACATTCTGCTTTTTCCTCCTTTACCCCTGTTCTTGGTCCTTGTTCTTTTAGCTGCTGAGACCCCCAAAGTGCTGAAGGCAAAACAATACACGTTAGAGAATTGAACTTAACCTCTATCTGCCTCAGTTTTCTGAATTGTAAAATATGAATAGTAATGACCTCTACATGGCAGGGCTGTTTTGAGGATCAAATGAGATAATATTTGTAAAAGTGCTTTAGTGTAGTGCCTGGCACATAGTAGGCTCTATATAAATGCTTATTCCCTTTGTATTGGAAAACACTGAACTATATGATTTCTAAGGTCTCTTTCCACTCTAAAATTCACATGGGGTAGTAGAGAGGTGTCAAACTTGCTGGCTATGAGCCCACAAAACTCCTTGTTGTGATCAGAACCAGATTTAGATGTAATTGGGAAATGTTTAACAAAGTTTTTTTAAAAATACGGTACAACATAGATAATGTTATGCTGTGGTTTTCTAAGTCAACATGTGGTCCACAGATCATTTCTATTTGAGTTTGATGTTGTTGACATGGCAGATAAAAAGTACAAGACATTTAGGGAATCCTGGATTTGAATACTACCTCAGATACCAGTTGTGCAATCCTAGACAAGTCATTTAACTTCTCTGAGCCTCAGTTTTTTCATTTGTTAAATTGAGATAAAAATAGCACCTACCTCATGGGGTTATAACCTCTATATAAGTGTGACCCATTATTGCTTACAGTGGATCAAATTCATTTCCTAGAGAACATACACACAGTTTTCATTTAATTCAGCCTTTCATTGAAGACAGCTTCAGGGTCTTTGAACAGAAAATAAATCCTTCCATCACTGTCATCATTAACAAATTTTTATTATTTTCATGTGTAGATCATGCCAGGTGCTAGAGATACAGAAATATAAGACATAGTTCTTACCTGCAGTGAATTTACATTTTGGTGGAGTAGTTGGGAATGTATGTAGAAAAGGTATGCAAAAATAACTCTACAAGTGAAGTGCCAAGTAAGTGTCAATAACACAGTTCATATAGTAGTACAGAGGAAGAAGGGATCACTGTGGACTGGAAATGATTCTTGGATGAGGTGAGATTTAAACAGTAGCTGAAGGATGGGTAGGAATTAATGTGGGTTGGGGTCATTTCAAGCAGGGAAAGGGAGAGTAAATTTAGTTGGAGCAGAGGGCTTGTGTGATAGTTGGTATGTAAAGTAATTAATGAAATCATTTTTTAAAAAACCACTATTAGTTATTCTTTCCATTAATTGACATACTGTGTTATGACTGTTCTTAATGTTGATCAGAGTTTTTTTCTTTATGCATTTGATTAGATAAGAAGAAGTTTTCAACTTTTTGGTTCATTTAGTTATGTTTTATAATAGTGAAGGAGTATAAGTATATTTAATAAAAGAAAACACATGCTGTAAAGATGCTAACATATCTATGTCAATTATCATTAAGGCAGATGCTGTGGTATAGTGGAAAGAACACTTGCTTGGAAGGTTGGGTACCTGGTTTTTAGTCCATTATCTATCTGTATGACCTAGAAACTTCTTTGGGCCTCAAGTTTCTTTATCTCTTGAAGGAGGGAGTTGTATGTATGTTATTCCTTCTAGCTCTAAGAATTCTGTCAACTGAGGAATAATAATTATATGGTGAGATAGTGATGACAGAAAATAAGATTGGCCATTTTCTTCTTTTTTTTTTTTTAAATTTTATTATAGTTTGCACCATTCATTTCCACAAGATTTTGAGTTACATATTTTTCCCCCTCTTTCCGCCACCCACCGCCCCAAAACAGCCATCCCAGTGTGTCCCCCCTCCCCTAGTCTATTCTCT
>CM053585.1:199556137-199572311 GCA_028646515.1 Pseudochirops corinnae | reverse complement strand
GTCAGTAGGATATTGCTTTTTGCATCCCTCTGCAGCTAAAGCTAACAGATTAGTTCCGTTGAGGCCTCCTCAAATATGGTAATCCCTAAAAGCTTAGTGTACAAAAGGATTCTGACTGATGCTTATGAATTTTAAGCAATCCACACTGTCCAGTGTTATTCTTCCAGCGCCTTCATCAGTGATTCTTACCATCCAAGACACTAAAGACTCTCCCATTCTTTGGCTGAATCTACTCAATATGTAAGTAACCTCCTGTTGAGTGAAATCCTCAATTATCTCCCTGGACTCTGTTTGGCCCTGGCAATTCTCCTGTCTTCTTTGTATGGGGAGAACTTCTGCATTAGAATACTCCTCATCTAACACCTTGTTCCATTCTCCTCACACACATTCTCCTGGCAGCTGTCGGGGCAACTCGGCCCAGCCTGTACAAAAGCTACATGCACATTCCTTCTGCCAGTTTTTTGCTTCCTTTTAGCTACATGAACAGTAGCTTTTTCTTCTAACACCTGAGACCCTCCAGTTTGCACTTCTGAATGCTGTGGCACAGAAGAATCCTCAGGCAAACTAGCCAACTCCCTAGCCATCTGAGCTTTTTCCTCCAGCAGCTTACCTCTACTTTTACACATCAGGCGATAACTTGTTAGCAGGACCCAGCCTCTCCTGTATAATCTTGCCAGTTCTTTGCCTGGTTCTATGGGTATTCCTTGAAAACATCTTTCCAAATTTCCAGGTTCTCCCTCTTTTAGCCTTGGTTCCCAGTTTCCACAGGGCCCTGTACTTTTGGCCCATTCTTTGGCTAGAGACAAATAAGGCAAATCCTCCCATCCTGGGATAGCCATTTCTCCCTCTAAAGCCCCCCTGCTTCCAAATAGAAGCCTGATATTTTGTGACCCTGCCCCTGTCATCAAATGTATCAACAATGCAATATTCACAATTTTGTAACTATACAGTAACTATAAATATGCTGATATGGTTATTGATCACAAAATATAACAGGCTTTCTACATGGGAAATATAGCTAGACCATTTATTCAAATACCAGAAAACTGAGTCCCCAAACCAAAAAGTCAAAGCCATTACAGTAGTTTAGAAGTTGGCACATGTAGTTAATGTACTATTACACCCACATTTTCAAGCCTTCAAAACAGGACAGGCTACCTGAGGCAAAGATCCTCCACTCCTCATTCACGGCAACTGTTCAGCGTCCACGCAGCTTGCTCCCAGCAGCTCCAGCCCCCCGCGGTTCCCATCCCTGGCAATCCTCAGCAGGAGTCCTTAGCAGAAATTCTGACTGGCTCAAAAAAAGTAGGAGTTCGCGCTGCAGCCACAGCCACTGCCATTGCTTCCGCTTCCAGTCATGGGGCTGACTCTAGCTTGGCTCCAGCTTCCTCTTGCCCCACCCCTTCCTACTACATCAGCAAGTTCAAGGGGCATGGAAGATATTCAAATCCCATAACCATTACAAACATTTAGCCAATCTGATTTTTAAAAAGGTCAGAAAATCAAGCCAACAAAATAGCAAATAAACAGTGAAATCACACATATATACACACACAAAGAAAAAAACCCAAAGAAATAAAAACTATCAGAACTTACATATAAGCATATGTTAACAAAAATGAGAACATAAAAGAGGAATACCTTCAAAAATATAAAACTATATGTCCAAAATAACTGAAAGTCAACTAGAGATCTCAAGTAATCCAATATGAGAAAATATTGGCTAAAATGATAGGAGAAAGCAACAAATGTTGGAGATGTGGAAAAATCAGGACACTATTCCCTGTTGGTAGAATTGTGAACCAATCTGACCATTTTAGAGAACAGTATGAAATTATGTCCAAAAAGTTGTAAACTGCCTACACTCTTTGAATATGACTATTAAGTCTGTCTCCCAAGATAATTAGGGGAAAAGGAAAAGAACCTGTATGTTCTAAAATATTTATAATAGTACTCTTTGCAGTGGCAAAGAACTGAAAATTGTGGAGATGACCATCAGTTGGGCAATGGCTAAACAAACTGTGGTATAGGATCATGATAGAATACTACTGTGCTATAAGAAATGATGAGTTTGTTGATTTTAGAAAAACATGGAAAGACTTGCATGAAATAAAGAAGAGTGAAAAGAACAGAACCAAGAGAACACTATATACAGTAACAGCAATACTGTTTTAAGAACAACTTTGAATGACTAAGGACCTATGCAATCTGCCTCCAGAGAAAGAACTGATAAATAGATATACATAGTATGATTTATATATATATATATATATATATTTTATACAAACAAACACACACACACACACACATTTGTGTCTAATGGAAGCCATCTCTAGAGTGGGGAGTCGGGGCAGAATATAAAAAGTACACAGCAGAGAATAAAAGAAAATGTAGAAGAAAGCATAGAAAGCAATAGTACTTATTATGTAGTTTTTCAAAAAAAGTTAAGTGTGAAATGTAAATTCATGTTTTTATGGTGAATTCTTTTAGATTGTGCTGTGTACATGGAAATGTTCTCTCTTTTAGTCTTTATGTATTTGAATTCAAAATGAACAAAAAAATTTTAATTAAAAAAAAGAATGCATGGTCTAATAGAAGAGAAATTAAAAGACCCCACTAATTTTTTTTTAAAAACTGCAAATAAGACTTCTAGGATATCCCAGATTTGGGAGTCCTATAAACAATAATAATCATTCAAACTGTGAATGTATGATCTCACAAAGGAAGCTAATGTAAAGAGCAAACTTGGAAAATACTTACATTTAGGGAAGGACAAAAAAGGAATCGGTCAGAGGCAAAAAATTAACCAAGAAAGGACATTTACTCCTCTCCAGGCTGTGCTCTGTTCTCTACCATGACCTAGAAACCTCTTCATCCTGGAAGCTCACTCTAGCCCTCAAATTCACACATTAGATGTGTTCTCCACCCTTGCAGCCTCTCCCTCTCATTAGATGACTCCTTTCAGAACCTCTATTGAAGGAAGGCACCAATCCAGCCATGTCTCATTTCTCTCCCAGCTGTACTCTGGACTTTCTCTACCATGTTGCTATCCACCCCATATCTTTGCCTTTTCTGTTTTCAGTTTCCTTTTTTACACATTGTCTTTCAGCATTAGAATGTAAGTTCTTTCAAGATTGGGACTCTTTCTACTCGTTACTTGTATTCCCAGTGCTTAGCACAATGCCTAGACCATAATAAGTGTTTAATAAGTGCTTGTTGGCTGACTGAATACAATATCACAAGAAGCCAAGGCGGCAAGAAGGCAAAGAGCTTCAAAGTCCTAGGTTTTCGATGACTAGCATGTAGCTGAGTAGGTCCTCCTGAGTGATGTAAGTAAGAAATAGTCAATACTAAAATTCTACAGACAAAATGATTTAAAACACGGGGTGGCAAACTATATAATTCAAGCTGTTTTTAGCTCTTAGGCACACAAAAACAGATCATAGACTAGATCTGACCTACGTACAAGCCATCATTTGTCAAGCTCTGACTTAGAAAAGACCGGTGGATCTGGTGAAAAGGAGAACACTAGTGTGCTTCCAGAGAGATGCTAATATAATCCATCTCCCATCTCTTCCATGAGCTTGCCGACATAATCATTTCCCCCTCTCTAATCTGCGGTCTTTCACCTGGTTTTAAACACTTTTTCCAAGCTGCTGTTCAGCTGAAACAATAATGTAAGCAGAGGCCTTAGGAACTTCTTCATCAGGGGCCAACATGTGCCCTATAAACATAGACTTCTCCTTTGCTTCTTTGTATGTTTGTTCTTCATGCTTTAAGTGGAGACTGGAGATGCTTATGACCTTGTGAGTTATGAAAGTTCAAGAAAGTGAGCTACTAAAGTTCAGGAGACAGAATCTATGTTAAGATTTTCCCAGAAGCCTGAATTAAGTAGAGAAGTTCCAAGCAATTTGCCTGACTTAGTCCAGTCTTAAGCAGCCATGCCACATTTAGAAGTGAATTGGTTGGACAAATGCTATGTAAAAACTGTTAAATTGAAGCCACCATATCTAGGGACTGAATTTGTATGGCAAAGACTATGCTCCCCACCCAGGTGTTGGGTGGAAACATTTATCACTTCTGTTCTTACTATAGCTTAATAGTATTTCTTTGTAAAAACAGTTTTTAAAAACCTGCCATCTCTATGCATACTGGTTCTTCCCCTGCTGCCTATAAACATGCCCAAACCTTGGCTTCAAATGATCCTACTATACCATTAATGTATCCTATATCTTTACCTATCCTCCCATTTATGTCAATCTCCTAGAAAAAATGCTGCCTATATTCCATTTCCTTTCCACTGACTTCTCAACCCCTTTTAGTATGGCTTCCAATATCATTACTAAACTGAAATAATTCTCTCCAAAGTTAACAGTGATCCTGTAATTGTCAAATCAAATGGACTTTTCTCAGCCCTCATTCCTCTTGAATGCTGCAGTATTTAAAAATGTTGAGCAAAGTATCCTGGATACTATCCTCTGTACTGTCATGACACTCATCTATGGGGTTTCTCCTGCTTATCTAAAAAATTCTACTCAGTCTCCTATGCAAGATCATTACCTATGTCCTGTCCCCTATGGGTGGGTTTATCATAAGGTGCTGGGTCCCCTTTTCTTCTCTCTTTCTACACCCTTTCTCAATGATCTGATCAACTCCATGGCCTCAATGGCCTCAATGTAGATAACTCCCAGATCTCTATATCCAGATCTAGTCTTTCCCTTGAACTCCATTTCTAGATGACCAAATACTAACTGGACATTTCCAGTCAGATATTCCACAAGCACATCACATCTGACATATCCAAAAAATAATTGATCTTTTCCCCTAAGCCCCCTCCTAACTTTCCTTCTGTCAAGGGTACTACCATTCTTCTGTCACCTGGATTAGAATCCCTCTCCCTTTCACTCACATCTCAAATGAGATAGTTTATAAAGCACTTAGCACAGTACTTGGCATAGAGTAGGAATGCTTGACCTCTTCCTTTGACAGTCACCACTCTAGTTCAAGCTCGCATAATACCTCAACTTGATTATTTTGACAGTATCTTAATTGGTCTCCTTACCCCCGCACCCGCATGAGGCAGCTAGGTATCACACTGGACAGAGTACTGGGCCTGGAGTCAATAAGACCCAAGTTCAAAACAATCCTCGGACACTTACCAGCTGCATGTAAATGAACAAGTCAGTTAACTTCTGTTTGCTTCAGTTTCCATAACTATAAAATGGGACCTGCCTAACAGGATTGTTGTGAGGTTCGAATAAGATAATATTTTTAAAGTGCCTAGCATTCATTGTACCTGGCACATAATGGTGGTTGCCCTTCATGCTCCAAGAAGACAAAATGACATCAATATGTCAGGGTCAAGGTACAATGTATCAAACTATGGCTGATCAGACCAATGTGAGTTCAAAAGGTCTACCACAAATCAGGCACAAATAGTCCATATGAACATTTGGAGTGGAGATGTCTCTAAATTTGCATATCTCATGCTTCTTTTGAGCTACTGCAATTTTACTTTGCTCACAGAGCACAGTCTCTTCTTTAATGTGAGCATACCATGCTGGGTGGTCCTGTTCTAGTGTCTCCCATGTCTCACAATTGATTCCAAAGTTCTTCAGAGCAACCTTGAGAGTATCCATATATCACTTCTTCTGACCTTCATGTGAGCACTTGCCTTTTGTGAGTTCTCCATAAAATAGTCTTTTAGGCAAACATACATTTGGCACTGAAACAACATGGCCAGTCCATCAGAATTGTATTCTCTGCAAGTAGAGTTTAAATGCTTGGTAGTTCAGCTAGAGAAAGAATCTCAGTGTCTGGTACCTTATATTGTCAGGTGATCTGCAGAATTTTCCTAAAACAATTCAAATGGAAGTGATTTAGTTTCCTGGCATGGCACTGATATACTGTCCTGGTTTCACAGGCATAAAACAATGAGGTCAGCACAACAGCTCTGTAGACCTTCAATGTAGTAGGCAGCCTAATACCTCTTCTCTCCCATACTTTCCTTAGGAGCCACCCAAACACTGAGGTAGTTATGGCAATACATGTGTCAACCTCATTATCTATGTGTATACCCCTAGAAAATATTCTGCCAAGATAAGTGAACTTATCCATGGCATTCAAAATTTCTCCATTTGCTATAACCAATGCTTTCATATATGGATGGTCTGGTGATGACTGATGGAGAATCTCTGTTTTCTTGGTGATAACTGTCAATCTAAAATTAGCACAAGCAGTAGTAAACTGATCTATATTCTGTTGCATCTCAATTTCAGAGGCTGCACTGAATGGAAAATCATCTGTGAACAAAAAGTCACACACCAACTCTCCCTCCACTTTGTTCTTGGCTTGTAGCTTTTTCAAGTTAAATAATTTGCAGTCAGTGTGGTAGCTGGCCTCAATGCTGTTTTCGTCCTCATTAAAGATGTCTGACAACATTGCTGAAAACCCCCTGCTAAAAAGCATGGGAGCAAGCACACAGTCCTGCTTTTCCTTCACTGGTAACTGGGAAAGCATAAAAACATTAACTATTATCCAGAACCCATGCAAGTATGCCATCATGAAACTGGCATACAATACTGATGAACTTCTTCAGGCAACTGTATTTTGCTGCGATCTTCCACAAATCCTCACAACTGACAGCAATCAAAGGTCTTAATCAGATTAACAAATGTTTGCAGATTTCTGTTCTGCTCCTGGCATTTCTCTTGTAATTGTCAGGCAGGAAATACCATCTTGACTGTTCCTTGAGCCTTTGTGAAGCCACATTAGCTCTCAGGTAGATAATCATCTTCCAGGTGAAGGAAGAGGCCATTAAGGAGGACTCTAAAAAGAATCTTGATGCAGTGACTAAGAGAGAGACACCCACTCCCCCATCCCTACCACCACCCTGTAATTGTCACAGGACAACTTATTTCTTTTTTCCTTTATACAGATGGACAACGGAGGTGTACTTGAACTCCTGAGGGCTAACCTCCTCTTGCCGTATAACTCAGAAGGTTTAAGTCAGCTTTGTATGACCAGTGCATCCCCTGCCTTGTATATCTCAGCTGGAACAGAATCAGCACCAGATACTACAGGTGAGATGTATCTAATGGCATTCAAAACCTCTTCTTCAGTTGGAAGTTTCACTCGAAAGAGACAGACTTCAACTTGAGGTATTTGGTTAATGGCTTTGGCACTGGTTGATGAAGGTCTGTTGAGAATGCTACAAGAAATGTTCAGCCATGGGGCAGCTAGGTGGCACAGTGACTAGAGCACTGGCCCTGGAGTCAGGAGGACCTGAGTTCAAATCTGACCTCTAACACTTAACTAGCCATGTGACCTTGGACAAGTCACTTAACCCCAATTGCCGTGCCCTCCCCCCTCAAAAAAAAAAAAAAAAAAGAAATGTTCAGCTCATCTCTCCAGGATTATGTCCTTATTACTAATCAATGTGACCCCATCAGCACTGAGGAGTTGAGATGTACCATAAGTCTTTTGCCTATAAACAGCCTTAAAGGCATTATAGAGGTGTTTTGGATTGAGCCAAGAATTCTACATCTCTCTAAGCTTCACTTGTAATTTACTTTTGATGGAGTTAAACACTGCCTTCTTAGAGACAGATGTACCATCCTACTGGTAAACCCTGTGGAATTCTCATTTCTTGCTTAGCAGCTTCTAAATTTCCCCATGATTTTTGTCAAACTGATCTTGATGTTTGCAAGTGTTCTGGCCCACATGATAAATGCAGTGTGGTACACTAAATCTCTGAAAGCTACCCACACCTTTTCCTTTATACAGATGGAAAATGTCCTTGAACTCCTTAGGGATAACCTCCACTAAAGTGTTACTATGTGTTGGCCCACTACATGTTAGTTTAGCTTTCCCTCCAAGTTTGCAACGGACTGTTCACTCATGGAGAAGCACTCTAATCTGTTGACATTAAGTCTTCTGGTAGTCACCTTGCCTTAGAGCTGCCATTTTTGTTAAATGAGAATGTTTAGCTTGGAGAGGATATGTCTATGCCAATGTTAGCTGCAAGGATGTATCCAACAAAATTTCATTGCATTTAGGTAAAAGAAGTACGAGAAGGTCAAGAGATGCACAAGCCTTCAGTAGTAAGTGACCATTACTGTTATTGTTTCCAACTCCATTCCTCCCAAGGACTCTGACATATCTAAATATTCTGTGCCTGATCTAGCATTAAAATCACCCATAATTACAAGTTTATTCTCTTTTAGCATATTGATGATGAGGGTCTTTATAAAATTTTTCTTTGACTTCATCAAGATTCATCATGGTTGAGCATATGCACTGATGATGGTGACGTGGCACTTTCCTACATCATGAGTCTGTTGTTCACTCCTTTTATGAAAAAACTATGCTAGCTTCATGATGCTCCCTATTACTGTAGCAACTCCAGAAAAAAATAGGTATCCAGCTACTACTTCAGTAAGCTAGCTTTCATTTGCCAATCTTGTTTCACTCACGTTTGCTATCTGGATGTGATGCCTGCTAAATTTCTCTCAAAACAAGCACTGTTTGTCTATGCCCTTAGGGTGATAAAACTGTATATAATCTTAGATCCAGCAATACCACTACTAGGTCTGTATCACAGAGAAAGAGGCAGGGGAGAGGGAGGGAGGGAGGGAGGAGAGAGAGAGAGAGAGAGAGAGAGAGAGAGAGAGAGAGAGAGAGAGAGAGAGAGAAGGACCTACAAAGATATTTAGAGCAGCCCTTTTTGTGGTGACAAAGAATTGGAAATTGAGGGGATGCCCATCAATTGGGGAATGACTGAACAAATTGTGCTATATGATGGTAAAGAAATACTACTGTACAATAAGAAATAATGAGCAGGCTGATTTCAGGAAAACCTGGAAACACACAAACTGATGCAAAGTGAAATGAGCAGAGCCAGAAGAACATTGTACATAATAATAGCAATAGCAATAATGTATGATGATCAACTGTGAATGCCTCAGCACAACAATAATCTAAGACAATTCCAAAGGACTCATAATGAAAAATGCTATATCCACATTCGAAGAAATGATTGAGTCCAAAGAACTGATGGAGTCTGAGTGCAGATTGAACCATACTATTCTTCACTTTCTTTACTTTTTTCATATTTTTTTCTTTTGGTCTATGTCTTCTTTTACAACATGACTAATATGGAAATATATTTTGCATGATTACACATGTATAACCTATATCAAATTGCTTGGTGTCTCAGGGAACAGGGAAGTGAGGAAGAAAGGGGAGAAAATTTGGAAGTCAAAAAAAATTTTTTTAAATAAATGTTAAAAGTTGTCTTTACATTGTAATTGGGGAAAAATAAAATATTATTTAAAAAAAACAAACAAGAGCTGTTTGTCTTTCAGGTCTACTGGATTTTGTGTTATCCATAAGCATGTGCACATTCCATGTACCAATGGTGAGTAGAATCACTTTCACAAAAGATTTTGTACCTTGTTGTGTATGTTTCACCCACAAGGTAAGATCCCTGCCTGCCAGGGTAAGCAGGCCATGGTTAAGTTAGGTAAAGCTGATCATTTCTAGTGCAACTTTTCTAGCTCCTTCTTCACACCAGGAGATGAGAAATACAGGTCTTTAAAAAGGCTGCTCACGGGGCAGCTAGGTAGAGCAGTGAATAGAGCACTGGCCCTGGAGTCAGGAGGACATGAGTTCAAATTCAGCCTCAGACACTTAACACAAAACTAGCCGTGACTTGGGCAAGTCACTTAACCCCAATTGCCCTATCTTCCCCCCCTCAAAAAAGCAAAAAAAAAGGCTGCTCAGGCAGCCCTCTGGCTGCCAAATCCCAAGGCAGCTTCAGTCCAGTGAGAAGACAACCTTATGGCCTGGGCCACCTGCATTCAGGATTGTAACTACAACCCTCAGTGTATCTGCACTGCCACAGAACTTCGAGGTAAGTAAAAATGGCAAAATGGTATGGGTGATACCTTTTGACTCATGCATAAATTGGATTAAACTGAGGCAAGTCTGCATGAACTCATCAATAGCACTCTCTTCCAGAGTCACCAAAGTTCAATGGCAATACAAAAGTCAAGGTAACAGGCAATGGTCTGGGATTCAGTGGATGACCCTGGTATCTTCAATGTCTAACCAAGCTCTAAGTACTTGATGATACCCACCACCTTCATTGACCACTGGAACAAAATGTTCACATCCATCTATTCCGCTGGGGAAGTCTTCACATACTTGGGATAGACACCCCCTGCCAAGTAATTGATGGGTTTGAGGTCCCTCAGTTGTTACCTTGGCACATACTAAATTCTTATTCTCTTCCCCTTCCCTCCCCCTAACTGAAATCTCTTCCTTGTTCAATCCATTCACTACACTACTGCAAAATTGATATTCCTAAAGCACAGGTTTGACCAACTCACTCCCTTGCTCAGAAAGCTTTCAGTGGCTCCTTCTGCCTCTATAGAATAAGACACAGAAATTCCTCTGCTTGTCATTTTAAGTTCTTCACAATATGGCTTTGGCCTTTGTTTCATTTATTATCTATTCCTTTCATGTATTCTATAATCCAGCAAAACTGGCCTTCTTACTTTTTCTTTTCCATGATATTCCATCTCCTGCCTCTAAAGCCTTTGCACAGGTTGTCCTCATGCTTTGAATGCACTCTTCACTGCTTTCTCTTAAGAAAGACTCTTTTAGGAGCAATATGCCTAAAAGGACATTACCACTCAAATGTTCCCACAAGCACATCAAACTCAACATACCTAAGACCAATTCTTTTCACCATAAATCTGCTCTCCTTTCTCATGTTATTATTTCTGTCAGCTGTGCCACCATTCACACAGTCTTCCATGTTCAAAAATCTTAGTGTGAACTTTTATTCTTTTCCTTCCTCACCTCTGCTTCTTAGAATCCATACCTTCCTTCAAAGCTTAGTTTAAGTACCACCATTAGGACTTTCCAGCATTTTCCCAGGCACTACCCTCAAAAAATACACTATGTCTACCTTGAATAAATTTTGCATTTATATCCTGTGATTAAAAGCAAGAATAGTTCAAAGGTATAGACTAGAGAGAAAAAGAAAGGAGTAAGTAAAATGAATTTTGTCATATACTCAAAGGTAATAAAAAAATATTATTTCATGGAATATGTGGTTATTATTTATTGCAGAGCTAATGAAAAGTGTCTGCAAAAATACCATCATGAAAACAACTGCAGCTTATACACCTACAACAGTTTCTGAAGGTGAAATGGTAGGAAAAAAATTCTACAAAGAACTTGATAAAACCCTCCAAATCAACATATATTCTAATATTTGAAGACTTCAATGCAAATGTGAGAAAAGGTAAAGATGAAGAGAAATACATTAGAAAACTATGGTTCAATTCCTATGGAATGAGAGAGGTCAAAGATTTGTAGATTACACAGAAACCTAACAGTTCTAAAGGATCATGAACTGGACATGGCGAGCACCAAATAACAATATAAAGGGGAGGCTAGGTGAATAGAGCACCAGCCCTGGAGTCAGGAGGATCTGAGTTCAAATTCTGTCTCAGACACTTAACACTTACTAGCCATGTGACCTTGGGCAAGTCACTTAACCCCAATTGCCCTGCCTTCCCCCTCCAAAAAGCAAATATAATAACTAATAATAAGAATAAGAATAATATAAAGAATGAAATGTATTATATTCTTCCAGACAGGAAAAAATCTCGTTACTGGTGAGGGGGTTATTCCTTTTTTAAATTTAATTTTCTTTGTTACATTTTAAGTTCTGAACTATCTCCCTCCCTCCTTCTCCACCCCATACTAAAGAAGGCCACCATCTAACACAAATTTATAAAAATGTGTAAAACCATACCACGCATACTTTTATTTATCAATTCTTTCTCTGGAGATAGATAGCATCCTCCTTCATAGGTTCTTTGTAGTTGATTTGGGTATTTATAATACTGAGAATAACTTGTTTGTTCAAAATTATTCTTCAAACAATATTGCTATTACAGCATCCTCTTGGTTCTGCTCATTTTACTTTTCATTATTCATCCAAGTCTTTCCATGTTGTTCTAAAATCAACATATTCATCATTTCTTACAGCACAGTAATATTCTATCACAATCATACACCACAACTTGTTTAGCCGTTCCCCAATTGATGGGCATCCCCTCAAATTTCCAGTTCTTTGCCATTACAAAGACAGCTATTATAAACACTTTTAAACATATAGATTCTTTTCCTTTTTTTCCTGATCACCTTGGGAAATAGACTTAATAGTGGTATTGCTGAGTCGAACAACATATACAGTTTTATAACTCTTTGGGCATAATTCCAGATTGCTCTCCAAAATGACTGGGAAGGTTCACAGTTCCACCAACAGTGTATTAATATCACAATATTTCCACATCCTCTCCAACATTTGTCATTCTCCCCTTCTTTCATTTTAGTCTATCTGATAGATGTGACATCTCAAAGTTTTTTAATTTGCATCTATCTAATCAATAATGACTTAGAGCATTTTTTATATGACTACACACAAGTTTAATCTGTCCATCAAAATACTGCCTGTTTATATCCTTTGACAATTTATCAATTGGGGAATGACTCATATTCTCATAAATCTGACAAAGTTCTCTATGTATTTGAGATGAACCTTTTATCTTAAAAACTGTCTATAAAAATTTTTCCCAATTTTCTGCTGTTCTCCTAATTTTGATTACATTGATTTTATTTGTACAAACCCTTTTTAATTTAATGTAATCAAAATTATCCATTTTACATCTCACAATGTGCTCTAGGGAGTTATTCCTAAATCATCTATATGTTGTCAGACCCATTAACTCATCCGAGCTAAAATAACTAATTAAAAAAAAAAGAAATAATAATAAAAATACATGGCATACAATTTTAAAAACTTAAGCTTAAATTATTTAAGCAAAGTAACTGAAAATCAAGAACAGGAAGTGGATAAGTAATATAAATACCAACTATAACAATTTCATCCAGAAAATTTAACCAATGTACATTTATTTATAAGAAGAAGACCATAAGAACTGGGAAAGCACTTTAGTCAGTAAATATCTGACTTGCCAAATGGACAGAAGGCTGCCAAAAATAATACTAGGTTAGAAAATAAACTTGTTTGTTAAATCTTACAAAAAAAGATAAGTAATATCATCTCATAAAACAAAGAGTAATGGTGGAAGATAAAACTGGTTTAATGAAAGTATGGCAAGATATTTAACTAAGCAGGCACCCCAAGGTCATTGAAGGACTACAAAAAGAAGAAAAATGAAAGAGATCTGCAAAAACACCTTCAACAAACATTTTTCTCTATCAAAGACAGTTCAACCACTACACATCACAATCTTACATGTAATTAAAGAAGAGGTAAAAATGGCACAAAATTGAACCAATATGGGAAAAGCATGCAGACTTGACCAAGTCTACACAGACTGAATAAAGGTGGACAAGAAAATATCAATAGCTTCCCATCTGTATTGACTACTCTCCTGTCTAAACAAAATCTTTATGAGAGTCACCTATACAACAACCAAGGACATTCTGGATGTGGTTAAGGGACAAGTAGGTTTTTGCAAGCAGTATTCAACAATGGACCACATCTTTACAATTTCACAATTAAATGAAAGATATAGGGAAGATAAGTTTCCATTGATTTTTGTTGATTCCAAAAATGCATTTGATTCAGTAGAGCAAAACACCTTCCAACAGGCTATTCTACAATAGGATGTTTACCATTTGCATATCAAGATCATTCAAGATTATATGGAAGATATAACAATAGAAGAAAAAAATCCAGTTCATTGGCCCTCCCATAGCTCATCTACTGATTATTATCAAACAGGGATGCATGCTCTCCATAGGAGTTTGACATTGTGATAGAGAAGGTACGCAGAAGATCCAAAAAGGATTTCCTACAGATAGTAAGGTTCTAACAGAAGACATCATGCTGACTGCATCAAGTCCCAAAAGAGATCAGAAATCACATAGCAAGTCTGGTTTGTCTATTCACATAAGACAAACCAAATGGATGAAGAATATCTATTGCTGCCCAGCATGGAACACACATTTGAATGGATACCCCAGAGAGTTTGTCTATAACTGGAACAGATCATAAAGAGGAATAATTTAGGCTCAAATTAGAAGAGGAATAAAAGAACAGGCCAAAATGTTTTTGGAAAGCTGCAAAACTCTTTTTTAGGCATTTTTATTCTTTTCCCATGAAAGCAATGACTAATCTTTTCAATACTAAAGTGTTACAGGGAAGCAAGAATGTAATGCCACTACCATGGAAAAGCAATTTAAATGAATTATCTAGTAGAGGACAAAGGAAATGCTCATGATGGGTCTGAGTAGGCTATGACATATAACCAACAAGGATCTCTAAAGAACAGGAATAAAGGACATCATCAGTAATTGTATGATAGAATGGTCAAGTGACAAGAGAGGTAACAGGCAGGTCAGTCAAAATGATCAACTGGTACTCCTGAATCACTGGAAGAAAGTAATGACGGCCTCTAGCACATTATGGCAACCTTTGGGGAGGAAATGGACAAGAGTAACATAAGAAAAGGCAGGCATGGATAGATCAGTAGAGGGAATGGCAGAATCAATATGACAGACTAGAGATTCATTTGAGTATTTAAATATATGTGTGTGTGTGTGTGTGTGTAAACACACACACATATACATGCATATATACAAATATACATCTATATGTATCTGTACATACATATACACACATATATTATTTATATTTCTACATACACACACACACACAGACATATATACATACTTCCCTACTTATCCATCACTGGTTTCCCTTAAGATGCAGCTCAAGTGCCACCTTAATTTTCTTCCTGGTCCCTCAGATTCCAATGCCTTCTCTTCCCACTCCACAGGTTACTTTGTATCAGTTTTTATAAACACACATAACATACATACATACACACATATGTATATATACATATATATAAATTCATATAATATATATTCTATATGTATGTATGTGTACATATATATATATATATATGCTTCCCCATAATAGAATGTAAATTACTTAATGAAAGATACTTCTATTTTTCTATTTTTATCCCTAGTGCCTAGTACAGTATCCAACACAGAGTAGGTACTCATAAATGTTTGCTGATTGACAATGAGTCCTGAGGAAGTAAAGATGGCAAGCACAGATTATTCTTTAAAGAATCTAGAGGGTAAAGGAAAGGAGAAAGATTAAGATAAGGCCTTGAATGAACAGTGGGTGATGAAAAGGCTGGTGAGCTAAGGGACTCCTAACACTGTAAAAATCTAATTGCTCCATAATTATCTGACCAAACTGCCTAAACTACAAATAGTGAAAAAAGTTAATTAATTTCATCCTTGCCTGAACATTCCAGGTTACTGTAATTTTTTTTCAAATCGACTTATAATAATAACAATTAGCATTTACATAACAATTTAATATTTACAAAGTGTTTTCTTCACAATAATCCAGCAAAGTAGGTAGTCCTCAAACAACTATCCCCAGTACAGGACACTCTGCAACTAAATAACTAACTGATACAATGTCATTAATGTTACACAGAAAAATCAAAGATTTTTAAGTAGCCCTCTACTAAGCTAATATTCAAAATATTAATGGAGGTATACAATTTGGTCAGCATTATCTGTTAAAACATATCATTCACCATCCTCCATTCAAGTCATCCTCCAATGACTCATCATAGCATGAAGCTGACCCTGGTTCTCAAATGCTACTCCAGTGGAACACAAGTATAGATTCTCCCATGCTTCACAGACTTCAATAATCAACAAGTTCTTTGACTTAATTACTTAATAATTATCCCCTCCTTTTCTAAGCTTCAATCTTTCCCTCTCCACTAGTTCTTTCTCTGCTGCCTACAAATACCCCTAAGTTTCCTCCATCTTTAAAAATTCCCATTGGATTCTAAGTTTCCCACAAACTTTTTTCTGGTTTCCCTCCTCAAAAAAGTTATCTACATTTTATACACCCACTTCCTCTCCTCTCTTCTAAACTCTTAATAATCTGGCTTGACTATGGTATATGAATGTAATGGAATACTATTGTGCTATAAGAAATGGGAAGGAGATGGACTTCATAATTACCTGGAGAGGCTTATACGGACTGATGCTAAGTGAGAAGAGCAGAACCAGGCAAAACCTGTAC
>CM053585.1:199527542-199555637 GCA_028646515.1 Pseudochirops corinnae | reverse complement strand
GGCTTCAGGCCAGGCTGGTTTCGGTTCGCAGTGCTGATATGGTTCCTCGTAGCCGAGCTGACTTTAGTGGGAAGTATCCTTGTGTGCGTTTTGGAGTTCTAGGATTGGTTTAGAGTCCTATTTTATGGGTATTTTGGGGTGGCTATGTGAGAGCTGCGATATGTTGCTGCTGCTACGCCGCCATCTTGGCTCCGCCCCCCGGCCATTTTCTTCTTGAATGCGTTTTACAGTATTATAAAAACTGCTTATTAGTGCATGTATGTACATCCATCTGTTTGTTCATGCTCACAAGTATAGTACAGTTATAGTTCAACAACACCTCTTTGGCCATTAAGGAACTCTGGATAGTATTTCTAGTTTCAAAACCCCAGTCTTGGAACTACTAAAATTAGTGATGTTGCAGCCTCTTTGATGAGATGGGAAAGAAAAACTCCATTCTATTTCTCAATAAGTTTTAATCAACATCAGTAAATGCTCCTTGAATCCATAGAATAAGCCAGGAATACAAAGGGGTAAAAACAGATTTTCTTATCCCAGGGTGTTTACTCTCCAGTTGAACAGACAAAGTATACTCACAGATAAATGAATGACAATATCATTTTACTTGTTAAATGCTGAACAAGTAGTTTAGGCAGTATTACATGAATTCAGGAGATCACAGAATTGTGTAGACTTCATAGAAGGGATAGTATTTGTGCTAGACCTTTGAGGAAGGGTGGAATTTATATAAGCTTATTGGTGTGGGGAGGAAGTTCTATGCAGGGGCAATAGCATGAGTTAGTTATACAAAATACCATTTTGACTGGAGTGCAGGGACTTGTAGGGGGATGGAGGGAGATAAGACAGAAGGAAGTACGTAGGGTCAGATTGTGAAGGATTTAGATGCCAAGCTAATGTGGTTGGAATTGTAGTATAGTAGAGAGAGTTCTGGACTTAGGAGTCAAAAAATTTGGATTTGAGTTTCAGCTGTACCACTTATTTGGCTGTATGACATGGAACTAATCTTTTTACCTTCCTGAGTTTTAATTGCCTCATTTGTAAAATGAGGGAGTTGGAGTAGATAATTTCTAACATTGCTTCTAGCTCTAACAATCTGTTATTCTGTGTGACTTTATTGTATAAACAGTGGGAAAGTATGGAAGGTTTTAGAGTAGCTCAATAGCATTTGTGAAGTGTTCTCTTTAATATAGATTGAAGAGGGGAAAGCATAGAAGGAGGGACACAAGTTAGAAAGTTATTATTAGTTTATAATAATTGAATCCATTAGAAGAGTATCACGATAGTTTAGGTGTGATGTGATAAAAGCTGGGACTGTTGTCATTTAATTCAATTCAACAGATATTTATTAAGTGCTTACCAAGTGTAAAATACTCTGCTAGGTTCAAAGATGAACAACAAAAAAACCCAACTCATAGCTGTTGTCTTTACTGAGCTTACAATCATAGAATTATAGAGCTGGAATGGATGTTAGAAGTGACCTTAGTCCTCTCATTTTATAAATGATGAAAACTGAGGCCCCGAGTGTTTAAGTGATTTGTCCAATATTACAGAGATAATAGACAGCTTAACTGGCACCAAGTTCTTGGCTGGTACCAAGAGAACCAAATTCTCTGCTAAATCTAAAACATTTTCCACTGTAATTCAGTCACTTAGGTGGTACATTGGATAGAGTGCTAGGATTGGAGTCAGGAAGACCTGAGATCAGATTCAGCCTCTGACACTGTCTAACTGTGACCCTGGGCAAGTCATTTAATCTATATCTCCTTTGGTTTCCTTAGTTGTAAAATGGGGATAATAATAGCACCTACTTCCCAGGCTTATTTTAAGGTAGTATTTGTAAAGTACTTAGGACAGTGTCTAGCACATGGTAGGTAAGGATATGATAAGGGTAAGGAAAAGGCTCATACAAAGTGTTTAGAATTTTGAAGATTACTTTGAGCTGGGAGGATTGGAGAACCTTCATAGGATGGTGGTGGTAGTTAACACTGTAATTGGGCTTTGACAGAAGAATTTCAACAGGTAAAGATGTAAAAGCACTACATTCCAGGAGGAGGTGATTGTATGCAGAAGCATGGAGGTAGGAGAGGGTTAGATGAACTCTGTGAAGTTAGTATTGTACTTTCTTTGGATGAAAAGTGAAGACCAGAAAAGTGAGTGGTAGCAGATTGTTGGAGGATCTTAAATGCCAGAATGAGGAGTTTGTATGTATTTTATCTTACGAACATTAGGGAGCCATTGAAAATTTTTGGACATAAGAGTCAGGCTTGTGCATTAGGAAGATTATTTTGACAGCTCTGTGAAGGACAGAGTGAAGAATGGCAGAGATTGATGGTAGGGAGATCAGTTAGAGCAGCGGTTCTCAGCCTGTGGGTTGTGACTCCTTTGGGGGTCGCCTAAGACCATCCGAAAACACATATTTCCGATGGTCTTAGGAACTGAGACACTGCTCCTCTATCCGTCTACAGGCAGGTCCGCCCACATGCAGATATGCCTACATAGGAGTATTAAAGGGTCACGGCATTAGGAAGGTTGAGAACCACTGAGTTGGTGCAAGTGATATTGCCAATGTTGGATCAGCAGGATTTAACAACTAATTAGATGTGAAGAAAAGGAAGAAGTCAAAGATAATTTTCAGGGATTCAAACCGAGTCACTGAGAATACCACCAATTAAAAAACAAAAACAAAAAGGGAAGTTGAGAGGAAGGAAAGTTGAGTTCAGTTTTAGACATATTGTTTGGACTGTCCAGCAAGCAGTTGGGAATGTGAGACTGGAGTTCTGCAGAGGGATTGGAAATATGAATATATGTGTACTTTGAAACTTAAATGGTTCTGTGATTTCACAGGAGGCTGAAATGTACCTTCTTGTAGTACAGGTTAACACTCTTTCATGCCTTCTTTCCTTTGTGACTCCTGTGCTCTTCCATAAACTTTCAAAAGGAAATTTTCCTGGTATAATGAAAGCCTTCTTCTGTTTGACTTATTGGTAATAGTAGAGCACTCAGGTTGTCCAGTGGTTATCTCTCTTTCTACGTGACTGTCCTACCTCCTTTTCTGGTCATGCATCTTGATCCTATCTTTATACCCCATCTTGTGCTCAGTTCTTAATATATTATAGCCATTTGTGCCCAACATATTTTTCTTGCCATTGCCTTTTAGGTGATTCACAATTTTGATTCTTTGGAGACTGTGGGTAATTACTGATTTGTAGCCATATAGCATTAGTGGAAGAATATTGGTGTAAAAAAAGGTGTTTTAATTTCATGGAGAAGCTTGCAGTCATTAAAAGACCTGTATAACTTCCCAAATGTAATAAAACCTTTTCTCTTTCTATTCATTCTTGACTCAGGATAATATGTGCTCCTCCAAGGCAGGGATTGTTTTACGTGATACTGCCTTTGTATCTGTAGCATCTAGCATAGTATCTTGCACACAATTTAACAAAATGTGACCTTCCCAGAAACTTATTCTTGAGGCTTGTGAAATAGAGCTGAAAATAACAGTAATTACTTTACTGCTTTACAAAGCACTCTTAACACATTATCTTATTGTCCCTCCCAATAACCCTGGGAGGTATTATCCCCTTTTTACAGATGAGAAAACTGAGATCTGAAGAGTGAGTGCTTAATAAATACTTGTTGGATTGTATTAAGGCCCAGTTCATGTACATATGATGTATATATATTGTACATGTACTTAATATGTGTCTAATAGTAATGTAAGTACATGTACTTAATATTTGGTCTTCATTTGTATAGAGGTGATCATTGGAAGCATAGATGAGAGCTCAAAGGCAATTGTAGAGAGAGCACAAAAGAAGGCTGAGAAAGTGAGAGACATTCCAAAGGAAAAATGAACAAGTTATGGTGATTCTGGTTGTGGAGGGAGATGAAGAAGGTAAAGGCCACAGTAAATCTCTAAAGGTTTTGGGGATATAAATATGAAAATCCATAAGGGGAACTAATTTTGCAGTAAAAAATAATGAATTTACTTTTGGGCATGCAGAATTTGAGGTGACAGTAGGATATTCATAAATCTGATGGAAATTAAAGACTGAGAGTCATCCACATAAAGGAGTTAATTGAAGTCATGAAGGTGGATGAGATCTCAGAGCTGGGGAGTGTCAAGTGAGAAGATAAGTGGATTCAAATAAACCTTGATATATGGCCAGTGAGGGAAAGAGTAGAGGACATAGAGAAAGAGCAGCCTAGGAGGTGGAAGAGAAGCTATATAGTTCTGTAAAAATAAAAAGGGATGAACGAGCAATGAGGACTAGAGGTTTAGCAACGCCAGCTGCTACAGAGAGATTGAAGAGAAGGAAGATCGAAAAAGGACATGGACTTGGAGATTAGGGAGTTATTGGTGAATTATCAGAGAACAATTTCAGAGTTAAATAATCAGAATTCATAACTCGATGGTGGTGAGGGAGTGGAGGCAGTGCATACTACTTTCTTGAGAAGTTTGTTAGTGAATTTTAGATCAGAGCTAACGTTTAGAGGTCTAGTAGGTATAATAGAACACAGAGCTTTGGGATACTGAAGAACAAAAAAAGTATAGATTAACATGACAAGGGGGCTTAGAGTAATAGAAGTGAGAAAATAGTGGCAAAACAGGTCTGAGGTACTTTGTGTTACTTAAAAGTGTTTTTTTTTTTTCTGAATTGATAAATTATAATAAGTATACTTGTAAGTATGGAAAAAACCTTCTAGTGTTGGAGAAGTGAAATACTGTTTTTAAACTCTTTCACCTTCTAGAAAGTAGTTTGTAACAAAGTAATGTTGCCAATATGCCAGATACATATGGCTTCATGTCAGAGTAACAGTAAATTGCCTGAAGTTATATCATTCTTTGTAGAGATAGTCCTCTAGTTTGTGAACAGGTCATTCCCAGTTAATTTGTAAATTGGTTGTTGGAACTTTAAACACATTTTTTTTTCCAGAGAAGCAATATTATAAAAGGTGGCTAGAGTCTTAGGCTATTCCATGAAAATAATGTAGCCTAATAATAGTACTAACATTATTGTAGAACTCAACTATCATCTATACCTTAGTTTTTCTGGGGAGCGCATCAAAAGTTGCTACTTGGGAATCTAGGAATAATTCTTCCTTTTATACCTCTTGCTTTAGGAGCAAGGAAGGATTCTGATGTCACTTAGGGTAGAAACTCATTAAGACCTAAGTAAGAGGAGGTAGGGGCTGCTGCAGTGAACTAGGTAGCAAAGGCCTTAGTTAATTGAAGTTAATTGAACAAAGATTAAGAGGGAGACTGGGGAATATGGGAACCCAATTTAGAAATGTGTATTCTGGAGGCAAATTGGGAAGATGGAAACTTTTGGTGACAGCAGTTTTTATTATGGGAGAGAGAATTTCGGGGTATTAATGTCTAATGTTCTTAAGTTTGAAACTGCTTGAATTTTAACACATTGGAAATATAAGTTTCTTAATATTTTGAAATTAAACCTTTCTTCCATCCTTCATCATGAATTTTTAGTTGTTTTTGTCTTGGCGTGACTGAAAGATGATTTTGTTCATTTAGGTTTTATAATCTTCTTAAGGTACAAACTGCAAATAAAATTTATTTCTGAAAAAAATAATACAAATTGCTCCTTAAAATGAAAATTTCTTAGGAACTCATTGACAAAGTTGAAATAATATTTTATACTCTCCTGGAAAGTTTTGCTTGGCTGTTGTGTTTACAGAAATCAAAGGTGCAGGAAAAAAGAATGTAACTTTTGAAGTTCCTTGGTAGTTCTGTAAGAATAGATAAAAAAAAAAATCTTTAAATTCTCTCTTCCATTTTGATTGCCAGACTTTGTCTTAATTTCTCAGAGATTCCTGTCTTTTATCTTTGCTAGAATATGAATGAAGGGGCATTATTCATATTATTTTTTCCTCCGTTTACAGATGAATCAAGGTAAGCATATAGTGTTCATCCCATTGTTATGTAGTGAGGCTGTAACATGATAGATTCTTATGAGAGTCTCTTTTGTTCTGTCTCTTCTGTCCTGTTTCTCTTCTGTCTCTTCTGTTCTGTTTTGTTCTGTCCCTATTAGGACCTGATTGTGCATAACTCAGAAATGCTCATTAACTTAAAAAAGCCAATATAAATTCAGTGCTTGCTTAAACAGTGTGGATAGAGTACAGGCAGATCTGTATTTGAATCCTGGTTGAGATATCCTTAACTGCTGTGGGCCTGAGTTTCCTCATCTATAAAATGGGTATAATAATAGCATTTACCTCACATTGTGGTTGGGAACAATGAGATAGTTTGTTAAGTGCTTTGTAAATGTTAAAGAACTTTATAGATATTTAGAAAACTTTATAAATGCGGACTCTTATTATTTTCAACTCCATTTCATGAACCTAGAGAGGTCACATTTTTAAAAAAATTTAGACAGAGCCTCTAAGTTAATTTTAATATTTGATATTGACTGCCTTAGAAGTATCAAGTCATAGACCATTTTTGGCTATAATTACTTCCTATCTGTGGCAGTTAATAACAACTCTTGGAAGAGAGATTAAAAAATGAGTTCTCTTTACAAAAGTCAACTAAATCATTAGATGAAAAGATACATTGATTACCTTTTATGTAATTGACATAAAGAGTAAATTGCAGAAGAATGAATATAAAAGTTTGGTGGCCATTTATCTTTTTGCCTTATCTTTACATAGTTCTTCAGGAGAAAGAAAGTTAGTAATAGAATTATTAATCATGTTTTCATTAATTCAGTATAGAATAATTCATATTTTGATTGGGCATCTGAACAGAGGTGTGGTTTTGGAATTTGGAGGACTGGGTGGAAGTCCTACTGATATTCTGTCTGTGAGGGTAAGCAAATCATTTAAACTTTGAATGCCTTAGTCTATTCTCTAAGACTATAAATTAAAGATAGGCTGTTGATCTGCAGAGGTGAAAGGACTTTACATACTGGGAGGTTTCCTGCTGCCATAAGTGAAATCAGTTTCATATACAAAACTTATTAAATTAATACCAGAATTGAGCTGTTTGTTATGTTTTATGGTTGTAACTGTATAGTGGAGAGAATGCTCATTTGGAGTTAGTGGACCTCAGTTCAAATGTTAGCTCTCTGTTACAAGTTGCCTTTGTGTCATAGAAGCTCTTTGGACTTTTTGCTCTTTTGTAGAGTTGTAATGTGCTTGGCACAGTGCCTGGTGAATAGTAGGGGCTGTATACTTATTATGTTCCAGTAGGGGCTGTTTATTTATTTCATTCCGTTCTACTAGATCAGTGGTTCTCAATCTTCCCAACCTTCCTAATGCCACAACCCTTTAATACTTGTATGTGGGCATATCTGCATATGGGCGGACCCGCCTGGAGATGGATAGAAGAGCGATGTCTCAGTTCCTAAGACCATCGGAAATATGTATTTTCCAATGGTCTTAGGCGACCCCTGTGAAAGGGTTGTTCGACCACCAAAGGGGTCGTGACCCATAGGTTGAGAACCGCTGTACTAGATGACTTCCAATATGCTCCCACGTGCCTACATGATCAAAGATTTAATTAATATAGATATTTCCTCCATCATTGCCAATCTTAACCCAGACATGCTTGTCCATCTTATATCCTTTGTCCATGCCCTTCCATAACTTTACAACAGCAGTTCCATCCAGCATGCTGGGTATCTTCTGTTCATCCTCTTTACATACCATTTATCATATATTTGGAGCTGGAAGTGACTTTAAAAGTCATCTAGTCCATCCCCCTCATTTTACAGGCCTTAGAGAAGTTAAGTGACTTGTCCAAGTTGTTAATTGGCAGAGCCAGAATTTGAGGGTACTAGTGGCATGGAGGCTATCAGTGATCCCAGCAGTTAACAAAAGGATATTTATTTAGCGATAGAGAAGGATATTCAGAAAGTATGTACATTAGGTCACCTTGAAGGGATTCAGCTGAGTGAATTTCCTTGCCATCATTTTCCACCCAGCCACATCAGAGTCTGTCTGGAATTCCCTGTAGCTGTTGTGAACTCAGGTGATCAGGAAGTGATGTTAGCAGATTTGCCTTCAGTCTTCTGAACCAGTCAAGTACTGAGTATGGTTTCAATGTCTTTTAGGGAAAAACTAGCCTAATTTGTTTGGGGAAAGGTGTTAGGTTATTGTTCCCATTGCCTTGTATTTGGTGATAAGGTCCTTAGGGTCTTCTAGAGGACCTTCTATCAATTAAATGACTTTAGGATTGTTACTGGTCAACCCTGACCTTTGTTATTGAAGAAGCATGATATAAGCAGTACCAAAAGAAGACAAGAAAAAGTAAAACAGAAACACATTGAAAGTAAAACAATGCATCAGGTCCTTGAAGGAGAGACTGAATACTGGAGAACAAAACCTAGAAATCCCAGGCTTTTCTTCTCCCTTTCTGAAGGACACAGTCTCAGATCTCAGTGATCTGGTCCAAATGGTAAATTATACCAAATATTGTAGCTCCCAGTGGGTCTTCTGCTGTTACCAATACCAGAAACACCAGGGCCACAGTGCCGATGATGACACTTCTGGCACAGTCCCAGATTTTTCTGATACAAGGTCGTGATGAAGAGCAAGAGCAGCACTAGGAATACCAGGACCATGGCATAGATAATGACAACGCTGGCATAGTTACTAATTCTTTACACAGTAAAGTGGTCCACAGATCACAGGCCTTCCCTTTTTCTGAGAGCCACATCAGGAGGAGGATATCTAATCTGAGGTTCCTTAAGTGGAGATGCCCCCTACACAGGGGCTCTATAAGGACTCTTCCTCCAACTTCATCAAGGGATTCAGTATTAACTGAAAGTTATAAGATCCCCTTTCTTTAAGTAAACAATTTTTCCTTTCCCATGCTAAAGTATCTCTCAACAATAGCACCTCCCTCAGGTCTCTCCCACTCCCCAAGCCCTTTCTTTGAAGGACTTCTCTCAACCATACCAGGAGAAAGGAAGCTTACCAATTGAGGGAGACTTGAGTTATTTCTTCAGGTATATCAACCCCTCTAACGGGGTAAAGACTTTGAGGCCCAGATGACACTCTGCTGGGGAGGGAATAAGAAAGGACTAGAGAGGGCCAACTGGGACTTTGTCTAAAAGCAGTCTATTCTTATTGAGTAGATCTTTCTGGGGATTGACATCATTGGACCAGAGACCCTTTTCTGTTTCCAGGAGTGGCATTGGTTTATTACAGACATGGATTCTAAGAGGTTGTACATTTGAGCTAGGCATCTGGTTCATAATGCTACTGTTGATTAGCAGGGCCAAACTGCTTGCCCTGAGATGAAGTAAGAGGGCTGGTTTCCCAGTTGGGTACAGGTCAAGGGCCACTTGGGTTAAGTTGGTGCTCTAACTAGCAAAAGGAGCCCAGTTGGTCAACAGTGGCAGCCTTGTTTTTAGTTAGGGAGATCATATGGTCTTGTGCCTAGGACAACATAGCATCACAGTCCCCATGTCCAGATTGGCAAGAAGTATTCTTTAACCTCTGTCATTTTGTCAGCAGCTCCAGTCTTGTTTATTTCGGTGGAAAGCATGTGATATCTCTGAGTGCCCCACAAACAACTGAATGCAGTGGGAAGCCCTGGCAAAATTCCTTTTTAGGTTTCCAAAGAGGTGATCTTTTGGTTGTGTAGTGCTGTTGTCCCTAGGCTCCCATACACTTGATCAGCCCCATGACCAATGTCCAGGAGTCAGTGTTGATGAAGATCTTCTCTGCCCGATCCCTCAAAACACTCTCAATTTTGCCAGTCATGCAGCCTGCCTGATATTCTGCCCACTGGGGGGATTTGCCAGGACTGCCATTTAGTAGAGCAACCCCAGTTACCAGATTAGTGTCTGCTGAAGTATAATTGCATATACCTCTCATGGAGCAGATGAAGTTATTGGCAAAATAAGGCAACATGAAATTCTTTGGGAGCCAAACCCTTATAAGGTAAGGAGCCATTGGGCCAGTAGAGAAGGTAGGGTTCCTGGGTCTGAATGGGAGGCCTTAGCCTCTGGCATAGTCACAACCTTTTTGTAGAGGGCACTAACACCTGAGAGACTTAAGCTAGCACTATTTTGAACATACCATTTATATTTAACTAGTAAGAAGCTAACTGTATGCTATCCATTTCGTTAGAGGAGCTATCTTAGCATCACTCAGTTCATTATAAGTAACTCTGGGTAAAAGGCAGGTATATGAACTTATGTTATCTGTTCTATAGCAAGTAGAGCCCAGTAACAGGTGAGCAAATGCTTTTCCTTTATTTAAAACATTTTAAAAAATATATTTCGTTAAATCTTTCCCAATTACATTTAAAGAATTTTAACCTTCATTTAAAAAAAAATTTAAGTTCCAAATTCTCTCCCTTCTTCCCATTTTCCTATCCCTTGAGAAGCAATATAATATCGATATACATGTGAAGCATGTATAAGCAAAACATTTACATGTCTTAAAGTATTACATAAATGCTAGTTATTATTATTATTTTATTTTTATTAGCTCCAATGAATCATATCCTCAGTAGCCACTGCTCCAGTGACTCGAATTCAGGTTGCTTTATGAATGTCCTATGCAACCTCCCAGTTCTCTGGTGGTAAAAGCCCACCTATCTTCTGCTTCCTTGGTGGAAGAAATCACCTGGGGACCAATAATAGGGTAAACCCAAGGTTTTCTGACCATTTCCAAACATTGGCTTCACTCCTCTCATTCTCCTGTTTTATGGCTGATATTAACTTGTAGTGAAACCTCTGGGTTAGAAATTGTACTTCTTGCTGTTGGTCCCTAACTGTGACCTACTGGTCTCCACTACCATCAGCAGGTGCCCCTTTACTTGTGCTGTTACCAGTTCCATTACTTAACCTCAGCTTCCATTGCAAGGTCCTTAAAAGTAGAGTTCTGTTCCTAGTTGTTGAATGTGCTAAGCTAATTTGCTTTTGATCTTTTGGTGGCAGTCCAGTTTCTGCAGGATGGTCAACAATAACAAGAGAAATCTGGACCTAGAATTTTCTTTACCCTCCCTTGCAACCTTTTCCAGCACCTACTGAAGTAATTGCTTCAATTTGATAGGAAGCTGCTCCTGTTTTAATTTCATTTTCATTCTCCTGTTACCTGAAAGGCCCTTGCCACAGGGTGCCATGTTGCTGTATTGGTGGTCTGATCACCCCATCCTCTATATTGCATCATCATTCTTCACTTCAACCATGATGCAAACCATTCTGCCATCATGGCCCACTTAACAACTGTGTTAAATGTGGTGGACTGGGCTTGATTCAGGTGAGTTGCCTGGTAGTTTATGTCACATATTACAACAAAATGAGACACCTGTAGGTCATCCAACAGTTAGCAAAAGGAGATTTACTTAGCCCTAGCAGGAGAAGGACACTCAATAAAGATGTCCTTGAAGTTTACCTCAAGTGATTCAGCTGAGTGAAGCTCCCTTGCCTCAGTTGCCCATTGTTTTCCACCAGCCAAATATCAGATCCCACCTGGATTTCCCTGTGGCTGTTGTATACTCAGGTTACTAGGAAGTGATGTTCAGAGTCTAAGCCTTTAATCCTCCAAGCTAGTCAGGTCTCTAGGATGATTCCAATACCTTTTAAAAAGCCTAATTTGTATGAGGAGGAGGTTAGGACAGTTGCACCATACTTTTACCATAGGATAAAATAGTTTTAGATAGAGCATTTGTTAAGCATTTGCTGTGTGTGTTAGGCACAAGCCTATCTTTCTGGATTGTGTATTTCTTCAATGAGACATTCTATACATGTATCTTGTATAATTCCAAGGCCAGCTTATGCTCACCATGTAACTCTCCAGTGCCTTTTGGGTGACCCTTAATTTCGATTCTTTGGAGACCATGGAGGAATACTGATGTTGAAAAATGGGCATTTTATTTCAGAGAGAAGTTGGGAGCCATTAAAATAACTTTGCAGTTTCCCAAAGGCAATCTAGTTTGCTGAGGCAGGAAGGCACCATGAGGGAAAGACAGGAGGCAGCATGTGCCAGGCAAGTCAAACTACTACCACTACTTTGACCACTATCTGCCCTCAGTCCTAATGACAGCCCAAGAGCATTGGAAATAGCAGTGCCCTGCCAAACCAATAGACCTACTTCCAGGTCAGCCTACACAGTCATCATTTAGGGGAGAAATGATTTTGGAGGCAGGACCCACCATCTTCATCACCATCAGCAACATCTGCTGTTCAACTGCCACCAACAAAGCAGAGAAGCATAGGAGTCCACCATTCCTGCAGTTAGCCCATCTCTCACAAATGTTATTCAAGGAGGCAAGTCCTGTGGAGAAAATGGCAGCCATTCCTTCTAGCTGCCAACCAACTTCCTGCAGTACACAGAGCAGGCAAGCCAGTCTATCTGAAGAAGCACTCTGAGGGAGAGACTTTTACCGGGAAACTTAAGCCAGGCAAGTCAAACTGCCACTACCATGACCACTACCTCCTTTCAGACCTAATGGGGATAACCTAGGACCCTGAACCCAAGATCCCTGGGAATAGTGACCTTAAATAATGATATTGAAGAAGAGGCATTTGCGGCTGTTTTACTGCTGTGCTCCAAGAACCATGGGTCTTTTCCATTTGATTTGCATCTGTAACCTTCCATATATGTTATCTCCCCTAGTAGAACATAAGCTCTTTGAGAGTAAGGAAGTGTCTTACTTTTCTGTTTGTTTCCCCAGCACTTAGCACCGTGCTTTGTGTATAATAAACACTTAATAAATGCTTGTTCATTCTTCCATTCTATTCAGTTCTGTGCCCAGCTCATTACCCATTTGCATTGTTTATAGAGGAAAATTAATACTTATGGATGAATTCAATAGGGTTGTCCATCCATTTGAATATCATAGAACAAAAAACATTCTTTCTCCACTTGGTTTTTAGGCTAAACTCCTGTGACTATGTATCTCATTTAGGATTTTCTGCAATGTTTTGGGACTTGGTGTAATCAGCACAATGTCATCCAAAGAAAAGAGCATATTGGGGATTTCACTTTAAGCTATTCATCTTTGACTTGGATCTTGATGACTAGCTCTCCTCTGTGGCAGGAACACACATTTTGTTGTTTTATACCACCACTGAAATTAGAAACAATGTGCTCATCCTAAAAATCAGATTACTTTTTAGGCTTTTATAGATAGTACAATGGAAAGCTGTAGGTGGTAACAGTAGGTGTTAGCATTCATGGACATTCAGGCCATTGAAATGGCTTCACTAGTTGGTTGTCAGGAGAGATTATCCTTAGTCCATATCCCATTTCTGACTCAATAGTTGTATGACCCATACAAAGGCAAATCACATAAACTCTTTGGACCTCTTTTTCTTCATGTGTTGAGTGGGCATGAAAATGCATGTAAAACCTACCTCCAAGCATTGTTCTTTAAGGGTTAAATGATATGTCTGTGCAGGGCTTTTCAACTATTAAAGAGTTATATAAAGGTCAACTATTATTGTTAAAATAGAGTAATTCTTAGGATAACAGGAAGTACAAGTGAGATATGTATGTGTAAATCAAGTCTTCAAATAGCTGTGATTTTGTTGATGTAGGAATATCCTACATTGATTTTGTATCACCTCTTAACCTCAGGTGGTACTCACAAATTGCTATGGCTAAAAAAATTCATTGCCTGGTGATCAGCCTTTTGGTTGTAATGACCTCTAAATTTAGGTAGGCCAGTTCTCAGACAAAAAACTTTTAGTCTCTCTCTAGGCCTGTATTTGCAGCCTTTATTCCTCCATAAACCTTTCTAGAGCCTGCACTTCAGGGTCACTGTTGTGTCACAGGAAGCATTCTTATCGTTAAAAATCAAATAGGTTAGTTCTCAGAGAAGAATGTTCTCAGAGAAGAAAAATGAACACGCTAATCAGTTTGTATTTTTTTTGTTTGTACTTTTTTGGGGGGGATCTACTTTAATTACTAGTTTGAATTAAGGTTTCCTTTGAGTATGATTATTAATGACTATTAGTAAATAATTACTTGAATTTCACAAGTACTTGGAAGTTTTATCTTCTCAACTCAGTATTTCTTCCAAATGACAGTTGTAATCAAAGTTTTAGGCTAAGAAATGTTTATCTTTCAATAATGGAATTATAAACAGTTTAAATAAGAATATTGAATATGAAGGGAGTAGCATAGAAAATTTTTTTCAGAAGTTGGATCTCTGCAAGAGATAAATCCTATTAAAAAGCAAAATTGAGGAGATTTAACTAATGACTTTTTTGTGGGAAATGAGGGGAAGAGTTAAGAGTTTTTAAAATGGATAATTATTATAACAAAACCTCAGTTTTCTGAGACCTTCAGGGATTGAGTCATTTTCTATTAATTGTTTTGGGTAAAATCTTTCTAAAATATAATGCTTGGTTCCTTTCTTTTTTAAACAGATAGTTTAACCTTTTCTTAATGATTCAGCTAATCATTATTAATATTAGTTATTGTTTAATAACAGTGATGTTCTTTTCATAGGATCACTCTTTTAAATTGGGAATTAAGGGGACATTGGGTTTAACCCCCTTACTTTATAGATCTAGAAACACTAGCAAAGAGTTATAACTGACTTGCTCAGGGACCATACAACTAATAAATATCTTAGGTGGAATTTGGGTCCAGGTCTTTCTGATTCCAAGTATAGTGCCCTGTACACTATAGCAAGCTACCTTATGTTTATTAGAATTACATATGAAATAAAAGTGTAAAATATCTGAGGGGCTCTCCTTTGACTAAAGTATATAAACTGTGTGAATATCTATTTTTATTTTGCTTTACTTTCTGTTTTTTTAAACGTGTTTTTATTGATATTTTCTGTTTCTTACATCACCATAATTATCTCAGTTATCCCTTTTCCTTCTCCCCCTGGACAGTCATCCCCTATGACAAAGAGTATTTTTTTTAGGGAGGAAAACAAATCAGCACAACTGATTGATCCTTTGAAAAAACTTGAAAACCTATGTAATATATAGCACCTATGGACTTCTCACCTTCACAGAAGTGAAGTCTTCTCATTTCTCTTCATTCAAGTCTTGCTTGGTCTTTATAATTTTGTTACATTTACTTTTGATTGTTTAGTGTGTAGTTCTTCTCATTTACACTGTTGTAGTTACTGTATACTTTGTTTTCTTGTCTCTGCTTACCTCCTCCTGAACCAGTTCATATAGATCTTTCCATGCTTCTCTATATTCATCCCACACATAATTTCTTACAGCATAGTAATGTTCCATTATATTAATGTATCACAATTTGCTTTAGGGATTCCCCAGTTGATGGGCATCTGTTTTGATTCCAACTCTTAGCTATCATTAAAGTGTCATATAAATATTTTGGAGTAAATGGAGACTTTATTCTTATCAGTGGTTTCCTTGGTGTATTAACCTAGGAATAGAGTCCAGTTTAGAGGGTATGGAAATTTTTTTCACTTTATTGGCATAATTCCACTTTGCTTTCCAGAGTGGTTGTATATTTTGTATTCTCCATTTTGTGCATAATATATTGTGATTATCCTTTTTATCCTGGTTTTGCTGTGATTTCACCTTGCTCATTTGTTGTTTATTGATTTGATTTTTTGCTCTCTTCCTTTTAATTAGAATAGCTAAGGGTTTATTAATTCCATTCATCTCTTTTTTCCTTCCCCTGCCCTGTAATAGTATTTTGTTTTTTCCGATTATATGTAAAGATAGTTTTCAACATTCATTTTTTGTAAGATTTTGAGTTCTAGATTTTTCTCCCTTTCTCCATTCCCTCTGCCTTCCCCAAGACAGCAAGAAATCTGATATAGGTTATACATGTACAATCGTGTTTCAGTGTACAAACATGTATAATACATGTACAGACAGTTTCTACATTAGGTTGTGAAAGAATCAGAACAAAAGGGAAAAAAACCATGAGAAAGAAAAAACAAAAGCAAAAAGTGAAAATAGTATGCTTTGATTTGCATTCAGACTCCATAGTTCTTTCTTTGGATGTGGATAGCATTTTCCATCATAAGTCTTTTGGAATTGTCTTGGATAATTGTATTGCTAAGAAGAACTAAGATCGTAGTTGATCATCACACAATGTTGCTATTGCTTTGTATAGTGTTCTCCTAGCTCTACTTACTTCACTCAGTATCAGTTCATGTAAGTTTCTCCAGGTTTTTCTAAAATCCACCTGCTCAATATTTCTTATAGCACAATAGCATTCCATTATATTCATACACCACAACTTATTTAGCCATTCTCCAATTGATGGGCATCCTCTCAATTTTCAATTCTTTGTCACCACAAAAAAAGCTGCTATAAATATTTTTGTACATATGAGTCTGTTTATTTTTTCAAAGAGCTAGCTTTTAGTTTTATTTATCATTTCTATTTTGTTAATTTCTAATTTATCTATTTCTCCTCTAATCTTTAATATATCCTCTTTTGTGCTTGTTTTAGGTTGTTTTCAAATTTTTAAGATGCATAATTCAGTTAATTAACCCTATCATTTTCTATTTTGTTAATATCTGTTTGTAAGGATATGTAGCTGTATCCTAGAAATTTTGGTATGATATTATCATTTTCTTTTATTATCATTATTATTATTTTGCTTTTTGGAAGAGGGAAGCCAGGGCAGTTGGAGTTAAGTGACTTGTCCAAGGTCACATGACTGGTAAGTGTTAAGTGTTGGAGGCTGGATTTGAACTCAAGTCCTCCTGACTCCAGGGTTGGTGCTCTATTCACTGGACCACCTAGCTGCCCCCATGTTATCATTTTCTTAACTATGCATAGTTATTGTTTCTAGGATTTGTTTTTTGTCCCACTTATTGTTTGAGATTTCAATTGTTACATCTCCATTTGGATCTGTATCTTTTGTTTTTGGTCTCTGAACCAAAATTTATTTTTATTGCATTATTTAAAGGGTGCATTAACTAAGGCCCATGTGGTGTTGAGAAATATGTGTATTCTTTTGTTGTCTCATTTAAAAAATGCCATAAGTCTTTTAACTTTTAACTTAAGTCTTTGTTTAGTTCCATATTTTCTATTTTGTTTATCTTTCTGCAAGCTTATCCAAAAGTGAGGGAGAGATATTGAAGTTTCCTGTCACTGCTGTGTTATTGTCTATATCTTCTTGTAACTCAGATGGTTCCTTTCTGTATTTGGAGGCTAAGACATTTGGAGAGTAAGTTTGCTACTGGTTCTTATGTGGTTCTTCAGTATAATATAATTCCTTTGTTCTTTTCTTTATTTTTTGAATGTTTGTTTTTGCTTTTATCAGATAGCATGATTGCAATTCTTCCCTTTTTGGATTCACTTGATCCACAGTAAATTTTTTTCCATCCTTCAGTTTTATTTTGTGTGTCTTTGTTTTTAAATGTATTTCTTGTAAGCAGCAGATTGTAAGTTTTTTTAATAGAATCTCTCATTCCTTTTCATTTTATTGGACTATTTAATCCATTCCCATTTAATGTTATAAGAGGTTTGTATTTTTTTCCATCTGTCTCTAGCATTGTTTTTTTAAATTATGATCTCCCCCCAACCCCCGCCTTCTGCTATACACAGTATTATGTATCTTTTTTTAAAAGATGGCCCTGCCTGTTTCCACTAACTCTCTTCCCTTCATCCCTGATGCCCTCCTCTCATTTGTTATCCTTTTCCATTTGGTATTTTGTTTATTAGTTTCTTTTCTTTCTAGCTCATTTTTTTATCTGGTTATATACTTCTCATCCCACTTTTGCCTTCCCAGTTAAGTAGATTCGCTCTTCCTTTCTTCCCCTTCAACTTGTGCTCTTCATTAGTTTTTTAAATTTCATTTTTTTGTGCCCCTTTCCAAAAAGGATTTCTCTCTCTCTTCATCATCTATCCTCTCTTTCTGTCTACTGTAGACCCTCATTCTCTGATTTATGACCACTATAATTATCTGGGCTCTCTCTTTTCTCTCAATTCCTCATTCATTTAAAGCTTCCAAGGCATCCATTTTAGGCTGTCACTTCTGGGTCCTTTCTGCCACCCTGTTGTAGGGCTTACCCCAATGTATTTCCCTTTTCCATTGTGTTTTACTCCTAGAAGAATGCCAGTTATTGCAGGTGTCAAGAGAGGAAACCGCCCTATGGCAAGGTTCCTCCCTTCACCACATCCCTGATAATGCAACCTGCCAGTAGTAATCTATACTGTTCCCTGGTAACCCTCTCTTCCCCATGCCATTTGCCTCAAAATCTTCTCTGTGTCCATACTCTCCCACAGGAATTCCAAGTTTCTCCCTACCCCCATGTAGGATGAGTAGACTTTTCAAGTACCAAATTTTATAGACCACACCCAGTGTAAAGTCCCCATCTGGCTTCACCAATAGGAGCATTCATCAGTGGAACCCCTTCTCACTACCAATGTAAGGCCTCCTTTTCACATCTTTTCCTCTTCCTTTTCCTCCTCACTCACTTCCCTGTAAGATCTTCTCTTTGAAACTACAGGGAGTCATCTGCCCCTCATTGTTAGCCCTTGATTTGACCCTGTCACATTACATATTTCTCTCTATCCTCTTTCTCCCCTTTTCATGTATGCTCTGGTGTTGTAATATAATCCTACCAAAAACCACTGATTCACTTGTAGGCAGGAAATTGTTACCAGGTTTTGTCGATAGTGTACCCCCTGTCCATTAGATTTCTAACTCTATGCCTGTGTTCTTGTGTACATTTAGAAAGAAGTTTTCTTACTGGTCTCTTTCTCTGTTGTCACTCTGTTGCTGTTGCTGTCCTGCTGCTGAATTTATTAATTTCTCTTGCATTTCTTTTATTTGGAGTGTTTAAGAAGCAGTCTCTTCATTTCTAGTTTTATGTTTAAAAATGTTTCAAATGGTTGCTTATTATTGATTGCTTATCTTTTTTATGTATGGATTTGTAGAGTAGGTCACCTTGGGCTGCAACTTGAGCTCCATTGCTCTTTGGAATACATTATTCCATTCCTTCTGATATATTTGAGTAGTTGCAGAATAGTCTTGATTATTAGTATTTCTTGTATCTTGCAAAACTTATTTCTGACTAGAATTGTTGTATTTAATCATTGTTTGTCTTGAAGTTTGCAGTCTTGCCGGTTTTTTTTTTTCTGGAGGTGATCTGAATGAATTCTTTCTATTGGCATTTTATTTTCATTATTCAGAAGTCCTGAACAGTTTTCTTCTATTATTTCCTTCATTGAGAAGTTAATATTTTTTGTTTTGTTGTGTTGTTCTGGGAGATCTATGATTTTTAGGGTTATCTGTGCATTCTGTCTTCAAGATTGATATATTTAACTTGCGCAGTGAACATATTTTCTTTTAATGTTATTCTTTTTTGCTTCTCTTCCTCTAGATTGTCCTTCATTTCTACGTATTTGCATTCCCAGTTATTGTTCTCTCTTGTTTCTTTGGTGAGGCTTGCCTTTGTAGATTCCAGCTTTTCTGTTCTGCTCATTATTTTTCCTGTATTAGTTGTAAATTCTGCTTTTATACTTTTCATTTCTCTTTTGAACCACTTAGGAACAATGTATTGTGGTTCCATGTTCTCCTCAAATTCTTCAAGGCCCTCTGTCTCATCAAGTATTAAACCATTTTCCTTTGTTTTGAAATATTTATTAAGGAAATTTTGCTAATGACTTTTTTAGGGGCAGAGATGGTTAAGGAGGAGGAAGTAGTATAGTGCTTCTCCCTCCCATTACTAATATTCAAAGATTGAGTAAGGACACCAGATTGAGTGATGATTGGGAAATTAAGGAGTAATTACAGTGGACCATTTCTTCAGTCTAAGTCAGCATAGAGAGATAACCAGAAGCTAGTAAGTCATTGGAGAGGTAGTCTAGGGTCTGAGCTGGAGCCAGTAGCTGTGTATGGGTTAGGGAAGAGGAAGAAGAAGCTGACAGTTTTGTCCATTTGACTCGAGAGAGTTGTTGATTAATCAAGGATTGAAACTCAGAGTTGCTGCTATGAGTAACCAAAGCAGGGATGGTAAACTAGGGGTGAACCTATAGTTCTGTCAGTTTCATTTTAGAGAAGCAATTAATGCTCATACATGGGCTGGGGCCTGCAGCTGAGGGGTGAGGCTACACCTTTGTGGCTTTTAGCTTGCAGAACCTTCCAGGTAGCTGACAGTGTTTGGGCCAACAACAATCTCCTGGACCTACAGCCAGTCACAAACCTGCAGTTACATTGCCTGGACTCACCTGTGGATTGGGTGCCAACAAAGCTCAGACCATGCCCTAGATCAAACCTCATTAGGCCCTTTGAAAGTTTGTAGCTTCCAGTCTGGGTTACCCCTGAGATCTTTGAAGAACACTAGACTTAGCACCTGCATAAAACAACTTCAGGACTACAGATAATATAGATCAGTGGTTCTCAACCTGTGGGTTGTGTTCAATTTGTAACAATGAAAATACATCCTGCATCTCAGATATTTACATTATGATTCATAACGGTAGCAAAATTACAGTTATGAAGTAGCAACAAAAATAATTTTGTGGTTGGGGGTAACAACAACATGAGGAACTGTATTAAAGTCATGGCATTAGGAAGATTGAGAACCACTGATATAGATCAAGAGTTTACAAGGCCCAGAAGTGTGTAGAGCTGGTCATAACACAAATTCACAACTCTAGTTGTGATGATGTTCTACGATGAAAAAGTGCCATTATAGGGATACCAAAGATACATACATATGCTGAAGAAGAGAATAACCCCAAAATACTTTCAAGCAAATAAATCATCAAAGAAGAACAAAGTTTAGACACAAGATCAACCAGAATTCCTGGAAGAAATGAAAAAAGAGTTAAAAATGACAAAAATAAATGAAATGAGAACTCTGAAAGAAAGACAAGGAAGTAGAATTAAGAGTGTAGTAGAGGAAGCAAAGCATTGTACTCAAGTATCAAAGTTTCAGAAAATTCGAATGGAGCAAATAAAAGCTAACTCTATGAAACAAGAAGATATAATAAAACAAAATCAAAAGGCTTTAAAAATAAGGAAATATAAGATATCTGATGTAAAAAAAAAGGCTAACCTAGAAAACAAGTCAGAAAAAAAATTTTTTGAATCATTAGATTCACTTGAAAACTATAAAGAAATAAAGAGCCTGAATATTATATTTTAAGAAATCCTGACTACCCAAACCAATTAGAACCAGAAGGCAAAATGAAAGTAGAAATAAATGTTGTCTTCCTAAAAGAGACTTCAAAAAGAAAACTCTTATGAACATCATAGCAAAATATTAATCTGTTAGGCCAAAGAGAACAAATAATTAAAGCAACAGAAATAAAGAGTTCAAGTACCAAGGAACCGTCATCAAGATACATAGTACCTGGCAGCTACAAATACAAAAGAAAGGAGAGCTTGGAATACTATATTCCAGAAGGTAAAAGATCAAGGATTATGACTATCCAAGAACAACCTACTCAGCAAAGTTGAGTATAATCTTATAGGTTCTCTCCTTTTCTCTTCTTCCTCTCCAAATAAAGGAAGATGAGAAGGACTCAGAGAGGGTTATCAGTGAATGTTTCATGTTGATTTCATTATACTTTAGGAAAAGTTCTATATATGAGATATTTGTAGTTTTATGTACATAATATATGGAAATGCTTGTTCTATTTACTATTAAATTTCACATTAAAAAAAAAAAAGTAAAAGAAACTCTATGGCCTGGGTAGGAAGGAGACTTTTTTTGGTAATTATAGTTCTCGATGGATGTGGCCCATTGGCATTTTCTATTTAAATTGTGGTGGTCATCCTCCACAGATTAATAGCTTTGCACTTTTGCTTTGAGTCCAAAGTGCCAGGGAAAATAATAGATTATTTTATGTCTAATGTCTAATGAATGAACCATGAATTTGGGATCACTGAAGATTTGTTTTAGTTACCATTTATCATGTACTTTTATATATTCTAGGCATTGTGGATACAAAAATGAAAAACAAGACAGCCCCTGACTTCATATTACATTTGTGTGTGTGTGTGTGTGTGTGTGTGTGTGTGTGTGTGTGTGTGTGTTGGGAAGGCAAAAGTGGAGAGTAATTTCTGGTGTAGAGGTTAGGATTTATAAAGGTATCTTAATGGAATAGAGCCAGACAAAGTTTGGGAAGACCTAGTAGTCTAAGTCTACCTAGTATGTTCAGTGGGAGAGAAGAGAAATTTAAAATTGTCTGGGAAAGATAATTGGTGCCAGATAATAGAGGACCCTGAATAATAGGTTAAGGTTTAAATGACAGACAGTGGGGAGCCACTGAAAGTTTTTTTGAGCAGGGAACTGATACTTTTATACCTATGCATTAGAAAGACTTCTTTAAGAAGCCAGCTGTATGATAGATGGATTGAAGTGGAGAGAGAAGGGACTAGCAGTACCTTCACAGTACATGGTATGTATGCATGTAGTAGGCTTTTTATAAATGCTTATTCCTTCACTCCCTTTCTCTAGAGACAGTGAGACTTGTGAGGAGGCTGTTAAAGTAATCTAATCAAGAGGTGAGCTCAGGTGGGCGCAGCATGAATTTTTGGAAGGCTAGAAATGTGAGATTTTAGAACTTCTTATTACCAAAAAAGTTGGCCAAGAAAAAGTCGATTACTACTTTCCTCATGTAACTGCTTTCTCACTTGTGTAAAATTTTAATGAGAATAGTCTATACACACATTGAGGGCACCTGTGGCAGGAAGAGGATTAAGCATTTATGTAGCACTTATTCTGTCCCAGATACTGTGCTACATACTTTAGAAATATTATCTTAGAACCACCCTGCAAGGTATGTGCTATTATTATCTCTATTTTATGGTTGAAGAAACCAGGACAACCATAGGTTAAGTGACTTGCTCGGAGTCACACATCTAGTAAATGTCTGACACTACATTTGAACTCGGATCTTCCTAACTCCAGGCCCAGTGCTCTGTGTACTGCACCACTTAGCTGCTTTTGACCACATTAGAAGGAAGGAGGCAGGTTTCCATTGGCAGTATTCAGCAGTACTTTCATATCTTGACTGAAAAGTATACTGGGGGCAGTTAGGTGGTGTAGTGAATAGAGCACCGGCCCTAGACTCAGGAGGACCTGAGTTCAAATTTGACCTCAGACACTTGACACACTTACTAGCTGTGTGACTTTGGGCAAGTCATTTAACCCCAGTTGCCCTGCAAAAAGCAAAAAAAAAAAAAAAAAAAGTATACTGAATGTAAAATCCCAGTGCTTTTATAATTTGTTGAATATCCTTAAAATATTTAATTTCACAAAGTAAGATGCTATTTTAAAGACTCTCCTACATTGTTTCCTATGTGTTTGTCAGAATTATACAAGATTCCTTAAAAGGCATACCAACAGAAAGAACCTTTTTTTGACTTTCTGATTGTTAATATTAAGCAAAGCATAAAACAGGGAGATTATAGAATTCAGAATAGAATGTTTAATACTATGTGAAGAAAAAGTACTAAAAGAAATAGACCTAGAAGAAAGAAAAAATATTAGGTTCCATTCTTATCACTCTTCACCTCATTACCTACTAAGCCAACAAACTTCTTAGACTGACATTCAAGGCCTTCCACTATCTTTCTAGCATTTTATCTCATTATTCTTCTCATCATATTTAACTAAATTGGAGTATTAGTTGTTTTCTAATCACATTGTATGCTTTCTGTTTCCATGCTTTACACATGCTTTTACCTCTTCTCTCATTGTCTTCCGTTTTTAGATTTTATTTCAGCTGCTGACTCCTTCATGAGACCTTTCTTGATTCTTCTCTCTTTTCAGGAATGAGATCTCTTTCATCTCTTAATACTCATAACACTTTTTTTTTTCGCAGCCTCTGTATGACATGTCCTCAACCTCCATGTCACATTCTACTTTGTATTCTATTAACTTACACATATGTTTTATTTCTTCTACTAGATTGTAAGCTCAAGGGCAGGAATTTTGGTTTTTTCATCTTTGTAGTCTTTAAAATAGTTAGAATAATGTCTTATATCCAATATGTGCTTACTAAAAGTTAAAATATTTGAATATTTAAAATTCCATTCTTTTAAAATATTTTATTTAAACGTATTTCATTGTTATCTTCTTTGTTGTCATGTCACCTTCATCTCCCAGTATATATATTCCTTTTCTTATCCTACCCAGAGAGAGACCATTGTTCTTTATAGGTTGAAAAAGAAAGAGAAAAAATCAGTTTCACAAAATTAACCAACATAAAAGGCAGTTTTGGACACTATACGGTGTTTCATATCCATAGTTCTGGACACCTACAAAGCAGAGAGAGAGTTGAATATTCATATCTCTTCTTTGAGGTCTGCCTTGGTTATTAAAATTACAATGTTCAGTTTCATATTTGTTGTTCTCTCAGTTTATATTATTGTAGAGGTTATATATATTGTTTTCTTAGTTTTTGATGACTTTACTTTGCATCATTTCATATAATCACTAGTCAGTCAACACTTGTTTAATAAGTGCCTGCTATTTGCCAGGTGGCACAGTGGATAGAATGCTGGGTCTAGAGTCAGGAAGACTCATCTTCCTGAATTCAAATGTGGCCTCAGACATTTACTCAGACATTGGGTAAGTCATTTAATCCTGTTTGCCTCCGTTTCCTCTTCTGTAAAATGAGCTATAGAAGGAAAATGGCAAACCACTCCACTATCTTTGTTGAAAAAATTCCAAATGATGAAGAGTTGGATATGATTGAAAAACAAGTGAACAACAAAACTATTTGCCAGGTACTGTGCTAAGTAATAGAAGTATAAGTAAAAAGAATGCACTAATAATTCCTATTTTCAATCAGCTTATATTCTAATGAGGCAGGTAATAAGCATACATAAAATATATACAGTTTAAATATAAAACTAGTAAAGACAAATATATACAAAGTAGTTAAATACAAGATAGTTTGGGAGGCAGGGCACTTGTATTTGGAAGGAAAGATTTCATGCAAAAGATGGTACTTGAGCTCCATTTTTAAAAAGGAGAGGGACTTCATGATACTGAGGTGAGGAGGGACTACAGTTCTTATTATATTATATTATACAGTTCTTATCACTCTTCACCTCATTACCAATGGTACTGCAGAAGGAGGTTGGGGCTAGGTTTTGTAGGAGGTTAGAAGTTAAATAGAAGAGCTTATATTTTTATCCTGGAGGCAATGGGAAGTTACTAGAGTTGGTTACACGGGGAGCTACATGGTCAAATCTTCACCTAAGGAAAATAACTTTGGCAACTGTGTGGAGGAGGAACTTGGGTGGGGAGAGAGTAGAGGCCGGGAGACCCAATTAGGAGGCTGTTCCAAAATGATCTTCTTGTGAAGTGATGAAGGCCTGAATTAAGGTTAGTAACTGTGACGTTGAGAGAAGGGATTGGATACGAGATATGTTGTGAAGAGAAGAGTAGTTAGATTTGGCAACTGACTAGCTGTGTGATATGAGGGAGAGGGAGGAATCTAGGATAATGCCAAGATTATAAACCTGAGACACTGGAAAGATTTCTGAGATACTGGAAAGATTGTGCTACCTTCAGCAGAAATAGAGCAGCTTTAGAGGAAAAATAATGAGTTTCATTTTAGGTATCCAGTTGTCATGTCTAATAAGCAGTTGATAATATGAGACTGAGATTGAAGTTGGGGCTGGATTTAGAGAACTGTGATTCATCTTCATAGAAGATAGTTGAACTTATGGCAGCTGCTGAGATGAGAGAGAGGGCGAGGAGAGGGAGAAAGAGGGAGAGAGTATGAAGAAATATTGACTACTTTTACTTTGCGTCAGCTTCAAAAAGGATGGACATCATACCCCTTATCTCGTTGTTACCCACAAGTATCATACCTCTACAGTATAACTCTGAAATACCTCCTTCTAACTATAATCTCGTGTCTTCTGTCTTCATAGTTTACCTTTGCTAAAACTATTCTCCATTTTTGCTGCAACTTTTAGCCTACCATATCCTGATTTTCCTCCAGCCATCTTCCCAGTTCAGGTCTCATATTCCTTCCTTCAACTTCTTGACCCTAATATAATGCTGTTTATTAGTGTGCTTGTCTTTTTACATCTCTTGCAATATTGACTATTTTTGTTTTTTGTCATCTTTGCCAATTTGCTGGATGTGATTTGAAACTTCACAGTCATTTAGATTTGTATTTCTTTTATTAATTATTTGGAGCATTCTTTCAAATGGTGGTTAATAATTTGCAGTTCTTTTGAGAATTATTTCTTCATATCCTTTGACCACTTATCTATTGGGGAATGAATGGCATTTGTTCTTATAGATTTCTTTTAGTTATCTATGAATCTTTGTTATTGATCCCTTATTGGATATATTTGATAAAAGAATTTTTGTCCAGTCAGCCACTTACCTTATCATCATTACATTAATTTTGTTTATGCAAAAGCTTTTCAATTTCTTGTGATCACAATTATCTTTTGTAATCACCTCCCTCCCTCCCTTGGCTTAAGAATTCATCCCCTCCCCCTCCATCTATTGCTATGAAAGAAATTGTCATAATCTTGATGTTTTTTGTGGCATGGTGGTTAATATTCAGGATATATATTTGTTTTGAGTTATTGTGATATATGGTATTAGATATTGACTTAGGTCTAATTTTGGCCAGACTGCTTTCCAGTTTTTCCAGCAGTTCTTGTCAAGTAGTGAGTTCTTATCTAGGAAATGTATTTTTTTCAAGTTTATTGGACATTGGTTTTTTGAGGTCATTTGTTTCTGATTCTTTCATGTCTAATCTGTTTCATTGATGTGCTTTTTAGTAGTAGATTTTTAGCCTATACAAGTAGTTTTGATGAATACAGAATACAGAATATACATACAGAATAATACAGAAATCTGGAAATGCCTTTCCTCCTTCATTCTTATTTTTTTCATTATTTCTTTTGATAGTCCAGATTTTTTTTTTTGTTTCTCCAAGTGAATTTTGTTAGTACTTGTGTTGGTATAGCACTAAATCTATGAACTAATTTTAGTTTTATTGTCATTTTTATTATATTGAACAATGAATAATTCTCCACTTATTTAAATTCATGCATTTATTAAACCCTTATTATGTACTAGACACTCAGCTGAGTGCTAGGGAATATTAAAAAAAAGTTAAAAAAAAAAAGCCCCTGCTCTCAAAAAGCTCATATTCTTTTTTAAAAGTTAAATTTTATGTTTATTTTTAGTTTATATCATTCATTTCCACAAGATTTTGAGTTACAAATTTTCTTCCTGTCTTTCCCCTACCAGCACCCCAAAACAGCAATCCCATTGTATTACACCCCTCCCCCCCCCCCAATCTGCTGTCTCCTATATCCTCCCCCATGTCCCCTCTGACTTTCTGGTAGAGCAAGATGGAGCTCCATACCCCAGTGCCTGTATATCTTATTTCTCAGTTGCATGTAAAAAAAAAAAATTAAACATTTGATATTGCAACTTTGAATTCCAGATTCTTTCCCTTCCTCCCTCATCACCCACCCTTACTGAGAAGATAAGCAATTCAGTATCAGTTGTGCTTGTGTAGTTACGCAGAACGTTTCCATAGTGGATATATTGTGAAAGACTGCCTATATTTCCCTCCATTCTGTCCCACCCCCCCACTTATTCTATTCTCTACTTTGACCCTGTCCCTTTTCAAAAGTGTATGCTTCTAACTACTCTCCCCCCAAACCTGCCCTCCCATCCATCATCCCTCCTCTCATCCCCTTCCTCACTACTCTCCTGTGGGGCAAGATACCCAATTTAGTATGTATGTCATTCCCTCCCTAAGCCAAATTAAATGACAGTAAAATTGACCCATTCCCTTTTGCCTTCCTGTTCTTCCCCTCCATTGTACCAGTTATCTGTTGCCTCTTCTGTATGAAATAATTTACCCCATTCTGTCTCTCCCCATCTCCACTCATTATATTCCTCTCTCACCTCTTAATTTTATTTTTAAAATATCATCCCTTCCTATTCAATTGATGTTGTGCCCTCTGTCTATGTATACCTATATACTCACACTCACATATGTATTCATATGCATATATACCCTCCTTTATAGACATATATATGTATATGTATATATATATATATATATATATATATACGCAAGTATATATATATATATATATATATATATATATACACACACAAATACACACACACACATACATTTATATTCCCTTCAACTATCCTCATACTGAGAAAAATTTCATAAGTTACAATGATCGTTT
>CM053585.1:199495154-199527042 GCA_028646515.1 Pseudochirops corinnae | reverse complement strand
CCATCTGGCAAATTCGACTTTTTAAGGCATTCTTCTCCTCATTGGCTTTTTGGGCCTCTCTTGCCATTTGAGTTAGTCTATTTGTTAAGGTGTTATTTTCTTCAGTCAGGTTGTTGACTCTCTTTTCATGATTTTCTTGCATCATTCTCACTTATTTTCCCCATTTTCCCTTCACTTCTCTTACTTGATTTTCAAAATCCTTCTTGAGTTCCTCCATGGATTGTAAGAAGTTCATATTTTTCTTGGAAGCTTTTGGTGCAGGAGTTCTGACTTTGTTGTCTTCCTCCCATTCCATGCTTTGATCCTTTTTGTCCCCCAAAAAGGAATCTAAGGTTGGATGGCTGTGCTTGCTTTACTTCCTTTGCTTGCTTATGTTGCCACTCAATTACTTGACTTTTGAGCTCTTTGCCACAGTAGAACTCTGCTTCCAGAGGGAAGAGCTTTGTCCCAAATCACTGGGGTTTTCGCAGTTGCCAGAGCTATTAATTGGGTGCCCTCTCTGCTGCCCCCACAAGCTGTGGCTCATTGGTCACACACCTCAGGACCACCGCTGAAGACTGTGGTCTAGATCCAGGCAGGTTAAAGCAAGAGTGATTAACCTCTGAATGGTCACTTGGCCCCCCTAAGATCTGCAGGCCAGGAGGTCTGAAGCAGCCATGTAGAGGTGGCTGCATGGCAACAGTGCCTCCATGACTTCTCACTATGGGGGCAGAGGCTGGATATGCTCCGTCTCCCCCCATTTTCAGTGGAGTTCCTCGCTGACCTTTTACGTTGTCTTTGGCATTTATGGGTTGATGATTCTGGAAACTGCAACAGCTACTGGTGATCCACTTTCCTGAAGTCTGCTCCAGTTGCTGCTGGGCAGGACCACCCTGGGGCTAAAACTGCAGGCTCCTGCAGGGCTGGGCTTGGCTCCCAGCATGCTGCAATGGACCCTTCCTGTCTGCCTGCCAGCTGCCTTCAGTGAGAGGTTTGTTTCTCTCTGTCACTGTGGGTTCTGTAGCTCTAAAATTTGTTTAGAGTAATATTTTATAGGTATTTGAGGTGGTTATGGGCGGAGCTCATGGGAGTTTTCCTGCTTCTATGCCACCATTTTGGCTCTGCCTCTATTTTTATTTCTTTAAAAATACTATTTATTATACAGGGTGGCTCTGTGGGAGGAAATGGGGAAGGAATACTGGGGAAAATTTTGATAATGTAGAAAAAAAGAAAACAATAAAAAATGTTACAGGAAAGAATCCACCAATCATCCCTAGAAACTCCAAAAGAAAAATTCCCTAGAATGTGAGAACCAAAATACAGAACTTCCACAGCAAAGAAGAAGTACAATAAGCATCCAAAAAGAAGCAATTCAAATAGCAAGGAACCATAGTGAGGTTCACACAAGATCTGGCAGCTTCTAGAGACAAAAGGAGATTTGGGAATATAATATTCCAAAGGGCAAGTGATAATGGGTTTACAACAATGGGTAGTTTACTCTGCAAAGCTGATAATCCTACAAGAGGGAAAGTGGGACTTTATTGGAATAGAGGACTTCAAAGCATCTCCGCAAATCAGAACTGAGTATGAACTTTTGAAATACAAATACAAAAGTCTAGAGAAACTTGGAAAGCTAAATTTATTTAAGTAATTGGAAGGGGCTGTCATGCATGGTTATATATAAACATTTCAACATACAAGAAAGAAATAAGTATCCCTTAGGAAACAGTCTCTTCAAAGGCTATTAAGGGAGTTAAGAGGAAAAATGACCTGAAAGGGGAAGGGAGTGGGTGAGAATCAGTTCTATTCTGAATGTTTGAAGATAGGAAAGAGAAGGTAGAGTGAAAGAAATAAACTAATGTAGAAAGGAAGAAGAATGAAGCTGAACCTGCTATTTTTCATAATTGGTGAGAGGAAGAGAATACAAACATGGAACAAAAAGTGGGAAAGAGAGTACATCAGATAGGCCGCACTCTTATTTGAATTGGACAAAGGAGGGTAGAGCATGTGAATAAATACCTACAAACAATTTGGTATAGAAATACATCAAATTCTATAAGGAAACAAATGTAAAGAAGGTAGAGAAAAATATTTAGGAAGGAATAGCAAGACAAACTTCCTCATTTTGAAGGGAGGGTTAAAAAAGAAAAAGAAAACTAGAATCTTAAGGAATGCTCATCAACTAGGGATTGGCTGAAGAAATTGAGGTATATGTAATGGAATATTATTCTACTCTAAGAAATGATAATATGATTTACAAGATGCAGAGTGAAGTGAGCAAAATCAGGAAAAAATGGATTAGGTCTGAACTGATTCACACCTTTACCAACAATGCATTAGTTTGTCAATTTTCCCACAACCCCTCCAACATTGACTATTCCCATCATTTGTTATCTTTGCCAGTTTTTGGAGTCTGAGGTAAAATCTCTGGGTTGTTTTGATTTGCATTTCTTTTATTATTAGTGCTTTGGGCTATTCTTTTATATGGTTATTAAGGGTTTGTAATTCTTTTGAGAACTGCTCTTTCACATCCTATGACCACTTACTTATTGGGGAATGTCTTTTTGTCTTATACATTTTTATTAGGTGTTTATATATCCTGGATACCCAAGCCTTATGGGAGATTTTTTTTTCCCGTTTAACCACTGCCCTTCTTATCCTGGATGCATAAATTTTGGTTGGACAGAAGCTTTTCAATTTTATTGCATCAAAATTGTTTATTTTATCTTTTAAATTGCTGCTAGTCTTTGTTTTGTTAAGAAAAATCTCACACTCACTAAGAAAGGTATATTATCTACTTCTCTTTCTGTGTTTTTGTGGTATGATCTTTCATGCAAAGATATGTATCCATTTAAATTTATTTCCTTAAAAATTCTTTCAAGTGATCAGTTTCTTATTTGACTTAGTCATCTCTCCAACTCTAGTTATTGAACTTGGGCTTTGTGCCCAAGGCCAAGCTCCATCCCTTGCTGTGCTTTTGGGGGTGAGGGTGGTTGTCCCTACTTGTTCTTCCTCTGGGTAACCAGGCTTCATGTGCTAACTTCCATCTGGATTTAGCCTCCTGAATTTTTTTTCCATTATCAAGTATTTTCTTTCTCCTTCCTGCCTCTCCTTTCTCTTCTATCTCACTCCATGGCCCATCCTCCCTTCCCTAAAGAGAAACAAAGCATTTGTAACAAATATGCTTCTTTCCCTCATGGGCCACGTTCAAAATTTTTTGTTTCATTCTGCATATTTAGTCCTTCATCTCTCTGTCAGGAGCTGGGTACCATTCTTTGTCATTGATCTCTGGAGGTTGTCTTCACCTTTTTTTTTTTAAGCTAACTTTTTGTGTACTTTTATGATAGAAGTAGTCACTTGTCAGAAGAAGTTTCTCTTTAGATTTCTTGATCATTGGTTTGATATGAATTTCAGGATTTTGCTGGAGTAAGCATGTAGGATCTGGAAAGTCAGGAAGATATATTAACCTAAAGTCTAGTCACTCTTTTTCAATATTAATGGGTTTTCAGTTTTTTCCTACTCTTTTGGCATATTCTCTTCCTTCAGATAACTAGTAAATTGATTCTTCGACTGTTCCTTGGTCCTTTCTGAAGCCACTGGCACTCAGGTAGATGACCATCTTGCAGGTGAAGGATCAGCCTATTAAGGACGACTCTGCCAAAAATCCTTCCAGCAATGACTAAGAGAGAAATTCCCTTGATTGTCACAGGACAATCTATTTCCTTTACTTTTATAGAGATGGACAGTGGAGGCATCCTTAAACTCCTGAGGGATAACTTCCTCTTGCCATATAACCTGGAAAATTTCAGTGAGCTTTTATGGGCAATGGACCCCCTACCTTATAAATCTCAGTTGGAATAGAATTAGTACCAGTTGCTTTGCCACATGAAAGGAGCCTAATAGCATTCAAAATCTCTTCAATTGGAGCTTTAGATAGGGAGGGATTGACTTCAACCTGAGGTAAATGATCAGTGGCCTCAACATTATTGATGATTGTCTGTTGAAAACACTATGGAAGTGTTCAGCCCATCTCTCTAGGATCATGTCTTCATCACTAATTAATGTGACTCCATCAGCACCAAGTAGTTGAGATACACCATAGGTCTTTGTCCCATAAATAGCCTTCAGGGCATCATAAAAATGCTTTGGATTGTTAATATCAGCATAAAACTGAATTTCATCTGCCTTCTTATTGAGCCAGGAATCCTATATCTTTCTAAGCTTTTCCTGTACTTTGCTTTTGATGGAATTAAATACTGTCTTCTTAGAAATGGATGAACTATCCTCCTAGTAACTCCTATAGAGTTCTCGTTTTTCACTTAGCAACTTCTGAATTTCCTTATCATTTTTATCAAACCAGTCTTGGTGTTTGCGAGTGTTCTGACCCAGATGAGCAAATGAAATGCCATACACCAAATCTCTGAAAGCTGCCCACTCCTTTTCTGTTCCACTGTTGCCAACTGTGTGTTGGCTCAACTTTCCATCCAGGTTAGCAACAAATTGTTCCCCCTCAGAGAAGAGCTCTAATTTGTTGACATTAGTTCTTCTGGTAGTCATTTTGCCTCGAGGGTGCCACTTTTGACGATTGCAAATATTTAGCTTGGAAAGGATAAGTCCAGCACTCAGCATCACACATTGCCTTCTTCACTCTCACATCTTGTCTGTCTCTTCTCCTTACCATCACATAGTGTATTAGATGCCAATGTTTGCTGCAAGGGTGCATCCATGAAGCTTTATTGCATTTAGGTAAATGGAAGACAATGTTGGAGATGGGAAGGTCATGAGATGCCAAGTCTTCAGTACTAAGTGACCATTGCTGTTGTTGTTTCCAACTCCATTCCTCCCTAGGGCTTCCTGCCAGGTCTGGTAGTCTGAGCCCACTCTAGCATTCAAGTCACCCAGAATTATAAGCTTGTCCTCTTTCGGCACATTGATGGTAAGGGTCTTCATAATTACCTCATCAGGGTTCATCATGGTGAGAACACATGCAGTGATGTTGGTGACATGGCACTTTTCTGCAAGTGACAATCACCTTGTCACGAGCCTTTTGTTCACTCCTTTTGGCAGGCATACCAGCTTGTTGACTAGATTAGTTGCCTTTTTTTTTCTTTTTGGCAGGGCAGTTGGGGTTAAGTGACTTGCCCAATGTCATACAGCTAGTTTTTTGTTAATAGTCTGAGTTTGGATTTAAACTCAGGTCCTCCTGACTCCAGGGCTGTTGTTCTATTCACTGTACCACCTAGCTGCCCCATCTAGATTAGTTTTGATTGCAAAACCCATGGCAGCTTCATGACCCTCCCCTTCACTGTGGCCACTCCAGAAGAACATGTATCCAGCTCAGTAAGCTGGCCTTCATTTGGCCATCCTTGTTTCACTCTGGGCTGCTATTTGGATGCAATGCCCACTGAAATCTCTTGCAACAAGAGCTGTTTGTTTTCAGGTCTACTGAATTTTGTGTTTTCTATAAGTGTGTACACATTCCATGTGCTAATGGTGAGTGGAATCATCTTTGGAGATGTTTTTGTACTTTTTTTTGTGTTTCAACTGCAGAGTGGGATTTCCTGCCTGCCAAGGTAATCAGGTCAGGGTTGGGTAAGCAGACAGTTTTTAGGACCCTTTTCTAGCCCCTTCCTTACACCAGGAGGTGAGCAGTGCAGTCTTTAAAAGGCTGCTCAGACATCCAGTGGGCTGCCAAATCCCACTGCTGCTTCCAGTTAGAAACAACCAACCCATCAGCCATTATTACCACACCATCCATACTTGAAACCATCAGTTACAGCAAATGGAGAAGTTTTGAATGCCTTGGATAAGTTCACTTACCCTGGTAGTATACTTTCCAGGGATATACACATTAATAATGAGGTTGATGCTTGCATTGCCAGAGCTAGCTCATTGTTTAGGAGGCTCTGAAAGAAAGTCTGGAAGAGAAGAGGTATTAAACTGACTACCAGACTGAAGGTCTACAGAGCTGCTGTGCTGACCTTGTGTGCCTGTGAATCTTGGACAGTCTACCAGCGCCATGCCTGGAAACTGAATCACTTCCATTTGAGTTGTCTTAGAAAGATTGTGAAGATCACCTGGCAGGATAAGATACCAGACACTAAGGTCCTTACTTGAACTAAACTGCCAAAGACTCAAACTCTGCTTCAGAAAGCACAACTCTGATGGGCTGGCCATATTGATCAAATGCAAAACATACGCTTGCCGAAAAGACTGTTTTTATGGAGCACTCACACAGGGCAAGTGTTCATGTGGTGGTCAGAAGAAGCAATACACTTTCCAGGTTTCTCTCAAGAACTTTTGCATTGATTGTGTGACATGGGAGACACTGGCACAGGACCGCTCAGCATGGTGTGCCCACATCGGAGAAGGTGCTGTGCTTTGTGAGCAAAGCAGAGTTGAAACAACTCAAAGGAAACACAGGTTGTACATATTTAGAGTATCCACTCCAAATGTTCACATGTACTATTTGTGCCGGCCTGTGGTAGAGCATTCTGAGCTTGTATTGGTCTGGTCAGCCACAGTCAGACACATTGAAACTTGACTTTAGTATAGTGGTGTCATTTTGGTCCTCTTAGAGAAGGAAGGACAACAAACAACCAAATTGATTCTTCGGTGCCCTCACAATTGTGTCACTTCCAGCATCTCCTTCATGTAAAATTAGTCTAATCCAGCTGCTTTTTTTGTCTTGCTTCTCCTTAATGCCTATTCTGTCACTTAACAGTGTTTCCAAGTCTATGGCATTAAAGAATGTTGGCTTTTCTGTTCTTTGTAGTTAAAATTGTTTTTATATTAAAAAACTTTGGAGATAATTTCTATTTTTCTTTATACTGGACTTGGAATCAGGAAGACCAGAGGTCAAATACTGCCTCAGATGTTAATTAATTGTATGAATCTGGGCAAGGTATTTACCTTCTCTGAACCTCAGTTTCCTTATGTAAAATTAGGATTAAAATGGTACCTACTTCATAGGCGTGTTGTGATGACCAAATGATAGAAGATGTGAAAATCACTTTGCAAATCTTAAAGCATTACATAATATAAATATCATCATCATCATCATCATCATCAGCAGCAGCAGCAGCATTAGAATTCCTCCAGGACTTCTATGTGAGGGCACCAAGCAAGGTATTTCTTCATTTCTTACCAGGCTGCACTTCATGGGACTTTGCCATCATGCCCCAGAAAGCTCTTCATCCTGGAAGATCACTTGAGTCCTGGAACTCACAAACTCATATTTGAGAAGTACCCTCTGCCCCTGGGCTCCTCTCAGAACTTCCAGTTAAGGAGGAGATTTAGGCCAGCCATCTCTATATATTCCACCTGTAGTTTTTCTCCATCTTGCCCTTATAATGGGTTCCCTGCTCTGATGACCTCCTCATAACAGTCCTTGAGATAGGAAGGACAATTCTCCTTTGTACAGACATTATTATATATATTTAACTAAAGAGGCAACTGAGAGGTGTAAAGTGACTTGCCCATGGTCATACAGTTTAGCAGATGGCAGAGCTTGAGCTTTGAACCCATGTCTTATAGGTTCACACCCACTTGCTACTCTTTCTACAACACAATTCTTTTTTTGTTTGTCTACAACAAATAGAAACTCTACAAAGTCATTTCTGTGTTTTCCTCTAGTATAATGGGAGCACTATCACCAGCCATATGACATGGTCAGTCCTGCTTCAAATGATTTATGATATGTAAAAGTATATACACATGTTAAAAAAATTTTTTAGATGAAAATTAAGGTTGAGTGACTTTAATTCACATATTAAACTCCTATTGTATGTAAGACATTTGGTTTTTTTCTTTTGGAGTGGGGAAGGCAGGGCAGTTGGGGTTACATGACTTGCCCAAGGTCACACAGCTAATGTTAAGTGTTAGAGGCTGGATTCAAACTCAGGTCCTCCTGACTTCAGGGCTGGTGCTCTATTCACTGTGCCTCCTAGCTGCCCCCAAGATTAGGAAACTTCTACTAGTGCAAATCATCATCTCTACAATTTACAGTCTTAGAGAATTGCCTAGAACCCTGAGAGGTTGGGTAACTTGCCCAGGATCACGTGGCCAGTGTATTTTAGAGGTGGGAGTTGGAACTCAGGTCTTTATGGCTCTAAGACCATTTCTTTTCCTTTTTTGGGAGGGGGGAAGGTAGGGCAGTTGGGGTTAAGTGACTTGCTCAAGTTCACACGGCTAGTTTTTATGCAAAGTGTCTGAGGTTGGATTTGAACTCAGGTCCTCTTGTCTCCAGGGCCGGTGCTCTGTTCACTGCTCCACCTAGGCGCCCGTCTAAGATCATTTCTTTATCCTCTATGCCTCTACCTCTTTAATGTGAGGAATGATATGAACATAAAATTGGCAGGACTTATAACTGACTGGGTTGGGGGTGGGCGGCTGAAGAATGACTCTGAATCATGAATCTGAATGACTGGAAGAATGGTTTAGAGGAAAGATGGAAGATGATTTGTTCTAGGTTGGTAGGAGGAGCGCCAGGAAAGAGCACTGTAACAGTGTTTAATTTCTGGTAGATTCATTTATAGAGACATTTCTCTGTAGCCAGCTTTTGATTATGTTTTGTGAATAATTTTCTACTTTGTGGATTCTTTCAGATTCAGTATTTTCCCTGCATTTTCCTTTAGATTGCCTAAATTTTGGTCATTTTGCTGCTCGTTGTGACTTCTCTCATAGTTGCCAAGGACAGACAGAAGAGATGAGACTGCAACAGGCAAATATATTATGACTTAGGATGATTAGCATGTATTTTTTTAGTAGGTCTGGTAGGAACAAAGATATTTTGTCTGTTAAAATGAGATCCTTGAACTTATTATTTTAGTTACTTGCACCAACTTTCCACTATTCTCATGCTTAATAGATTTAGCTGTGGTATATATAGTTTGAAGTGTCCTTAGATTCTTGAAAGCTGCTAGCTAAATTACAAGCTATTTTTCAAAGGAAAATAAACCTATTAATCAAGTACTGGGTGGAATTACATTTGTTTAATGTTGAAAGTTTATATGAACAAAGCTACTTTTCATAATCGATAAGGTAGATAGTAACTTAAGCTGCCTTTAATTGTAGTTTGGTAAGTATAATCATCAGCATAAAGATTAAATAACTTGTCAAAGGAAATAGTAAATTTTGTTTTTGCTATATTACAGGATTTCTTTTGGATTTAGATTGCATGAGAATGATTCATTTCCAACAGTAAGGGAGTGTCATACATTGAATTAGATTCTTTCCTAGTTTTTTTTTTTTTTGCTGTAGTGTTCATTACTGTATCAGTTCTAAATCATAAAACAAAACAATTTAAAGGACAAAAACTGCAAATATATAAAGAGCTAAATATAGATAAAAGAATATTTTAGCCGTATAAATTATTTTAAAAATATACAACTGCAGATAAGTAGTTTGTTGCAGTAGGAATAGGCATTGTATTTTGTGACCTTGCGTCAAGTAAGGGGGGGACCAATTTTTCAGTAGATCAGATTTCAGAAAACCACAATGTCATGATGTAATGTGATGTTTATCACAGGGTGATGGTGGAACTTCTGACACAGAGCTCTGTCATGATATTCATCACTTTGTGATATCACAAAATGTGCCAGTTATTTTATAGGCTGTACTGTAGAAACAGGCAGCAAGGTGGTGATGTGGCTCCAGAGCATTGGGCCTGGAGTCAGGAAGACTCATTTCCCTTAATTCAAATATAATCCCAGTCACGATGTGACCTGGTCAAGCCACTTAACCCTGTTTACCTCAGTTTCCTCATCTGTAAAATGAGCTGGAGAAGGAAATGGCAAACCACTCCAGCGTCTCTGCCAAGAAAACCTCAGATGGGGTGACAAAACATTGGGCACAACTGAAACGACTGAATAACTATAGAAACAAATTCTTCACTTTCTTTTCTCTTTTCCCACACCATTGATTAGTATTAGATGATAGCTTTCTTTCCTTCTGCATGGTTAACTAGAAGGACGTGCGATCTTTTTGTACAGTGCTCCTTGTGGTGTCTTTTGTGTGCATTGGGAATATGCCTATGATGGACCTTTCAAATAATCCTATGAAAATGGACTTAGCCACTGTTTGAAAATTATTTATAGCTGTGTACTCAGAGATAACAGGTCTCTGCTATGTATTTTAGTTACGATTATAACAGTATGATTTCTCTGGTGTCTGCATTTTTGTAACGTGATTTTTCCTTAGAGTAGAATATTTAGTAGACAGTAATTAATTTTAAGCAGTTTCACTTGTTTATACTAATAGTTTATCCATTTTGAGACAAAAGCTTAAGTGTTACAGTGTTTCACTTAGATAGAATATTAAGAGTAGAAAGAGTTCTGGTCAAAAGACCTGCATTTGCATCCTTGTTCTTACTAGTTAAGTAGAAAAGTTGTTTAAGCTTTTGGAGCTTTAGTTACCTCATATGTAAATGGTGAGTTACATACACTCTACCTTTGTCATTGTGTTGAAGAATATAAATGTAAGAAGTTATTGTCATACCTAAGCTTAGTATCTCCACCCCCTCCCCCCAGTATTCTCTAGCACCCCAAAATGTTGTTTTATATACTTAAATTCAAGAAAAATTTTATTTAATAAATTCAAGGCACTAGAGATACAAAGATGAAATAAGACCTAGACCTTGTTTTAAAGGGTTTATAAGCTAATTTAATCTAATATATAAAATGATTAACTAAAATCCTGCTACCATTCTGTGTCATGGTGTGGATGTGACCTTGGCTTTTCAAAGGCTTCTCTAGTGGAGCATATATATACTCTACCAGGCGCTATTAAGCAGGAAAGATTTTGACCATGAACCTGATGATGGACATTATATATTTTGTCCAAGGACCAACTTAACTAAGTTTAGAAAATTTTATTACCAGAAAGTTAGAATGCCATTAAGAAAGAATCAGGAGACCAAGTTTTGTATAGCACTCTTTTTTACTCCTGAATTGCTGTATTATTGTGAGTAGGGCATACAATTTCTTTGTTTCCAGGTCACAGGTTTTTAATGAATTGGGAAATGCCTACCTTGGCTTTATCTCATTGGATTAGTATGAGACCAGATAAATGATTATTGCCGTTAATGAAGAGAATGCATGTGAACTAGCTGCTCTATTGTCAGAAATTTCATTACCAGATGTAGACCTAATATAGGAAAGAGTAGAGAGGCAGCCCAATCAGTGTTTTAGAAAGAGCACTGAATCTGGAAAGAGAGCATTTGGGTTAAAATCCCGCTGTATGGAGCTTCATTATTTTATCCCTTTGGGCCTTGTTTCCTTTGCCTATAAAATGAGGGGGTTAACTGGCCTTTAAGAACTTTTCCAAGTCTCCTCTATGTTCCTATGAAGGAATGAATATGAATAATGATAGAATTATCATTAAATATTGAACAACAAATGTGCCATATAATATGGGGTGTGTGTGTGTGTGTGTGTGTGTGTGTGTGTGTGTATGTTTATGTATTTGGTCACAGTAACTCATGAAGAACCACTTACCAAAGCGTAGAGGAGTTTTGATCTGAATTGGAGGAGGGAGTGTCCATACCAGTGATATAGTTCTTTATCAAATTATTGAAGTAATATTAATTTATAATCTACAATTATTATCATTATGGCTATTTTTATTTAGTTATGAGGCTAAATTAGTTGAAAACAACAGTTCACAAAATTAGAATAGAGATAAGAGAACACTCATGGCCCTCTGGCATTCATCTTTTGGCTTGAGAGATGATGTTCTGGTCTTGGCCACCATAATCTAGAGAATAATTTCTCCAGGTAAACTACTTTTGCTTTCCCATTTAGAGTGGATCCTCTGAAGGTTTAAGGGTAAAGAACAATGGAGGGCATACAAAAAGTGGTTAATGAGCTAATTATCATTTTAAAGGATAGTGATAAGGGTGGGGGCGGGTAACTCTTAAAAGCTTTGAGACTAAATGAACTGCCAGTTCCCAATTTACAAAACTGGTTATTTATGTTCCAGAATTCTGTAAATTTGAAACCAGGAATCTGTTTTCCTAGAGAAGAAATGTTATAAATGATGTATATTTCTAGATAACCTGTGAAAAATCTGTTTTCCTATAGTATAATTGAAATACTTTGTTTTAAATAAGAAACCTTTTGTGTTAATATTTTAAATTTAAAAACATATTATAGTAATAAAAAGCAAATATTACAATTCAATAAAACTTTAAAAATTTTCTTGATAATTTTAATTAATTTTCTTGGTACTTAAGGAAAAGTAGACATAATAATCATTATTATTTCTGATACATATAGTGCATTAAAGTTTGCAGAGCGCTTTGCATAGATTATCTCCTTTCAGGTACTAGAGCTATTATCCCCATTTTTATAGATTATGAAACTGAGGTACAGAGAGCGACTTGTTCATAGTCCACAGATAGTAAATTCAAAAGATTGAGATGTACAGTCACTCTTCCTGACTCTATGTTCAGCATGTTGCCTCTATCAAAGTCTTGTTTGGACTCACAAATGGTCATTGTAGAGAAGTGGGGGAAGGGGAAAGACTTTTCTGAAGAAACTGGATTAGCTTTGGAAGGGAGAAGAGGGAGTAGGGTATAATGAGGTTCTGTGTGTTTACATGGGCAGTTAGGTGGTGCAGTGGATAGAGTGCTGAGTCTGGCGTCAGGAAGACTCATCTTCCTGAATTGGAACCAGGTCTCAGATACTTAGAGCTGTCTCTTCTCTCCCCCCCCCCCCCCCCATCCATTACACATGATTGAAAATGACTGAACAACATGTGTTATTATTTTATATATATATATATGTGTGTGTGTGTGTGTGTGTGTGTGCGTGTGCATGCATATATGTATGTATGTATATGTATATATATATATATGAGTACCTAAAGGCTGGAGGTAGAACTAACTGAACTGAGCTGTGAAAAGTGAAAAACAGAGCTGGGTGGGAATTGGGCAGGATGTGTATGATTATTCTGAGAAGGAAAAAAAGGTCTTTTATGAACTTTTGTAGTCACTAGGTGGAATTGCTAACTGAGGATAGTGTGATTGTTGTTATTGTTGGTGATGTGTGTATGTATTTATGGGTGTGTTGGTAGGGAGAAGGGTATATGGATTGGCTTTGAGGTGGAGAATGGTGGTTGGTTGGTGGGGTAAGATGGTATGTATCAAATAGTTAAGAGTGTATAAAAGTTGGGTGTTTGTAATTCAGGGAATCAATATATCTTTAACACCTCAGAACCTACTGAACCTTTCTCTTTCTCCTTCCCTCCACTTATTCCCATTACCTTTGTATTCCTAACTATCCCCCAGTTTTGTCCTTCATCTTTTTCCTCTTCATTATTTTGGTTTTAATCACCCTCTTTCTATTTGCTGCTCCCTCCCCTTCAATGAGTTTTCCTCTCCCAAACCCTTTAACTAACTACAATATATAACTAAAATATTTTCAAATAACTGCTGCACTTTAAAATAGAGTTTTGTTTTCATTAATAATTTAAAAAACAGGTACATATAACTTTTGGTTGTCTCTATCTTAGAAGAGGCAAAAGACAAATTTATTAAATTATTTCCTTTTTGAAAAAAGCTTCTGTTATGGTCTTTGATTTTTTTCCTTTTCTTTTTAAAAATGGTTTTATTGATGTCTTTTGTTTTTTAGTTTTTTTTATATCACTATACTGTTGCCCAGTGTCTTTTCCTTTCCCTCTCATCCTAGAAAATATCACATATAAAAATAGTAATTTTTAAGACTAAAGAAGAAAAAGAGGAAAAAAGTCATACTGGCTGATCAGTACATTGAAAAGTCAGAAAAGATGTGCAATATACAATACTAGTGAATATCCTATCTTACTTTTGCAAAGTGGGGTGTGGAATGTGAGAATACCTTCTCATTTATTTTTTGTAGATCCATACTTATTCTTTATAATTTTGCAACATTCATTCTTGGTTTTCTTTTTTGTATGTATGTGGTTATTCTTTCCGTTTATGTTGTAGTCATAGTATGAACTGTATAATATTGTGTATATTGTTATCTTGGTTCTGCTAGCTTGGCATCAATCACATAGCTCTATACTTCTCTGTATTTATAATTGTCCTTTTTTATTGAAATATTTTTATAGAAATATTCTATTACATTCATGTACTACAATTTGTTTAACCATTCCCCCAACTGATGGGCATCTACTTTGTTTCCAATTCTTTGATATCATGAAAAGTCTTATAAATATTTTGGTGTATATGGGGAGTTTCTTCTTACCAGTGACCTGTTTGAGTTAAATCTAGATTAGTGAAATCTCTGGATCAAAGGGTATGGACATTTTTGTCATTTTTAAAAATGTAATTCCAAATTGCTTTCTAAAATGATTGTACTAATTGTACTACATACTAATCAATGGATGTGTGTGTCTGTTTTTCCGCAACTTCTCCATAGTAAACTATTCCCATCTTTTGTCATCTTTGCCAATTTGCTGTACTTACGGTTGTTTTGATCTGCATTTCTCTTAATATTTGTGATTTGGAGCATTCTTTCATGTAGTTGTTGATAGTTTATAAGTGTTCTTTTAAGAATTTTTTGTTCATATCTTTTGACCATGATTTTTTTCCTTAGCAATATAAGTTATCTCCTATTCCACTTAGCCTCCTCCTGACTAGCAATTTTCACCCTGGATCCATGAAATTGTTTTAAAAAAATATTTTGTTAACTGTTTTTCAGTATAATTGGTTTCCTTTGGAATCTTATCTATTTTATTTTATGCATTTAAAAACATTATTCTGAGGAGTTCATGGGCATCATTTGACTGTCAGTGGGGTCCATGACACAAAAAAGGTTAAGAATCTCTGCTCTCTAGAAAAAAGGTCCCTCACCCCTGCCTGGATTAAAAAGATAACTAATTACTTTAGTTTAAACTGCTTCTCATTGTCCTTTTTATTAATGTACAGAATACTTAGTAGAGGAGGCTAGTACTGGCTTCAACAATAGGAAAGAAAACAGGTAAAAGGCACCTGGTCTCTTATATTTTAATAGTATATTGTTAGTGATGAAATGTTTCATCTTAAATGATTAAGGGAAATTGTGTGAGCTCAAAATTATTATATTTTATAAATTATGTTTATTTCAATGGGCTTGTGACATAATAGTTTTAATTGGCCTCATCAGAATTAATATCTACTACTTGATAAATTAGTTACATGCACAAGCTGTGAATGGTGTATCCTTAAAGCATGGCATGTAATACTGTTGGTAATTTCTTAGTGTGATCTATGTGTTTGAATTTACTTTCTTTTAAAAGTGAATTATGGCAATTTTGCAGATATAAGCAGGGAGATGTTGCTTAATATATTATTTCATGCCATTTACTTGGAACAGAACTTCCCAATTCTATTTGTGGGATATGTGGCAATTTTTTAAATGAAAAAAAAAAATTCCAGTTGTTAAATTTAAGCAGTGGTAAAAATATCACATATATTGGCCACAAAATGAATACCTTGATTATTATTTCTTGCTCATTTATATATCTGGTTGGAATTATTTGTGCCTGAAACATTAAGTCTTTTAATGCTTCACCAGTCTTTTCCTTCTTACCCACAGGCACATCTTTTCATTGAAACTTTTCTGAAATTTGTCATTTTAACAATGGTTATTACCTGGTATGGGTTTCCTGTAATTTGGGAGATTTTACGTAATTATTTTTTTTGAATTGTAATTGTGGGTGATCTCATGGATATGCTGCTTAAATATTTTGTTAAGTTTCTCTAGGGTCATTGTTTTACTTTAAAAAAGTTTTTCTTTTACTAAGGTTTCCATGTTCACACTAACAAAAATAGATTTGAAAATGAGAAGTTGATCATAAAAATTACCTAAAAGTTTTTAAACATTAAACAAAATTTGCATTAATTACAAATATAGCAGGTTTCACCTAATCACAAGGGAAAGGAGAAGAATGACTTTTTGTTGTGTGTTTGTGGATGATCAAGAATAACTTGACTTTATTTTTTTTTCTCTTTGCTTTGTGCCTCCAAATACATAAATGTGTTGTGATGCCTTTGGTTGTGAATGGCCACATTTTTTTCTTAGTAGAGGATAATATATGAACTCTAATATGGTCAGTATATAGTGAAAAGGACCTTAGAGGTCATTCAGTGTAATCCTTTAAATTTATATTATTTCCTACTTTATTTGAAAAACTTTTCTTAAGCATTTCTTTGGACACGACATTTTTAAAAGAGATGAAAATCTCTACTAGAATGTAAATTTGGTGATGGGACAGGGTATGGGTGACCTTCTTTATTATGCCTTTCCAGTTTTTATTTTCTGGATGAATTAGTTCATCTTTTATTTTATTTTAATACCTCTTGTATTCTCATATTTGGTAGAGGGGATGTGAGAAGGGAAGGAAACAGTTTTAATGAGACATAATATTAATTTTGGAATATGACCTTTTTAATATTAAAAAGATTTCCGATTATTTGTACTATCTATGAAATATTTAGAAAGAGAAATGGAATTCTATTTTGAGGCCATCTTCTTTGAGACCAAACTTCTAGATTTCTTTAAACTTTTGACTGAAGAGGCAAGCTATTATAATCTTTAAAGAAATTTTCCAGATTTGCTTTTGCCCTGTAGAGGACAGAATTTCCATTCTTAACTAAGATGTGGAAAAAGTTGGAGAGCTTGTCTTAAGATCTGGTTTTTTTTTTTTTCCTTAGTTTGTCCAGTTGGTTTGGATTTGAGTGATCTCTTTCACTGAATTGGAGATGCCTCATTTCCCGGCCTATTTTATTTTTCAGTTGAGGTGTAACACAGTGCTGAGCCATCTGTTGTGGATTCACTTGAGAAAGATTATGACTTTTATAGTCTTCTTCTTGCAGTTTCATTACTAATTTTGTTATGGGAAATTAAGTTTAAAAGTAAGACAATTTTGTTATTGTTTCTAATGGAACTTATGATTTAAATGTCAAATCTAATAGGATTTTCTTTTTTCTGTGTTTTAGCTAAAGAAATGCAAAACAATATGTAAGAATTCTTCATTTTTCTGAACTCTTTTTATCTAGTCCTTGAGCATTTTCAGTGTTGGTTATGTATACTCAACCATATTCAACTATAAAGATAAGCACCAAATCACATGGCTTTTTCCTAAGAGAAATCAGACATTTGGCTCAGAGAGAGCTAGACAGTAGGCCTAAAACAAATCTAATACACTGTAACTCTCCCTTCTCTTTTCATTTTGTTTGGATTTCATGGAGCTCTGTCTGTGGGGAAACTCAGAAATGAATTTGCTGTGGGGATTATTTTTTTTTTTTTAGCTTTACGATAAAGTCAAAGCAGGTATGGATGACTGAAAAAGGAAAAGGAAATGCGAGTAAACTAGTGCAAATTTTGTAGCATCATAAAAGCTTACAAACGGAAGGGAGTTTAGAGGTTATTTACTCTAACTCTTTTATGTTACAGATGAAAAAAATGGAGGTTAGGAAGGGATAAGTGACTTGCTTACAGTCATTTCATTAGTTAGTGTCAAGAGTTAGGACCAGAATCTAGGTCTCTTGACTCTCAAACTAATGTTCCTTCTACTATGCTTTTGCTATTTAATAGATCAAATAGGGATTTTTCATTTAAACAACAAAGAGGATCTACTTTTGTTTTACTTCTTGGTTTATATAAGGAAGGTTTAATGGTTATTTAAATTCTGTAGCCCTTTGAAAAAGCTTATCAAACAAAATGGAATACATAAAGATAAATTTAATATTAAAAACTATTTTTGAGTTCAGCGAATTTATTATTTTTAGATCTGTTCTCTCTCTCTCTCTCTCTCTCTCTCTCTCTCTCTCTCACCTTTTCCTCTTCACCTCTTCTTCTCTCCCTCTTCATCTTTTCTTCTTCCTCTCTGTTTTCAGATTTGTTAGGTTTTTCTTTGGTAACCTTTTGATAAAGGTATTTTTTTTTTTTAAATCAAATCTTTGTGAGAAGCTGCTTTTTTGATTACAACTTGCTTTTTCCATAGGTATGGTCCTCATTCGAAGTGAGAATGGACAGTTGTTAATGCTTCCTCAACAGACCTTGGCACAGATGCAGGCACAAGCCCATGCTCAGACCCAGCCTCAGAATACCATGGCACCACGCCCTGCAACTCCCACAAGTGCCCCTCCTGTTCAGATATCAACTGTGCAGGTGAGTATACAGATTAGTACTTAGATATTTTGTTGTTTTCTTGTTTTCATCTTTGTGAGATATCATATTGATCTCACATTTCACATCTCACACTGCAAATCATGCCTCCTTTTGTGCCTTTTTATTCTGAACTATCTTTGGCCATATCTTTCTCTATTTCATAAAGGATCCAACCCATTAGAATGAAGCCTTTTCAGTACTTATAGGGTACCAGCGCAGCACTTGGGTTGTACAGTTATTTATAAATGAGCACAATTCTTCCAAAACACCTCTTTTAACAAGCCATTCTATTATTAATTTTGGATCTTGGGACATTTAACTCAAAACTCATGAGGCTCTCATATAGTGGTACTGCTGGTACCTCATGGTATAATTGTTGGGGATAAACTATAAGGTTATATCTCAGGATCAGACCCAGGATCTGTTGTGCATATTCCTTCCCTCTCTTTTTCCTTTTTGACCCTGATTCTTAAAGCAAGGCCTAATAAAATAGAGCAATTGTCCAATTCCTTCATTTTACAGATGAGGAAATTGAGGCTCACCAGGGGAACTGACTTCTTTATGATCACAGAATTTCAAAGTTAGAAGGGGTTCTGGGATGCCATCTAGTCACATCTGTCCTTGATTGGAGACTTCTTCTAAGTTGGTTTTTTTTTTTTTTTAATGTTGTGGATATGCCAGTCAGTATAAGTTTTACAGAGGTAGTAAGTAGCAGAGTCGAGATTCAAACCCAAATCCTCTACTCTAAATATGGCATTCTTTCGCAATATCATACTAAATTAGAGGGTAAATATTCACAAAGTATTTTAAAAAGCAGTTCATTCCATTTATTTAATTATAGGTCATTACATCTGTTTATTGATCACTTGCTAATTAAGTAAAGGTGGAGGTATGTAGGAGGAGAGGTTGTCAGAGAATTTTAAAGTGTGAGGATGCTCATGGCTGATTAAACTGCATTCTGAACTAAAGACAACATCCCAGAAATTAAGATGTAAATTAGCAGGAAAGTAAAATTAATAATAATTTGATTTTTATGCAACTTTTCATGGGTAAACTTTGCTTTTGATATATTCGGAGTAGATCTTACACTTATAATCTGATGATAATGACTGCCATTATTGAAAGAGTGGCAGTGATCACAGAAAGTTATACCTAAGAAAGCCAAAGGAGACCCTTGCAGGTATTACAGAGCTGTTAAAAGCTATCTGTGTGCCATATGCAAGTTTTGAAAATTGTGGTGTTACTGTCCTTTGAAAATAACAAAAGTCCTTTGACTTTGAGCCTTTACTGTGATATACTCACCTTGCACTTACTGAGCTATGTGCTTTGGTATTGTAAAACCTAAAAGCAATATTTTAAAATGCCATATCCTAGGCAGCTGCCTACTTTGTCAATTCCAGTTTTTACCCAAGCTGAGAGTTCGAGTCTTCTTAACAGTTTGTCTTCTTAACAGTTATTGCTAACACTAAAATGGAATTGGTTAGGTAAATTAACAAATGTTTAAAGTGTTGTAACACCTAATTTGTCATTGCATGTCAGGTTCTGGGAATCTGGTTTGAGTTATATGGGAAAAAAACCCGTCTTTTAGCTTTTAAGTTGGAAAATTTGGCAAATAGTGGCACAGATACTTGTAACTGCTTTAAATATTCAAATCCCATGGAGTTAGCTAAGAACTCTCCATTAAATGGAAACTAACTACGTAGTTCATTTTTAATGTGTGCTTTTAAGTAAGTGTGCAAGATTGCATGGATTGATTGTTTATTTGATTAGCCTCTTATGGGGTTCATGTGGAAAAATTAAAATCACATATGTTAGACTTTGAAAAGTGCAGAAGAATGTCAGAATTCTAAAATGTGATTGATTCTATGTTGGGGATCAAAGTTTTTTCTAATGGAACACATTGTCCTAAGGGAAGATTATATTAATACATTGTCTCTATTATAATTTTAATTATATTTATCTGCTTCTGTTCCAAGATTAATTGCTGGTGCTTAAAATGGGGACCAGCACAGAACCTGAAAACAACTTTTCCTACTACCTGAGCCATACCATCTCAAATAGTGAAAAGTGCAATATCCTATTTAAGGCAGGAGAGTATATATAAGTAGTGAACTTAGAAAACATTTCCTATTTTTAACCTTAAATAATCTAAAATGTTATTTTCCATGGTATAATAGTGTTATCCGACACTCCTCTGATAGCATGTGTTAAATAAAATGAAATATGAAATATTTATAGTCTCATTTTAGTTGTTGACTTTACATTTTATAAACCTATCATACACACTTTAGCTGTCAGCCTTTTTTCAGGAAAGCATAAAAACTGAGCTGATAGAGGCCTAAATATCTTCTGTTAATTTTGGGTTAACCAACAAACATTTTTACTGCTTTAGTACAGTTCTGTAGTCTTTATTAACACAGTAATAATTCATAGCAAAACTTTGATGTGACAGTTTTTCAGATGTTTCACATTTCTAAAAATATTCTCTTTATTTTAGGTAAAGTTATTCTAGTTTTACATACATTTGTTAGAGTTTATGAGAAGACTGGACTTTTGTTTTTAGCAAAACAGGTTTTTGATTACCTATAGGAATGTTTAAACAGCTGTGGTGTTTAAATTTATAAGGCGATTATTTTAGATGATGACTTTGTATTTTTTCTAAATCTATTTTGTACTGTATATGTTATAGAATTGATTTTTTTCATATGTTGGTCAGAGTATCCTGTCTATCCCACCCTATATACATATTAATGCCAGTGCTTATCACTGTGCTTTGGAATATAGTAAATGCTTAATGAATGCTTGTCGATACAAACTTTAGACAATTCTGGTTTCTTTTTCAGGCTCCTGGAACACCAATTATTGCACGGCAAGTGACACCGACTACCATAATTAAGCAAGTGTCTCAGGCACAGACAACGGTACAGCCAACTACAACATTACAGCGTTCTCCTGTAGTACAGGTGAATAGTTACTAAAAATGAAACTGTAATCCTGAAATAATTTTAAGAACTCTTTTAAAGCAGTAGGTTTTGATAATGGGTGGGGATGTAAACTGATTTATAATTAATGCCATGATTAGATGCTGCTTAAGCCTCATAAGTCTCTTATAATAGTTGAATACCATTTTATTTTGGGGTACAAACTATTGTTTGAGTCTTTTACTACTAAAGATTAAAAATGGTGAGTAAAACATTGTGTAACTTTTAATCAGCTCTGAGAAAGAAGTCATACCTATATTATATCTACAATCCTAAGCAATGGTAGTAAAATGACTGTAGAAAGAATGAAAGAAAAGTGAGAGTTTTCTGATTATTTGGGAGATCTGTCCTCAAATCACTGGATGCACATCAGACTCAAAAGTAAATAAGAAGAAATTTATTAGCTGTCTTTTTATTCTGTCTTGCTTATCCTTTTTCCAGCAGGTACCCAAGTGGTAAAGTAAGTAATTTTGGCCTATACAAGGATAGTTTTGTTCTAATTGATGAGTGAATATATTGCAGATAGCTTTCATATGTTTTAGCAAAATAAGAATGGGATTGTAGGTACTGTAAATTATTTGGTATTATTGGTCTCAGATTAATTGAAAATTAAGATACATTAAAATTTGTAGTAAAGTGATTTTTTTAAAAGAAAATTTAGAATAGATATTCTTTAAACATACTATTTATATAGTGAAACATCTTCATCTAATTAGGAAGAAGTTATTTTCCACTGAAATAGATAGTTTTGCTATCTAGGCAATATATTTATGGAAATTAACATGTATATTTAGAAAGTAAATTTTTGATTAGCATATTAGATAATCAAGTTTGATACTTTTTCCTGATATTCTAGAAAATCTTTTGAAAGACGATTAGAAATGTGTCACCTAAAAATTTTTATAGAGTCATAAAATCTTGGAGTTGGAAGGGATGTTAGAAAACATTTAGTTCAACCTATACTTGAGCAGGTACTCTATGATCTCCCTGACTAGAGTTCATTCAGCCTTTCAACTTCTTATGGAAGACCTCCAATGAAGGGGGATTTACTACCTCTTTAGAGAGCTTATTCTATTTTGGGGTAGTTCTAATTATTAGGAAGTGTTTCCTCAGATGGAATGGAAATCTCTCTTTTGCATCTTCCAAGTCTTTGTCTAAATCTTTCCCCAAGGGACAAGCAAATGAGTCTAATCTTTTCACATGATAACCCATCAAATACTTGAAGACTGCTAACATGTTCCCTCCCTACCCCTGCCAAGTCTTTACTTTGATCCTTGTCTGACGTGGTTTTAATTTCCCTCATCACCCTTCTTGGCTTCTTCTGGAAGTATTTTTGTTTGTCCCTGTCCTTCCTAAAGCATGCTCAGAACATAATAAGATAATTCAGATGTGGTCTGACTGGGGAAGTACTCTAACCTATCTTGTTCTTGTTACCCTATTTCTTTTAATACAGCCTGAGACTGCATTAGCTTTTCTTACTATCATATTATACCATTGGTTTATGTTGAGCTTGAAGTCCACTAAAAATCCCCCACTTTTCCCCATGGTAAATAAGTATTGTTTAGCTGCACCTTGCCCATTATGGAGTTGATTTTTTAAAAACCCAGTAAGATGTTGGAATTCATCAATATTAAATTTCAGCTCAGTAATTTGACCCATTGTTTAAGCCTCTTGATTTTTTTTTTTTGCATCTTGAGTCCTTCTTCCAGTAATTAGCAATTTCTCTCAGTTGTAGATTGGATACATATGCCATCATCCAAATCATTGATTAAAATTGTTGAGTGGAATAGGGCAAAGGACAGATTCCTGGGACATTCCATTAGGTACTTCCCTCCAGTTGACATCATTCTTTGGCTTGGGTTATTTAGCTGGTTTTAAATTTACCTAACTGTAATTCACATCTTTCAATTGGGTTTATAATGATACTTTAAGAGATTTTTTTTACCTACTGGAATTCAGTTATATACTATGTCTAAAGCATTCCCATGTTCTAGACTAGTAACTGTCAAAAAAAGAAATAGATTAGTTTGGAATTAGTCTGGACTTGTACATGATAAAGCCTTACAAACTCTAGTGCCTCCCTTTCTAAATGTACCTAAATAATTACTTTAATATTTTTTTCAGGAATCAGAGGCAGATTCATTAGCCTATAATTTGAAAAATCACTCCCCCCCCCTTTAAAACCTGTGACAGTTTTGTACCAACTTTCTTATTACCATAGTTTTTCTGAGATCATGTGTAGCTTGCTGTCACATCCACAAGTTCTTTCAGTACTTTTATGTTCAGAACGTAAACTGATGGGGGCATGTAGATGTTATCTTATAGTCTTCTCAGCTTATCTTGAATTTCATTTCACTGTTAGCCTTTTTTACTTAGTCTAAAATCATTCTGCTTTGTAGAGAAAACAGAAGAAATATGATTGGTTCTCTCATTTCTTTATAGTTGAGTATTTTTATCCCATGTATGTGAAAATAGCAACCCTATCTCTTCTTTGGTCTTCCCCTTGTCCCCAACATAGTGAAGAATTCCCCCTTTTTTAGTTACTCATAGCATTTATTGGTTTAAAATTATTTTTGGAGGTAAAATCTTTCTAAGAAGGTTGGTGGGATATTATAAGCAATATCACCTCATAAAACAATGAAATAGGGGAAGGAAAAACGAGTTTACATAAAACTTGGTGAGAGACTCAACTAAGCAAAATCATCCCAAGGGCATTTAAAAGTGAAACTGAAAGGACAACAAAGACAAAAAATGGAAAAGATCTGTGAAGATTTCTATAACAAACTGTTTTCTCCATCAATGACAGTGGAGCCACCACATTTGGACTCTAACATCACAGTCCCTGATGTGCTATAGGAAGAAGTGGAAATGACACTAAAGAAAACAAAGATGGGAAGAGCATCTGGACTGGACCAAGTATACACAAAGGAGGTCTGTGCTGGAGGTGATTCAATTTTGAGTGCATTGAGGGATTAATTCTCAAGGTATCTGAAAAAGGGAAGGATACTAAATGCCCGGAAAAAGTCACAGACCTTATTATTACCCCAAAAAGGCAACTGAGAAAATATCAGCAACCACTGACCCATGTGAATACTTTCTCATCTCTACAACATTTTTTATGAGATTTTCTATATTGAGGGCATCATTGATGAAAGCAGGAGAAGTGATTAGGCAGGCTTTTGCAAATATTCTACAGTAGACCACATCTTTACAGTTCCATAATTGACTGAAAGGTGTAGAGAATTCAGTATACCACTGTGCTCATTGTTTGACTATAGAGAATTTGATTTGCTTGACCAAAATACCACCTTAAAGAGTTTCCTTCAATAAGGTGTCTCCTTGCCATTTGTCAAAATCAAATAAAATTCTTTGAAAGATATAAGAACAGAAAGAACTTTTGGTTGACTTCCTGGTTATTAATAATGATTCATAGTGATGCATATGACATGATCCTTAAAACCAGTTGATGTATACTCATCAGAGATATTTGCCACCATCATGGAGATAGTCCTGTTCAGTGTACAGATGGAAGAGGGATTCTCTATAGATGGTGAGGTCCTCCAGATGTTCCTGTTTGAGGATGACATTGTGCTGACTACATCAAGACCTGGAACATTGCCTCCTAAATATGATCTAAAATCACTCTAAAGAGGTCGGCATAATTATCCACACAGGAAAAACCAAGTGGACAAAGAATTTTGCCTGTTGTCCATACTATGATATGTGTTTCAGTGGACAACCTATAGAGCTGGTTCATCAATACATATATCTTGGACATACACAGTGGATGGACAATAAGCTATTCCCAGAATTAAAGGGAAGGAGAAAAGTAGGCAGGATTGCCTTTAGTATTTGTATAGTACTTTCAATAACCCTGTTTCCTCCTGAATTAAAAAGTTCCTTTTTTTTTAAACAGCAGTATTCTTTTGGTGATACAATATGCTAAAAGCCAAGGAATACTACAATATTTGAAGAATTAAAGTTGAGGGCACCCGAAGGGTAATGGAGAATTGCATTGTTGGCATATGTAGGTTGCATCACATTGCCAAGGAAGAATAGCTTAGGAGGAGAGGCATAAAGGATGTCAGCAGGAGATAAATAACTGGAAAAGAAGGTGGGCTAGTCATATAGTGAGCACAAGGGATAAGTAAAGGACAGTGTGCATATGATGCCAAGAGATCTAGAGGAAGGCCCTAACATATTGGGTGGACCACCCTGCCCTGCCCCTGTGGAGGAAAGACATGGACAAAAGTACCATTGGATGAGAAGGCATGGATGGGTTCTGATCTGCACAACTGGAGGGAGAAATCACATCGATGAGCTCAAAGATCTGTCAGAGGAAAAAAAAAAGTCATTCATCACAAACCTCAGCTTTGTTTTAGCATTTCTCACATGCTTATCTGATACTCTTGTGTTCATTGCCAGTTATCTGTCCTTGTTTCCATCTTCTGTATATTGAAAAAAAAATCTATTGGTTGATGAATTTCCTGTGCAGCCACATCATTATCTTTATGTGGTTTCTTTTATTCTTTAGCAGAATTATTTGTGATCATGGTAGGACTTTAGGCCATCAGATCCTATCTTTTAACAGATATCTTTTACCCAGCTGTCCCCTTCTTATCTTATTAATGAACTTTAAGGTGGCATTGTCATTTACTTCTAAGATTCCTATCATTTCTAATACAAAAAGGTTATCCTTATTTGTCAGTACTAGATCCAGAGTAGGAGTTATTCTGCTTTTTGAAGAATGAAATTTATCACGATAGCAAGTCAGAATTTTCTTAGCCGTTCTGCTTATATCAGAGAGCTCAACATGTTTGTTTAGTTAAGATCTATCTATGTACAGTAGCTGAATTTTAGTTTTCTGTTCAAGGTTCTGCTTAAAGTTAATGATTGAAGATTAAATGAAACTAATTAATTAATAAGAGCAATATAATAAAGTATGGCAGTTGAATTAGATTAACTGACTTATTAAAGGCAAGCACCCAACTTAAAGATCCTGTACTTAGAAAAGACTGTCCTTATATCACATTTATTTGGGTTAGTAACTTTCTGAAGTTGAGATATCATGGCTAGTTATGCTTCAATGTAAATTAATTCCAGTTTTTTTCCCTCCTAACATCTGAGACCAGTTATAACAAGGGTATGCAAGTTTTGTTTGGAAGTAGGAAAAAAATCAGTAATTTGTGTACAGAGTGCCTAGGCTGGGTTGGTGTGGACAAGCGGTACAGAAAGTAAGGTGGGATGATAACAAAGACAGACTTTGTCAGTTAAGTTTTTCGTAGAATTGGCCCTACTCTTAGGAAATTGGCAGGGTACCCTTTCTCTTCTATGCCACATGGCTTCTGCTCCCAGGATTAGGGTGGGGTAGGTTTTTTTGTTTGTTTGTTTTCTTAGTGTTATAGTCTAGCCACATTAGTACTTAAATAAGCTTTTGTGGGCTGGCATAAGGAATCTGACAAGAAATTAGCATTGCTTCTATGGGTAAATATGTTGTAGATTCCAAACAATTTACCTACTAATGAACTTCTATGTGTATCCTGTTCATATGTTAGCAATTGCTAGTACCTGGAGAAAGAAAAGGAAATATTTGAAGGGTAGGTTTGCAAACAAAGAAAGTATATATTTAAAATATCAGTGAATATTTAGGTTAATATAAAATAGAACAGAAATCTTAGAAATGTGTTTGAGAGCCTGCAACTTGAGCTATGGGAGTTTAGTGTATGTTTGTTTAGCTCTGCCAAATTTGCTTGATAGATTTGTTAGCAATCATAGTAACAATTACTTTACTTTAATATTTTATTCTTGTCTAAAACCAACCAGCTTTCCTATTTATCACATCTTTTTGAAGACCCTCCTCTTTGTGACTCTTGATGAAATTAGCTTTTGAAGTTTTTTTTTTTTGTTTTTAAGGAATTGGAGACAGGATGGATGGATATTGTAGCAAAAGGACCTAGAACTACCCCGAGATTTAATAACCTTCACTTGTGACATATTTAATCTGTGTATTGCTTCTAATTTTAGCATGAATATCCTTATTGGAGGCATTTTGATATTTTTTAAGTCATTCCAGTCAATTAGTGAGTTAGAAAAATTTAAGATTAGGAGAGTTGTTATAGTAGAAAGACTACTGACTTGGAATCAAAAGACTGTTCAAATTCTAGATGCCACTTAATATAACTGTGTGACCTTCAGCAAATCACTTCACTTCTTTTGGTTTCAATTTCCTCTTCTGTAAAATAGATGGAACAAAGAATTAGATTACATTTTCCTGGTCCCTTCTAGTTCTGAAAATCTATGATTCTGTGAATTAAAGATTGATAAATTCGATGAGGAAAAGGGATGAGAGGGACAGTGGTTTTTGGTGTCCACTTTCCCTGAGTAACAGGGGTCCCATTTTACTAATTAAGAGAAATATTATTAACCTTTCTAGTCACTAAGATTTTAACACTGACTTCTTAAAGTCAAATTATTTTTAATTCCTAATTTTGAAAAGACCAAATTTTATCAATATCTGACACAAGTATAGAGAGTTTTTGTATTAGTGTAGTATTATGAAACTTTAGAGACATAAATGTTTAATGCTATGCCATCTTATTCAAATTATTAGAACCTGTGCAGTCTTCAGTTAATAAATCATGTTTGTGACTCACTTTTCATTTTAAACCTGAGTACTTTTGTGCCATCCAGTGGTTAGGTTTCAGTATTGCAATATGAGATGATTGGTTGTAGCTCTATGTAGTACTAATTTTGATATTTCTAGTAGCTGTAGGAAGTTAAATTAACAGTAGCTATATCTGAAAGCTGACTTTGAATTCATGATGTGCAGTTACCAATTATTTCATATTTGTTGTAGCCTCAGATTGTTCTGGGTGGTACTGCACAGACAGCTGCATTAGGAACAGCCTCAGCTGTACAGCCTGGAACTCCTCAGAGGACTGTACAAGGAGCCACAGCAACTTCTGCTGCTGCCACAGTAAGATCATGCTTTCACTCTTCTCATTCTAAAGCAGGGGTTCTTTACCGTTTTGGTGTCATCGATCCCTTTTTTGCCTTCTGGGGAAGCCTTTGGAACCCTCCTCAGAATGATGTTTTTAATGCATAAAATATATAAAATTGCAAAGGAACCAGTTATAGTGAAAATAAATATGATCTTTTTTTCCCATCTAAGTTCGTGGAACTGCTGAAATCTAGGGCATTAATTCCTTAGAGGTTCATGGACCCTCAGTTAGGAGCACCTGCTCTAAATAGATGAGTAGATACACAATGATAATATGCTAGTCAAGCACATTAAGGGTCTATTATATATAATTAAGAAAATGATTCAATTAATAACTAGTTTACATTTATATGTTGCTTTGAGGTTTGCAAAGTACTTTCTGTTTCTCCTCACAAAAGCCTTGTGAAGCCGGAAGCAAACCTTCACTTATATTCTTATCCTAATTTTGCATGGTGACATGGAATTGACTCTGGATTTGTGAAAGTTATGCCAACAGAGCATAGACTTTTGAAGGACTCTGTACAGGTTCAGTAATGGACTTTGTGTCTGTTGTCCAAGGACTAATGTAGCTGAATTGGACAGACTGATCACTGTAGTGTTGGTGCAACAACTCATTAAATAGAGTCCCAAAGGGTGGAAGGATTGTCATCAGCATTAGTTTCAGGAATACCCATACCACTGAAATCACAAATCACTTATTATTTTTAGAAAGGGAGCAAATCACAGCTCTTGTTATAGTTTTTCCAGTGATAAAAATCTCTATTTAGTTTCAGTCCTATTATATATACACAGGGATCCTCAATTTATGCTGTACTTTCACTCCAAGGCAAAGTTAATTTTTCAATATACAAAAAAAGAACCCATTTTATTTTGCTTTAAAAGACTTTCATGCCAGAATTTGAAAGGTATGATTTTTTGCATCTTTATGAAAATAACTTTAATTAAGAAATATAAAGTAAAAGAAATGTACATACTCCAGTGGGACTAGACGCTATTAATGAGAAATTGCATTTTTAATACTTTTTGGGTTGCTTATTTATTTTTATATTTAACACAGGAAACTATGGAAAATGTGAAGAAATGTAAGAATTTTCTATCTACATTAATAAAACTGGCTTCATCTGGTAAACAGTCTACAGAGACAGCTGCAAATGTCAAAGAATTAGTACAGAACTTGCTGGTAAGAACATTTTTGAACAATAGCATTTTGCCTTAGGATACATTTTGATGCCAAAAAAAAAATTGTGCTATGATGTGACAATATATATGGCAGGTGTGAAAAGAAAATACATCTCAAAATCTGATGGAACTAAAAAGTATTATTTGGATAAGGTTATGATGGACTAGATTCTATTTTTTTGGTCAAAATTATAATGTATTTTAGATTGATAAATTTAGAAGGACAAATTTGGACTTTATGAGGACAGCTTCCAGAGGAAGCCCAAACCCAACTTTACCTCCAGTTTTGATGATTTCCAGACTGATCTGACTTCATTCTGACCATTCTTCTCATCCCTTTCCACCAGAACTCAAACTCTCCCTCTGGGACCTTGAAGCTCTGATAGCTGAGCTTTCCCCTTATCTTGTCCAGAATTAGGCCTCCATGCCACTTCTTGGTCATTTCTAAACTGTGCCCGCCTGTACTTTGGTTATTTTCCTCATCTTCTTCCTGTCAGAATTACAACTCTCTCCCTGGGGAGTGTGGGTTCTCATTAGGTTAACTTTATTTTTACTGGAACCAGGCTACCATGACACCTGATGCTGCCATGAAGTAAGCTAGGATGCGTGGCCATTTTCTATCTCCAGCACCCTTGACATTATACTTAGGCAAGGGGACTGGTGCCATTGAAGGACCATGTCTGATTCTGCTGAGAGGTTTCTGGTTTACATTTTGTGCCTTTTTTGGGAAGAAGAGATCAAATAAAGATTAAAATAAAATGCAGGTACCAGAGTTGAAGATATTTTAATGTGTTTATAACGGGTTAGCACTCTGCTACCCCTTTATGAAGTGTGAAAAAATTCCTTAATTGAATTAGGATGAGAAACTGATTTGGCTGGGCAAAAGATTGTCCATGCCCTTAAGAGACAGTTGAGTTAATCAGTTTTAGACTTGAGGTCATTCAGCAGGTGGCAAAGACACTTGATTTGTACATAAATTGGATACACATTCTCTATGGAGACATAGAGCCACCAGCATTTTAGGCAGGAAGCAACTTCAAGAAACAAGAAGTATGACTGCAGAAAAGAGAGATGACTATGGATTGAAGAGAAAACAAGCTGTTATTTTGAAAGTTGAGCTGCAGAGAGATGAGCCCATTTGCTTGTTGTGAGGAAATTGTCAGAACTAGATCATACCTCAGAAGACTGATTCTGAGGATGGCAAAATTGGATATTGCCACCTACCAATGAGTCAGGAAACTCAATCAATGTATCTAAGTCACAAGGGAACTCTTATGCAGATAATTAGGGAAGGGCTGAAAAACAGAGACAACTCCTTCCCAACATAGTGATCTGGTTACAGTCGCCCCAGGAGAAGCGTGGGTAGCTCTAGAGGACTATGATGGTCAACTTGAAAGATCTGTAAACTCTGGATTAGCACAACTGACCAATATGAAGTCAGCTCCTGTCAGATCTAATAATCTAGTTGCATAGGGGAACATAGGGTCTTTATTGGAGACTATAATAGGTTAAGTCATACATAAATTTGGGATTATAACTGTAGGTCAGCAGATATTAATAGCCATCCAAAAAGCTCAAGAGAATATAGAAGGAGTTCAAGGATTACTTGACTTGTGAACATGCCTTTGATGACTCAGGAAAAATGGGAAAGACCATATACTTTTGGGAGTATTAGTTACTTTGACCACATTTGTCCCTTACATGTATGTCCCATTGTCATTGTACTCTTAAATTTATGCCCATTATTCCTGTTTGTAGAAGAATATGTCCCGGATTTATGGGGAAGGGGGGGGGGGGAAGATGTTTTGTAGCAATTTTTTTCCTATGTAATTTTAATGAATGTAAACTGTATTAAACTTTCCATTCTAACCAGGTGGTGAATTTGATTATGAATGTTATTTTTTTTAGGATGGTAAAATTGAAGCAGAAGATTTTACCAGCAGGTTATATCGAGAACTTAATTCTTCACCTCAACCTTACCTCGTGCCTTTCCTGAAGGTAATTTATACATCCTTAATCCTTTGATTCTTTTTCAGTATTCATGCACTTGGAACAATGAGAAGGAGCATGGTTTTTTTTTTTGGAGGAACAAAAAGTGTAAAGTAGTTCTGAAGCTGTGTGTGTATGCTTAAATTGAGTTACCTGCCCAGATTTATCAAAGTCTTTTTAAAATCTAGCTCCATGACATAATTAAGTAGGTTCTTTAAGAAAAGATTCCCTGAAAATTATTAGATATTACAATACCATGAAGCAGTATGTGTTTTGACTACCTTTAGGAAAATAAGGAAGCTTAGGTTTCTGGGATTTGCCAAGTAAATATAACTCTTAGTTGCTTTGTGGACAATTTAGGTATGAATCTAGGGATTGACTAAAAGAAGGAAAGAGAACTTTTCTTATTCTGGGAGGCAGTGCCATATTCATATTAGGAATTAAGAAGAAACAAGACTTTGTTAGCAATATGTTTCTGGAGAGAAATTAAGGGTACAAGTGGTGCTAGATTTTGTATTTGGGATATTTTTGTTAATAGCAACAAATTAGACATTTAGAAAATATTTTTATAGATTTAATGTGTTTTTAGGAGCCATATAAAAATCTCTGTGAATATGGGAGAC
>CM053585.1:199460128-199495054 GCA_028646515.1 Pseudochirops corinnae | reverse complement strand
CCCCCCCCCCCCCCCCCCATGCCACTGCCTTTAAAAAACTTTATTATTTGTCGAAACAAATTTGAAAAAAAATTTTTAAAAACTATTATATGAGTGAACTTCATCCCATTTTCTTGCCTATTTCAGAGGAGTTTACCTGCCTTGAGACAGTTAACACCAGATTCGGCAGCTTTTATCCAGCAAAGTCAGCAACAACAGCCCACAACGCAGGCAACAACTGCCCTGACAGCAGTGGTGCTGAGCAGTTCAGTTCAGCGCACAGCAGGGAAGACTGCTGCCACCGTCACAAGCACTCTTCAGCCGCCAGTCATCAGTCTGACACAGCCCACACCAGTCAGCGTTAGCAAACAAGGACAGCCTACACCTCTGGTATGGAAAGGGAAGGACGTTTTCTATTAATTCACAGTTGGCAGAGTATAATATTGCCTTTCAATCTTTTAAATCAAGCATTTAGCTCAGCAGAAACCTTTTTATGAACATTCAAAGAAAAGTCCTGCTAGGAAGAAAATCATCTATTATTTTAAATAGTTAAGATGTACATAAGAGATTAAAGCCCTATAATTTTCTGTTTTATTTCCCGATAGAAAGAAATAAGCATAAGCAAATTTCCTTTAACCATTGACATATCCATATCATTAGTATATATTATTGATTTAAATGAATAACAAATACTTTAATGAGTCTTCAGTTTGCTACTATCTTTGAGATATATTTTCGGTCATATTTTCTAAGAGTTTTCTATCCTTTGAAAGAAAAATACCACTAGTAATAGTTGTATTGGTTAACTATCATTAACTTCGTTACATGCAAGAAATTTTGAAGGTGCCTATATCTGCATTGATATATTCATGTATAATACACATATGTATACATGAATGTATATATTGCACAGATTTATGCACACATGTATATATACCCATATCTGCCTAGACTCAGAGAGAGAGAGAGAGAGAGAGAGAGAGAGAGAGAGAGAGAGAGAGTGTGTGTGTGTGTGTGTGTGTGTGTGTGTGTGTGTGTGTGTGTGTGTGTGTGTGAAATTAATGCCTGGTTGGTACCAATTTTACCATTGTATTTATATTAGTATCAACTTAAGGTGCACAGTGTGCTGCTTTCCATATAGCAATCCTATAACGGTAGGGGCATTTTACAAATGTAGATACTGAGGCATGTGGTGATTAAGAGAGTTGAGGTCATCTCAACTCCAATTCCATTGTTCTCTCCATTATACTACCTCTCACATAAACACTTAAATTATAGATTTTAAAGGTTGCAGAAATTTTCAAGTATTCTCTTTCCACTCTTCTCTCTGCTCCTCATTCATCCCACCTTAAACCTCTCAGGCCTTTCTGTTACGTTGTATTGCTTCTTCATAACTTTTAAAAAAAAGAATCAGTGCAAGGTATCAAATGTTAAGAGCTTATTGAAGAGAAAATGTACAATGAAATTCAAACTAAACTGGAGTAGAAAATAAGATTTTAGGAAGCCATTGTCTTCATTACTCAAATTAAGCTCCTTTTGTATGATCATTTGTTTGGGACACTTAATAATACAGTGGTAATTGGAAATGATTTAAAAAAATAAAAACTTAATAAATCTTTACTTTGTTATATTCAGGTCACTGAGATGAACATAGAAATGAATGGGACACAGTCACTGCCCTCAAATTGCTTAGAATTTAGTAGGGACCATAAGAACACAAATAATCATAGTAAAATATAGAGTGGGGTAAGCTGCATATAAGAAGTACAAGTATATAGGGCTGTGCAGGTTCAGAGCAAGGAAAGGCCACATGTAACCTTCTTGTGAACCAGGATTATTTCTTTGTATTTGTATCCCTAGTGGCTAGTACAGTGCCTAGCGCATAGCAGGTATTTAGGGAATTTCTTAGAAGTCACATTTGAATTGGGTATCCAAGGATGAGTAGGATTTGGGCAGGCAGAGGTGAGAAAGAAGACATTCAAGGCAAAGAAAACAACAGCATGGAAAGGGATGGAGGTGGGAAAGTTTAGGGCATGGTTGTGGAGCATCCACGTGTCAAGTTTGGCTCCCAGTTAGCATCCTCATGAGTGAAATGGTGAGAAGCAATTTGGTGTACTGAGTAGAAGGAGCGAGCAGTAAATCAAAGTCAGACTTGGATTCAATTTCTAGCTCTTATACTAATTAACTGTGGGACTCCAGACAAGCACCTAATCTTGCTGTCTAGATTTTTTTATCTGTAAAGTGGGGATGATACTTCACAAATTCACAGGGTTCTTTTGAGTATTTACAAAATGATATAAATGTAAAGCTATAAAGTGCTATTATTAGCAGTTTTATGGGGGTGGGTAGGTAAATTTGGACCAGATTATAAAGAGCCTTGAATGCCAGGCTGAAGGTTTGGAGATACACAATAAAATTTTGAAGTAACACGTTTGTAATTAATTTCACTGTGATCAAGACAGATTAATTTGTAATTATCAGTTCCATTTTGATACAAAAGACAAAACCTAAACAAGTATGCAAAGCATATTTCCCTAAAACAATTTAGCACAATACGAAGAAAAAAAGGGAAATTGTTACATGCAACCACACAGTAATTTGTGATTTGTCAAAGTAAAGGAAGACTGTATTCTTTAATTTTGACAAATATACAAATAGTTTTCTTTATATTTGACCTCAGTTTTGTTGCTGTTTAATGTTATTTTCATTAATATACCTATGGTCAGTGTGCATGCATTTCTTTGGCTCTGCTTCATTCTGCATCACTTCATACAAACCTTCTATTTCTATGGATTTTTAATATTTATAATTTCTTATGGTAAATAATATTCTCTGCACTTTCTTAACTTCTTTGTTTGGTATTCACCAATCATTAGGTGCATATTTTGTTTCCAACTTTTTGCTATTACAAATAGAGTTGCTATGAATATTTTTGAACAGTTGGATCTTAAATAGGTTTGAACAGCTTCATAACTTTTTCCTTATAACTTAAAAATTGCTTTCCAAATGGTTAGATCAATTCACAATTCTAACAGCTAATGAATTAGCATGCCTGTTTTTCCCATGCCCCATCAATATTGAATTTTTCCATCTTTTATTATCTTTGCCACTGTGATGGGGGTAAGAATGTAAGTCAGAATTATTTTAATTTGCATTTGAATGAGTGTGCATTTCTCTGATAATTAACCATTTTGAATATTTTTTAAAATGGCAGTTGGTAGAGTTTTTTTTTTGACTGGTTTTTCACGTCTTTGATCCTTATTTATTGGGTATTGGCTCTTAAATATTTGTGTTAATTTCTTGAAGATTTTGCTTGTCAGAAAAGTTTGTCACAGAATCTTAATGCATTTCCCTCCTCCTCAAGGATTTATTTAAATAACCTTTGAGAACAGAAGTCTAAATTATTAATACAGTTTCTAATTATACTTCCTTGTACCTGTCTTTTTTATTATGCTTATATAATAAAAATTCAGGTACATATATGTGTGTATTTAAATATAGATGTATGTGTGTGCATATATTCACATACAAATATTATTTTTCTAGGAATTAAAGAATCAAATATTGTGATAATATAAGTGAATAAGACACTATAGTTTGGAAAGCATGGTATTTGCATTATGGGAACATATTCAGTACTCTTTGGCCTTTTTCCACTAGGTTATCCAACAACCACAGAAACCAGGGGCATTGATAAGACCTCCACAGGTAACATTGACACAAACTCCTATGGTAGCATTGCGACAGCCACACAATCGTATCATGCTCACTACTCCTCAGCAAATTCAGCTAAATCAGCTTCAAACAGGTAAGGCTACTTACTTTTTTTTGTTGTTGTTGGCAGTCAGGGTTGAGTGACTTGCCCACAGTTACACAGCTAGTAAATGTCAAGTGTCTGAAGTGATATTTGAACTCAGGTCCTCCTGACTCTAGGGCCAGTGCTCTATTCACTGTACCATCTAGCTGCCCCTAAAATTTTTAAGGAGAAAAAAAATTAGTACCTTCCAGGCATATTCCTAAATAATTGCTTAAGAGGAAAGCTTTCATGTATTATTGAGGCTTATAATGTTGAAGTGTATTAAAACAAATCTTAGTAGTTTAACTTTTTTTTGGTTACCATTGACTTAAATATACAAACTCAGAATAAGTGACACACATGTGATAAAAATTTCGAGTTGTTTTCAGTATGTCTGTTTTTTTCCTGTAGTTCCTGTGGTCAAACCTGCTGTATTACCAGGCACCAAAGCTCTTTCTACTGTTTCGGCACAAGCAGCTGCTGCACAAAAAAATAAACTTAAAGAACCTGGAGGTGGTTCTTTCAGGTACAGATTATGCTTCATCACATGTGCTTTTAAAGAAGCAAAGAGACTTTAAAAGCATCACTTATTCGTCTTCTTAATATCTGATTTTGATAGATCTTGTCAGGTCAATTGATTAAACAGTTAGGAAGCATTCATTAAGCATCTCTTGTGTGTTAGGAATTGGGCTAAATACTGGGGATCCAAAGACAAAAAATAAAACATTCCCTCTACTTCAGAACTCTGGGCACTAATGGCAGATGAACATAGTGTCCTCAGAAGCTCTGAAGTTCTCCAGAGTATGGCTTTTCTCCCCTGCAGCATCCATTTTTTAAAAGGATTTTAAATTTGATGATCCATATTTAAATGGTCAGGATAGGCTAAGTAAGCCTCATGATGGAGGGAGGTGGGACTCATGAGAGATGAAAGCTTGATGATAGCTTTTTATTATTATATGAAGCTATAGGAATATGTATGTATTTTTAACTTTTTTTTTTTTGCAGTTTGACCTAATAACAAGTAGATAATTGAAAGGTGAATGCAAGCTTTCAGAAAATTTTCAAAAACCAAACAAAAAACCAAAACCTCAAAGCCAAGAATAGTATATTTATATAGCCTCCTAGGACTCAGGCCCAGTTCCTGCCATATAATATCCTAATTCTTTCTTTAAAAAAATGATTATCATTTAAAAAATAAGAAAAGACTGTTTCCTTTGAATTTTGGGGCGCATTTATAGCGGTGCTTCAGATCTTTCAGGGAACAAGGAGAAGAGATTATATTTTGAGTACATTTGCCTTTTTTTTTAAAGTTTTTTTTATAGTTTGTATTTTTCAGAGGACCTCTGTTTCTGCTTCATCACTGCCTTCCCTCAGCAAAAACAAAAACCTCTTGGAAAAAAAATATGTGTGTGCTTTCCCGCCCGTAAATCCCCTGTGCAGGTATAATGTTCTTTTCTCTTTTTTCCTCAGGGATGATGATGACATTAATGATGTTGCATCAATGGCAGGAGTGAACTTATCAGAGGAGAGTGCAAGGATATTGGCAACAAATTCTGAATTAGTGGGCACATTAACAAGATCTTGTAAAGATGAAACCTTTCTCCTTTCAGCACCTTTACAAAGAAGGATATTAGAAATAGGTATGTTGATATTCAAAAGAACTGTATTAGTATTACTTATAAAGAGGTATTCTGACCAGTAGCTTAAATTTTTACTAAGTATAAGTGGTTCCAGTGGTCTTCATATGAATGAATCTGCATATGTTTGATACGTAGCCTAGCTTGTGTGTTTCATAGTGATCATTATCACTAGTTGGAAAGTTAGTACGATTTTTTTTTTTCCTAATGTGAGTGTGGAATACTTTTCTCCTTATTTAGTACAACTAAACTTGAGTGATTGGGGAGGAAAGTCTGAAAAAAATACAAGTCATGGAGTGAAGGGTTTAAACATTATGGGAACTCTCACAGTGTAAACTTTGACCCTAGGTAAAAAGCATGGAATAACAGAACTGCATCCTGATGTAGTAAGTTACGTGTCACATGCAACACAGCAAAGGCTACAAAACCTCGTAGAAAAAGTATCAGAAACTGCCCAACAAAAAAATCTTTCTTATAAGGTAATGACACTTTATTTTATTAACAAGGGAATTAAGGGGGTCTAGACAATAGGCTGGCTCTGACAGAGGCTAGGTAGAAACATTTTCAATATAAACTAAGGGGGCTGAGGTAACTCGGGTGCCATTTATATTTCTTTTGAGAATATTTTGAGTTTTTCACAATAATAGCTTTCAAGGAAATTTTCATTGCTTTCGTTCATGGTGTTCTAAGTTGGTGAAAGAGACGTGGGGAACTGAATGACGGTTACACTGCGGGCTAAGGAAGATGGTTAACAGATGACTGCTTTGGAGATTAGAGGATCGTTTAGTGCTGTGACTCAGTTATCTTTTCAAAATAGTCACATCAGTCTAGTCAATACATAGGACAAAAGACTTTATATCCAAGCACTTGACATACTAAGGTGACTGGCTAGTCACAGTACCTGCATAGCTGTTACATTTTCTTTTTCTTTACACACACCTTATCCCATTCCTTCCTTCTATATGCCTATCCCTGACTGATGGAAGATTGGAAGAGATTACCATGACACTCAGCTTCATCTACTCATTGAACCAAAAATATAAATTTGAGCACCATAAAACTCCTAAAACATCAAAATATAAATTTGCACTCAGAAATTATATGGATGACCATTTTTTAGGAGGTATTCTAGCAGTTAAGACTAGCCAGCAATAGGGAAGCATTGTGAGCTCTAGTTAATATTCACATAGTAAACATCCATATTTTATTTTTATTAGTTTAATTTTGTAAAGAAGGATTCTCAAATGGTGATATTCAATTTTTACTTTCTATGAGATATTACTTTCTTGACATTTAATGTTAGAATTAAAAGTCATATTCTAGTGAGATTAGAGAACAGGTCATATTTGCTTTGGTGACTAAAAATGAACTCTAGAAAAAGGTCATGGAAGGGAATTAGTATTAGTCATACAGTATCTTGTTCAGATGTGTTGTACAAGCTTCTACATGTTATATTTTCAAACTTGTGATAAAGAGAGCTCTTGCTTTTCTTGTAGGATGATGAAAGATATGAACAGGCAAGTGATGTCCGGGCACAGCTCAAATTCTTTGAACAGCTTGATCAAATTGAAAAACAGAGGAAAGATGAACAAGAGAGAGAAATTTTAATGCGAGCGGCAAAGGCAAGTGCTTGGATTTTAGACCTAATGGGGTTTGTAGAGCCAACAAAATTAAATGTTTCTGCTGGCTCTCACTGCAGGGGCCATTCATTTCTCCTTCATAAAAGTCAGTGTGAAGGCCACTTTACTGTCTTTGGAAGCAGAGTGCTCAGGTTCAAATCCTGCCTCTTTTACATATGAACTGTGTGACCAACTGGATAGGTTTCATTTGGGAATCCTAAGAATTCTTTCTCTAAGAACAGTTTATTAAGTCGAATGTTTCTTGAGTTTTTCAAGTTTCTAACGTTGGATTATCCACCCCATCCCCACCCCCCAAAAAAGAAAATTGTGAATCACAGCTCTTGTCTTTCTTCACTCCTAGAATAAAACAAAAAATAAACCTATGAAATGGTCACCCCTGACTAAGACAAGATTCTGAATTTGGGTTTTATCCTAAGATTTTTTTTATCTTGAAAGTGTTGATTTGTGCATCATTATCAGTATTACTTAATTGTTTACTAGGTATAGGATGCTTTTCTAGTTCCATAGAAGACTTGATTCAGCTGTTCAGCAGTTTTTGTGCTAAGGGTTGCATTTTGGCCTAGAAAAAAGTGAAAATTCCCCCAGGTTGATTAAACCTAATTTTCACAAAGTTTTTGAATAATATTTAGTTAATTTGGATTCTAAACAATTTAGATCATATTCCCAAATTTCATACGGATAGTAAAAGTTTGCTATAACATAGTTCTCATCTTTCATTACAATTTTGTGCTTAACTTATAGGACTCTGATTGAATTGTGTTTAATATCTTAAAATGATCAGGAGGAAAATTTTATTATTTCATTAGGACAAAGATTATGTCTTCTCTTTTGCATCCCTTAGCACCAAACAGTGTTCATTTTTGTTGACTGTTTTCAGAGAGGCTTCTTTCCCCCTCTAACTTGCAACCCTAAAACTTTTAACTATTGACACATTAAAAAGTCCTTAATTCTAGAAATTAGGGTCATTTGACACACCTGTGAAGTGCATGTTGACTCCATTGGTGGTAGTTTCATGATAAAAAATATAAAGGAGAAAATAACTTCTAGGCAATAAAATATGAGCTTTGAAAATGGAAAAGTTTTGGTTGAAACTTAATTTCTCGTTCTTCCTCCCTTTTCCCTTTTTATCCTTTCAAAATACAGTCTCGATCTAGGCAAGAAGATCCAGAACAACTTAGGTTGAAACAGAAGGCAAAGGAGGTATGTTTTGTTATATTTTGTATTGTATTTTTATATAACATGTGTAATAAATAATTATAGTTAACATTTTCTTTTGCTTTTTCAAAAACAGATGCAGCAACAAGAGCTAGCACAGATGAGGCAAAGGGATGCCAACTTAACGGCATTAGCAGCAATTGGTCCTAGGAAGAAAAGGAAAGTGGATTCTCCAGGACCTGGATCAGGGACAGAGGTACAGTAGAGTTTTAGAATTTTAGAGATCATCTATCAACAAGTTAATTTTTTTTATTCAGATTATATAAGCAGTTTCACTTTGCCAAGATGTTTGGTGACTGCAGTTTAGGACGAGGGGATAAGACTAATTTTAAAGTATGTAAATAAGAGTTGAAAAGGAAGTGACGTGAAATTTTAACATATTAAAAAATTATTAGAAACCTAACCTTGAATATCAATAAAAACAACTAAACTCTTAGTTAACTAAGCTAATTAATCAGTTTCAGTTGTATAAAGTAATACATTTTTAGTCTTTCTCTTTAAATCCCTATTAGGATTCTTTGTCCATTCATTATTATTCACTTTTGCCTATGATCATAGTTACTTTGAATTTTGTCATAAATATCTTTCTAGATTTTTTTGTATTCTTCATACTAGTTAGTCTTAATGGCAGTATAAATGTTCCATTACATTAATGCATCCTGATTTAACCATTTTCCTGTCATCAAGTAGTTAGGGTACTTCCAGTTTTCGGTACATATTATCTAGTATTGCTATGAAATTTTTAAAACACATTTTTTGGGGTTTGATTTTGATAACATTTTAGGGATGTATTCGCAACAATTAAATTATTGGGTCAAAGGGATTATTTTTTATTTTTTTACTTTTACTGTGTACTACCAGATTGTTCTCCAAAAGGATTAAAAAATTTTGGATTTATACCAGCAGTGAACGAATGTACCTTTTTCTCTGTACACCTCAGGGTACCTACCACTTGCATTTTTTGATTGAAAATTTTTTTGATAATTATTAATACCTTAGGTAGAAATTTGAGTTTGAAGTTTTCTCCAGTTTGATTTTTATGATATATATTGCTCTTGTTTCCTTTTTCTGTGTTAATAATGAAGACCAAACTGTTATTCATCTACTTGGACAGTAGTGGAAACTGAAACAAAATTTGTGTCCCAGTTGCTTGAAAAAGTATTAACTTTCAAACCTAGATGAACAACTTAGATTGCCTGTAATTTTTAGGTAGATCACTTCAGAATTTCACAAGTTTCCCCAAAGAAATGATTTACATTATACATTCCAATCTCTCTTAGAATATTTGTTATGATATTAATGCTGTGCACTGATGGCTGCTTTGGGATACAGGTCACTCACACATATCCATCTTTGGATGATACTTGATTTGATCCTAAGATAACAAATAGGTCCTAATTTGAAAGTGTTGTCACTTTACTTTTGTTATAATCCCTTTATATCTGAACATGCTTTGAGAGAACATGGGTCTAGGTTATGACTTGAGAAGAATATAAAAGAGGACATTTCTCTTTGATTCTTTGGTAGATTTCTAATAGGTTAATCTGGGTAGTCTTTCAAGCAGTAGAAGTCATAATGCAAACATGTCTTCTCATCTCCTATGACTTGATCATGTTCTTTAAGAGGTCTCACCACACTATGCTGGATGCCTTTCTTTAGGTCTTTCAACATGACATGCCTACCAGTGTAGTATGTGAGGTGTCCATTTTATTTTCTGTTGCTCACACTACATAATCAGTCTGACTCTTTTTCTTGTTATACACCATCCTTGGTAATTTCATGTACCTTGTTTATGCACACCATGTGTTTTCCAAAGCTCTTTGGGTGACCTGCAATTTTGATTCTTCTGGCATTGCCGTGTTGTCCAGGTCGCTATGTGGTGCAGTGGATACAGTGCTAGACTTAGAGTCAGGAAGACCTGAGTACAAATACCCCCAGGCATTAATTAGCTGTGGGACCTGGGGAAAGTTACTTAGTTTTAGTTTCCTCATTTATAAAATCCTACTTTCCAGGATTGTAGTGAGGACCAAATGAAATAATATTTGTAAAGTGTTATTCACAGTCATATAGCGTTACCCAAAGAGTACTTGTGTTCAAATAGATAGGTTTTTGCTTTAGAGAAAAACTTGACCTCATTGAGGGTGATTTTCAATTTCTCAAATGCTTTTCAACTTACTTTTTATTCCTATTCAATTATGGGCCTAGTTCATTGTCCATGTGTATTATATATGTCCAAGATACTTGTATCCAACTTCCTATCACTGAATAATAAGTATTCTTCATTTACCAATTTCCTACCACAGAACAATGGATATTCTTCATCTACTCAGTTCTCCTTCCGAGAATTAGGCTGAATTTCTCTTTTAGCATAATAACATATTTCTAAAGTAAAGGTTAGTTTATAAATGGTTGACTTATTCACTTAAATAGTATATTTGAATTCTTTTTTGAGAGGGTGTGGTCTGTTACATTTGTCCTTTCATTGTTTAATGTGAAAACAAGAATATTAGGATACCTTTGGAAAATTGTCAAATCAAAGTAAATAGCAGTTACATTTCTCTAACGATCAAAAGAGGATTTGACACTAATCTTTAGCCTGTGTATTAGCTTGTGTTCTAATATTTGAGGAAAACATCATTGCTGCTGATTTGAGGGACTTGAACCTGTAATAATCATTATGATTTTGGACCTGTTTCCTTTAGATCGCCTCTTTCCTTCAACCTTTTCCAGCCATTAAGACCAGCTACAGTGCTTCACCTCATACTCCTAAATTGCTTTAGTCACTAAAGAGAAGGCCTTTAACAAATAGGCTTAGTTCTTATGTAGTGGGAAGAAAAGGTCTTCCTGACCTATCTGTTCTTGATTCAGGTCATTCATCATACATGTATTGAGCACCCATCATGTGCTAGAAATACAAAGACAAAAATAAATATGTCGCCCCCAAGGAGCTTACATTCTGCTGGGGGCAAAATAATTTGTTTTAATGTAATAGCTTTCAAGAACTGAGTCACCATCACACCATGATGAGATATCATCAGATTGAGATGTGGTTGGACAGTATGAATGAATGAAAGAACGTTTATTAAGCACTTATGAGCTAAGTGCTGAGGGTACAAATCGAAAAAGATTTGTTTTCTGCTTTCCAAGAGCTCCCAGGCTAATTGAAAGGGATTGCACATATAGGAGGATTCAGGTGCAGGGGATATGGCAAGGCCTAGGAGAAGTTCTTAGGGTGCATTGTGAGGTTGGGAGAGGAGGAAGTCCGGCTTTTAAATAGAAAATAGTTTTATCCCTCTTAGTGCAGATATGTTGCAAATTATAAATATTAACTACAAGATAAGATATATGTAGGAATTTATTTTGCAATTTTTAAAGTAGATTTTTTTTTTGCCCTAGTAGTCTAATTTAAAGAAAAAATGGGAACAATCTAAAAGATTTAAGGTCTGAATAAGTATAGGAAATTCTTGGTTTGATGTAAAATTAGAGTCTATACATTTTAATATTTCAGATGAACATTAAGGATGTAAGCACAATCTTTAAGAACTGTGTGGTAGTATGACTTTGATCATCAGAAGACACTTTGTGTCTTAAAGTTGCTTAAGCCATTTAAAAATTTTATTGAAGCTTTTCTTTAACCCCATGTTTATTTCCCAATCTGTAACCCCCCAAAACAAAATTGCATGCCTTGTAGCAAAGGAAAAGAGTTATATGAAACTGACCAATGGTAGTCTGTCACATCCTGTATATCCTCTCCCTCTCTTTTCAATTTTTTTCTTTCTTTTAATGGCTCCACTTCATTTCCTTTGTCCGGTCTGGTTTGAAGTTTTGTTTATTCTACCCAGAAAATATCTTTCATATGCCCTTCTAAGATAAGCCTTGTTGCCTGGACTTTTGTAGAATCCTCACTCATGTACCTACCTTCTACTATATTTCCCCTCTCACCAACTTCATACTGTAAATGTTACCTTTTCAGTGTATGTATGAATGTGAATTCCATTCCTCAAAAGTTTTACATTGTTTTCTCCTTTTCTACTGAATAAATTATGAATTCAGTAGCCTGGATTTAGAAACCTTTTACAGTCTGGTTCCAGCCTACCTTCTCATCCGTCTCCCACCACTCTTCCTTCATCTCCATGATGCCCCAAACTGAATGACTCGGTTTTCTCTTAACACATTCTGTGTTCATCTCTGTGCCTTTGTTCATGGCATTCTCTTAGACTCAAATGCTTTTTCCTCATCTCTGCTTATTTAAATCCTTCTCAGCTTAAATGGTAGATCTTCCATGAAGCCTTCCTTGGTCCCTGCAGCTAGAAGTTACCTCTCTCTGCCCCAACCTTTCCTAACCTTTGTTGCTACTTAACATACATTTTTTGTATTATATTTGAAAATTCCTCAGGGGGGAGGGAAACAAACATTTATTAAGGGTTTACTATGTATAAGTTCTTTTCAATTTGTTTTTTCGTCTGAGAGTAGGCATCATGCTATTTATTGTTAAACCTACCCAATGCCTAGCATATCATACATGTTATTTGTGTTCAGCATAATTACTGAATAAACATTCTGCCAAATTATTGTTTTATTAAGTAAGATTACAGTTTGCCAAATCTTCTTTTAAGAATCACTTGATTTTTAACTCATAAAAGTAGGCTATTGTAACCAGTTATAACTTGATATTCTTCATTCTGTGCTTGTCTTGTCATTATTTGCATGCAGTTTGTAAAGGTTGATTAGAAGATATGGCATATATGGTTTTTTTGTTTTAGACAAAGGTTTGTAAATGGATTTTTTTAGTGTTAAATGGATTTTGAAACCTAATTGGGTAAAAGTCACAATTTCACCATGTTTTCTTGAATCAGAAGGATGGGTTAAGACTGTTTGATAGACGTCTAGTTCTTTTAATTAGTTTAAGGGCCTCCGGGTGTTACGTGTGACAGTGAGCAGTATTGGTCATGGTCTTCCTTTGAACGAAAAAATTGCTTTTAGTCTCATTTAAATCTATGTAGTTTTCATGTTTCCATTCATTCTCTCTGCATATAAATGGATCCTGGCCATCTAGACACCCTATAGGTGACTCATTTCAGGGTTGGCTTTTATAGTAATCAATACATTTTTATTAAGCGCTTATCTACTAGGCTCTATCCTAAATACTAGAGCTGCTAAGAAAAATTGTAAACATTTCCTGTCCTTAAAGGTCTTATATTCTAATGGAGACATCCTATACATATCTAGATATAGACAAGGTATCTGTATTCCTTTATAGCTATTCTTGGAAAACCAGAAATGCATGGGAAAACTCATTTGTCCCATTTGAGTGCCCTACAGTATCATCAATAAATAAGCAGCCTTATTTTCCACAAGTAACTTAGAATAATAATTCTGTAAGTAATACCATTCCCAGAAAAAAAATAATATACTCTTTAGAAACTGGCTCCAGAGTTTTATCTTTCTCACAAAGTTCTTATTCATGTCGTACAGCTCTGCATTTGATGTTTCTCTTAATTTTTCTGACCTCGGCATCCTTGTTTGCATTTTTCTTAAGATGCAGACTGGGAACCTTCTTAGATCTTTATTGCTATTTGCAATATTTCTAATTTAGCCCCCACTGGTAGTTTAGGGATAGAGTGCAGTTTCAGTCAAGATTCAGTCAAGATATTTTTCACACTCATTTTTAAAATTTGGTTTCCCACACTATTGATTATATGTATGGGAAGTGGACTTCCCATTGGTCAGTTTCAGGTAATGTCAGTGGGACAGGACACTTATGGTGTACCTCATTTTCACTGAACATGTGCCCCAGGTCCCTTTGTTGAAGTAAAATATCCACTCACTTGAATAGAATTTCAAGACTTAGTAGACAGTAACATAGGAGGAATAAAGGTAACAGGATGAACTTATCATTCTGAACAAATGACTGTTAATCTAGTAGTACCTGAAGTAGAGTTGATCTTAATTTGCTTTATTTAAATCTCATTAACTTTTTAGAATCTCAGGTTTATAAAGATGCTAATGTGATATATTTATGTGTTCAAGTATTTGATAACATTCATTACTACTTTCTTCATATATATTTTGCTTGAGCTATGCTTTTAAGTGTGGTTTATTCTTTCCCCAATAAAGATTACAGCCCTTCCATTTTTTTTCATATTGGATGATCTTTTCCCCAATCTTTCTATAAATCCTCTTTAGAGGATCTGCCTGATGTATTGGAGACCTTTGTTGTGGTTCTTTTAATATTTAAGGGGTACCCTGTAGCCCTTCCACTGTCCTTCAGTTGCCTTTCTTTCTAACTTAGCAGACCAACAAACTTGTGTCTACCATATCTTTCCATTGCTCTTTGAGATATGTGTCTCTCTTTAATTCTAAAGTTGTGGTGTTCCATGATTCAGCTATATCTCGCCACAAGAATATTGTGTTAAAAAGGCAGACTTTTGGGGGAGAGGGACAAAATGTTCTCCAGAAAATTCTCATTAAAAGTCATGGTAACTTAATTTAATACTGTGACTTAGGTAGGTTTTATGAGCTCTTCCTGCCATCTGCTGGCCATAAGCTTTTACTACTTTTAAGTACACAGTTTAATAATAAAGCGGTACCTCTTCATGTGTCACATTGCCTAGTATACTGCAAAAATTCATAATTAATATTGTCATTGTCAAATTCTGAAAATTTAGTGTTAAAGTTAATTTATTCCAAATGTCACATTAGTATTTGAACTCCACCCAAATATTCTCCACCATTCTCTTCTTACTCATGGGAATATATCAATTTCCTTTGTAAAAGGAGTGAGTTGAACTAAGTAACCTCTGAGTTCCATATATTTTCCATATATCCTGTGTTCTTACATTACTAAATGTGTTCCTGGTTTCATTCCATTCATATTTTCTTTTCAGTATTATGTGAGATCAGTCCATAGAAAGTCAACAGGCATTTACTATATGCCAGGCACTGTACCAACTGCTGGGGATACAAAGAAAGTAAAAAACACTGTCACTTCCCTTAAGAAGTTCACATTCAAATGGACACAGGATTCAAAAAACTGTATGTACAGCCAGTTGAGGAATATTCACACCAATGACTTTGCAGCACTGAATAAATTTGGAGTGTACTTAACTCACTCTCAGGTTTGAAGGACTCCATTAACAATAAATTTTGTTTATTTGATGAAGAAGAGCAAGTGGACAAAATAGATAAAAGAAGTTGTAAAATAACAATGTATTTAAGATATATTCACATGGGGAAATCCAGAAACCAAAATGGGGTGGTGGTGGTTATTGAGCTGTGGTAGAGTACAATAGGGTGAAACTTAGCAGAGGGAGAAAGAGAAGTAATATTATGAAAGTATACTACAAACAGCTAGACAGAAAGAAGAATTTAACCATGTGTATGGGGAATACATAAAAAACCTGTCATGGAAACTTGATTTTATCTATTTGTCTGTCTATCTGTCTGGAATGGAGAACTTCATTTCCGAATTATTTCTTTGCCAAAAGCAGAACAGCTGATAAATTCTTGAGTGCCATAGTAATAATTACATTTTTAAGAGGTGGAGTGAATGACAAGGGACTCTGTTGTTTTTAGCCCCGATACTGACCAATAAGTTGCTGAAGTAGAAATGTTGTAATGTTTGTTTATCCCCAAGTTTTCCATCTTAGAATTCATGATAGAGAAACAGAGGAAAGCTGGACCTAGTATGACCCACGCTCTAGACATTGGGAGATTGTATCTCAAAGGGTTTATATTATAGTAAAGGATAGGTGGGATCCCATGACCTAAAATTCTGCATGGGAACTTCTTAGTGATGCAGTTGTTAAGACATAAATGCAAACTGTTTGAACCAGGAGGAAAATATATGTCAAGAAATATGGATATAAGAGGCAGCTAGGTGGCACAGTGAATAGAGCACCGGTCTTGGAATCAAGAGGACCTGAGTTCAAATCTGGCTTCAGACACTTAACACTTACTAGGCATGTGACCTTGGGCAAGTCACTTAACCCCAACTTCCCTCCTTCTCCCCTCTAAAAAAAAAAAAAGAAAGAAAGAAAGAAAGAAATATGGATATAGGGGTGGCTAGGTGGCATAGTGAGTAGAGCACCGGCCCTGGAGTCAGGAGGACCTCAGTTAAAATCCGGCTTCGGACACTTAAACTTATTAGCCATGTGACCTTGGGTAATTCACTTAACTCCAACTGCCCTGTCTTCCCTCCTCCAAAAAAACAACAAAAAAAGAATATATAAAGGCAAGTAATGAACCAATTCAGATTTTAAGGGCATGTACAGAATATGGAAGAAGTTAGTTAGGAGAACAAAATGAATATAAAAATATAATACTGTAAGAAAAGTGTCAGGAGCGCTGCAATTCAGAATAATTCTGTTTTGGTAATGAGGGCTATGGGCAACAAAAAGCCTTTATTTTATTTTTTTTTAAAATATATGCTGAGGGCAAATCAAAGAAAAGATAGGACAATAATGGACCACGATTAACAAGTAGAACTACTACTTCTGTTTTCTCTGCCAAAAGAACAAGAATTGTTAAGAGGGAATCAAGATTCAAGGTCAGGGAGTAGATGGTAAGTAAGTTGGAGTAAGCTGCCATGTGTTAATTCATCACTAGGCAGGGACAAACTTTATCATGGGGTACTGAAAGAAGTGACAAAAGTGATTATTGAAACTTTGTGATCTTTGAAAATCATGGAAAATGGTAAATGTCCTATAGAATAAGAGATGGGCAAGTATGTTCCTGACTTTCAAAAAAGGAAAGAGTGTGAGTTCTTAAAACTAAAAGGCTGTCAAGTTTGACTATAATGATAGAGTCTAGAATTTTGCCAGGAATCAGAGGAGTGATTTGTAATCATTTAGAAAAGGGATCAGTGATCACTAAGAGCCAGTATGACTTCATCAAGAATAGGTCATATCCTACTTATTCTTTATTTTTTTAATATGGTAATATGGCTGGGAGTTCAGAGAAATGCCATAGACATAGTAGTATTTCATGGGGTTCACAAGATGGAAAGATGTGTGTTAGATGATTCAGAGCTGATTCATCGACTAAATCCAAAGAAAAGTTTTTGGCCTCAGGGAGGGAGATCTCTAGTGGAATGCCTTATGTATTTGTCCTTATCCGGTGATTTTATTGATGATTTGAAGGAGTGCATGGGTAACTGCAAATTTACTAATAGAATCAAAATCTAAGGAGATCTTTTTTTTCTTTTTAGAAGATTTTGACAGACTAGAACAAGTCAGTTGAATCTACCAAGATGAAATTTATTAGAAGTAAATATTAAGTTCTTTACTCGAGTTCAAATAATTTCATAAGTTCAAGATGAGAGACATATACCTAGACAATAGTTCACGTGAAAAAAGATTTGGAGAGTTTTAGTGGATTGCTAACTCAAAATGAGTCAGCATTGTTGCATTAGTTAAAAATTCTAATGCAATGCTAGCTTGTGTTAAGATGTATATATGGAAGGATAGTGAGGGTGAGTCTCTGTACTTGCCTTGGTTGGATCATAATCTAGAATGCATACTGTATTAGGAAGGATATTTTACAAAGGACAAGTTATAGCATGTTTAGAAAAACGGTAACCAGAATGGTGAGGGGGATTGGAAACCATACCACAAATGACTATTTGGCAGAAATGGGGAAAATTGCTCTTTCCAAGATTAAATGATCTCTTACTTGCAGATGCTAATAGCCTTTTCTTAGTCCTTGCATTTCTTCATCTGTCAGGTATTTGACACTGTTGACCATCCTCTATTCCCTTTTTTTTTTTTGACAATATTTTCTTCTGGTTCTTCTCCGAGTCTGGATCATCCTTCTTGTTCTGCCTTCTTATGAGAGTTCACCTCAGGTCTTGGCCCTAATTTTCTTCTGGTTTTTTACTCTCTCTCAATGGTTTCATTAGCTTCCATAGGATGACCTACCACTTATGAATATTGTAATACAATTAAGTGAATTCAGAGCTAGTTCAGTTGGCTATACCCAAGGAAGTCTCAGATCTCTGTATGTAGCCAGAATAAGTTCTCCTTAACTCTAGCCCCACATCACCACCAGCTTTTTAGAAATCTCTCTGCATGTTCCATAGTCATCTCAATTTCACTATGTCCAAAACAGAGCTTATTTACTCCCAAATCATCTCCTCTTCCTAACTTCCTTCTTTCTGTTGGCAGTATTGCCCAAGTTTGTATCCTTAGAGTCATCTTTGATTATTTCTCACATCCAGTTGGTTGCCAGGTCTTGTCAGTTCTGTCTCCACAGTATACATCTATTCCCTTCCCTCTACTTATATAGCTATTTCATGTACTCATTATCTCTTTCCCTGGACTTTTACATTATAGCCTCCTAATTAGTCACCTAGACTCCAGTCTCTCCTCTTTCCAATTCATTTTCCACACAGCTGTCACAGTTCTAACCATGTCATTCTCCAAATCAAGAAGATCCTTTGCCACCTTCTAAGCTTTATTATAAAATATAAACTCTTTTCTTTGACTTTTAAAGCCCTTCACAGTCTGATCCCAGTATACCTTTCTAGACTTATTCTCTTCCTGTCCTCTTCTTTTAAACCTTCATACACCCTGTGTTCTAGCCAAAGTGGCATACTTGCTATTCTCTGTCTGTATATAACATTCCATCTCACAGCTTTGGACTTTTGCATAGACTAGACATCACTAGTATACATCCTATACTTCACAGAAGCACAATGCTTACCTCCTACAGGAAGCTTATCCTGATTCTTCTGGTTGCTAGTTTCCTCCTTTGGGAAATTACTTTGTATATATTTTGTTTCTACTATTATGTGTAGATGCCAATTCCTTAGATAAAATGTAAGTTCCTTGGGGGAAAGGACTTTTTCCTTTTTTGTCTTTGCATCTCTAATACCAAGTACACATTTGGTACTTATTTTATGTTGTTGAATGAATGAATGAATGAGAAGTTAGGACCAGGATTCCAGGGGTACCCAATAGCTGTCTCCTCGTGTGTGTGTGTGTGTGTGTGTGTGTGCGCGCGCGTGTGTGCTTTTTAGAGGGAGGAAGGCAGGGCAATTGGGGTTAAGTGACTTGCTCAAGGTCATATGGCTAGTAAATGTTAAGTGCCTGAGGCTGAATTTCAGCTCAGGTCCTCCTGACTCACTGTGCCACCTAGCTGTTCCCTGTCTCCTATTTTTTAAAGGACTGATGTGAGGAAGAAGGATTAGATTTATTTTGACTGGTGCCTAATGGGCAGTACTTTTTCACTGTGTGGAAGTTCCATAGAGTCAGATTTCAGTTTGAGATAAGGGGAAAATTCTCAAAAATTAATGCTCTCCGAAAGTAGAATGGTCTAGCTTGGGAGCTGAGGCTGTATTGGTGATGATTTGGAGAGGATTCTTGATCAGGTATCAGTTGGACTGGATAGCCTCTGAGGTCCTAACACTTAGGTTCTTAGAAGAACAGTCTCTTTCCATTCTGATTTGTATTCAAATGTTAGGTGACCCTCTGGTTAGCCACTAAAATAAATTCATCTCACAAAATCATTGAAGTGTCCTAATTGTATTAAATACCCAACCACTATTTATAACTATTTCTGTGGGGACAATGCACTTTTATTTCCAAATGGGAACACAGCTCATCCCCAGTAGTGGGAATGAGGCCTGTGGTGTCAGTTCCAGTTTTCTAGCAGACATTGTTTGTTGGAGCCTATCTATAACAACTAGTTAGTTCACTAGGAACTTGTCCCTTTGCATGCTGTGTCTCCAGAATTTGAATATGGGCCCATGCACAAGAGACCAATGAAATAAACACTCAACTTATATTCATCTTTTGTCATTTGGAAATCCACATACAAACTTTGTGACCTACCTAACAAGCCTACTTGGAGTAGTTCACATTTACCTCACACTATAAGACTTAACAGATCATTGTTCTTGGAGCAGCCCTTCCTTTCATGGCAAAAAGAAACCAAATCTCAGAAAAAGTTGCATGTTTTGCCCAAGGTTGCAGAGCTAGTAAGTGACAGAAGACTTGGATTTGAGTCTTGACTCTTAGTCCTGTGTTCTTTTTAGGATTTTTTCATATATCTACTTGAAAATATTAACCTGGAGCCTTTTCCCCTACTATTCTCTTCTCAATAGGGATCTGGAACAAGTACAGCAGTCCCGGGTGGTTCTGGAGTTGGAACGACTAGACAGTTTACGCGACAAAGGATAACGCGGGTCAACCTCAGGGACCTCATATTTTGTTTAGAAAACGAGCGAGAGACAAGCCATTCACTATTGCTATACAAAGCATTCCTTAAGTAAAATGGAAAAGATCAAGGTATTTTTGATGGAGACGCCTGGGGACGTTTTTATATATTTGCAGATTACGCCTTTTTTGTAACAAGCAAATGGGATAATTGTTTAAAAAACAGCCACCTCTTTACATGGAACAGTTTTATATTCCTGTTTATAAATCAACTCTTCAGTATGAGAGAAAGTCCATTTCTGTAACAGTGAGAATACTTACAAAGGCCTGTGGATATTATTAAAGGACAATTAAATCTTAACTCATCTTTGATTGAGTGGCCTTCTTGCCAAACAAGCCATATATAAAGACTGATGGAATCGTTTAGCAAATAATTAGCTGCCCTTTGTCAGACTTGTAGCAGTTACAACATTATTTGTGCATTTTAGTTCAGTTTGACTTAGCTACACTTATTACATAGGTATATATGTTGACAGCCGATGACCTCATTTCACTTTTTTTTATTTTTTAAATAGTCAGTTGGCAAAGCAAACTGATTTTTAGACTATTTATCTTCCTCCCTTCCCCAAAATGTTCAAAATTCAAGAGGAATATTCAATTAATTTTAGAAACATAACCTCAGTTTTTAATCACAATACTGCTTATTCGAGGCCCTGAGAGTCCATAAAGGAGGGTTCCTTCTGAATGTGTTATATTAGCATCTGTAAAAAGCATTTTATTTGCTATAGTTTGTAAAGCTGTAAAGTTAAAAGAAAAATGAAAACCTTTTCAGCATAAATATATTTTACTTGCACTGTGTTTTTTAGCTAAAAGTGAAAGCTTAGATTAAAAAAAAATCAAAGTTGAGAAGAATCATCAAAAGACTGTTTCTCAGTGTGAATCAAGTGTTGAAAAATGGTTGGTGTATTTTGTCGGTAATTGTACATAATTTTTGGCACATAACATAAAAATGGCTATGTAAACTATAATTATTTTGCTAAAAGACTGTATGCAAGCTGTGGGCCAACTTTAAAGATGTCCAGAGCAAAGTCCCTTCTTTGTACCTATTTTTTTATTACAAATATACTAATTGGTTCTTTATATTTTCAGAGGTTATTGTATTAAATTGTCTATTGATAGTACTTTTATGACTGTAAATACTTTGGCTTTCTTTGTGTGAATTTCCATGTTAGACTCTCTTTCCCACTCTTCCCCTACCCCTCGCGTGTAAACTGAATGCTGATCAGTATTTTTATCACCACCTGACAACTGTTACACCTTTTATTTTGTCTTTTAGGAAATCCTGTCTTTCCATTTTTTTCTTGTAAATTTTGCACAGTTACTTGTTCATATGTAAATATTTTACTTTCAAAAATGAAGTTTTTAATGGCTATTGTTTTATATAGGATTGAAAGAAAATTAACTCCTTTATTAAAAACAAATTTATCTGTATTTGTTCCATCTGTTTTTGTTCTCTTTATCTCTAGCACTTATTTTACTCTTCTCTACATATAGACTTCCATACTTGGAAGCAGGGGATAGGACTTCAGCTCTGTTTCTAGAAAATTCATAGAATTACAGAGTTGGAGAGAAACCTAGAAATCAGTGAGTACAATGCCCTCATTTCTAGCACTTTGCACTTTAGTACAAGTATTATTAACCATGTTTTTCTAAAGAGAAAAGAAGCTCATAAAGAAGTAACTTGCCCAAAGTCATACAATTATTTATAAAGGAGGTAAGTTTCTATTAGCACAGTCCTCCCACAAATAAGTGTTGATAAATGAGTAATTTTACCTATGCTGCTAGTTCAATCCTTTTTTTAAAAAATGGAAGAATAGAGACACAGAGCCCCGAATACACATATAGAAATACTGTTGCCTCTAAAATCAGTTGGGAAGAATGAAATGGTAATAATTACATAGTACTTTGATAGAGAACTTTAAGGTTCACAAATAACTTTCTATACCTTCTTCTCTCATTTGATCATCATAGCCATCCTTGAACAAGGCAGGATAATTGTTGTTATTCCAATTTTCAGATGAGGAAACACGTTGAGAGAATGTAGGTGACTCATCTAGAGTCATACAGGTATTAAGGCTCTGAGTTCAAATGTGAACCTTGGTCTCTAGGTTCTAAATTTAGCACTATGCCATATTGCCTTTCACCAGTATCTTCGTAAGTTCCATTTGTACCAAAACTAGCTAATACGAAGATTGGATAAAAACTGTGTTAACCTGAGACAAAAAAAAGCCCAGAAACTTTACAGAGCCTTATTATCATCATTTTTATTAATGACTGCAGTCCTATAGCACTTGCTAACTCTTAAGCTTAGAACAACTCTTATGAGGTAAGAGGTGTGAGTAGTATTCTCACTTTACAGACTAGGAAATAGGCTCAGAAATGAGTAGTGACTTGCTACTGTTATTAAATGTCAGAGCAGAGGCTTGGGTTTAGCTTTGACATTAAGGAAGATTCTCTATGTAAATTTCTATATATTATATTCTAATTATTGTTATTTTGTAGCTAATTCAATTAAACAACCATTCATTAAGTGCCTACTGTGTGCGTGGAGCTGTATTAGGTACTGGGAATATAAACCATGATATTGCCTTTACTCTCTCAAAGAGCTTATATTCTAAATTGAATGCATCATCTTCTCACCCCCATAGTCTCTCCTAATTTCTCTATTTCTGTTGAGGGCATTACAGTTCTTTCAGGTCACCTAATTTTGTAGTCTTAGTTATTATCTTTTTTTTTTAACCTCCCAGTCAGTTGCCAAGTCCTGTCATTTCTGCCACCATACTGTTGTATCTATCACTGTCTTTCCCTTCATCACTGCCCTAATCCATGACTTTATCACTTCTCTCCTAGATTTCTGTATTAGCCTTTAGGGTCTCCGTTCTTCCAATCTCATCCCTTCTCAATCCATCCTTCATAAAGCTCTGAAAACAATTTCCTTAAGACAGAAGTTTGACCATATCACTCCTCTACTCAAATCTGCAGTGTCAGGATAAAATACAAATAACTCTGCTATATAAGGTCTTTCACTCCAGCTAGGCAAGACAACTAATCAGTGGCCAAACAGAACACATCATCTCTTGCCTCCATACATTTTATAGATAAGTACCTCAGCCTAGATTTAGAATATACTTATTTCTCCCTCTCAGATTCCTCTTCCTTCAACACCTAGCTCTGGTACAAACTCCACCATAGATTGTTCTCTCATTTCCCCAACTGACAGTTTTCTTTCCTACCTTAGGTTTTCCTAGAACATCCTGATCCCTCCTTTACCCACTACCAAATTCTACCTTGTGTAAGGCAGCTTATATCTGTGTATTTTTCATACCTTTTCCCACCCTTATAGAATAATAAGCGCTCTGAAAATAGCTATAGTTTTTATTTTAATCTTTGCATCCTCAAGTCTAGTATAACACCTTGCATGTAGTTAAGTGATTAATATATTTGTTAAATTAAATTGAACTCTACTAAGAGAATCAGGGGATGTGCACTCTTTAAATAGAAATAAGAAAGAGAACTTGCTTGTGATTCTTCCTAAAGTCACCAGCTACACCTTAGTCTTTAGAAATAACTTGTATAGTAATAAAGATTGAAGTAAAGTAAGGTCAAATTGGATGCCCCCTAAAGAAAAGAATGAATAAAAATATCTCATCTGGGGAAAAAAAGTGCTGAAATAGAAACTAGAAGACTATGTATTATCTGCAGGACCTTTGGGCAATACACTGATATCTGCAACCTTCAGTTTCTTCATCTGTAAAGTGGGGCCAACTAACATTTTACTAGTGCTTTAAAGCTTGCAAAGCACCTCACATACATTATCTCATTTTTTTCCTCACAACAATACTTGAGGTAAGTAATACAGGTCTTATTATATTTATTTTGCAAATGAAAAAACTGAGGCTGACAATGAGTCACCATTTATTCAGCATTTACTATGTGCAAGAACACTGTACTAAAGGCTAGAGATACCAAAACCAGTGCCTGCCTCTCCTTTAATGGGAGACACAATATGCGGACAATTATGTAAGTACAGTATGCATACATTGTCAATCAGTTTCCTGGAGAAAGCGCTGGTATTAAGTGGGAACCAGGAAAAGCCTCTTGCAGAAGAGAAGATTTGAATTGAAATTTGAAGAAGTAAGGGAAACTAGGAGTAGGAAGTGGGATGGGAGAGCATTCTAAGCATGGGGGACAGCCAGGAAAGAGGCACAGACTTGGGACATGGGGTGTCGTTGTGCCAAGAAATACTCGAAAGTTTGTGTCACTGGATCCTAGTGTATATTGAGTACAAAGTATAAAGACTGAAAAGGTGGCAAGAGATCGGATTATAAGGGACTTTAAAATTCCAATCATTGAATTTATATTTAATCCTGGAGGAAATAGAAAGCCACTGGAGTTTGAGATGGGGTGTACGTGACATAGACTTGCACTCCAAAAAAGTCATTTTGGAAGGTTAATGGAAGATGGATGGGCATGAGGAAAGACAAGGCAGGGAGGCCTTCCAGAAAACAATTTAAATAGTCCAGGAATGAGTCCATGAGGGCATGCACCAGGGTGACAGCTGTGTAAGTGGAGAGAAGAGGACATATTCAAGAGATATCGTGAAGGGAGAAACTACAGGACTTGGCTATAAGAGTGGGTATGTGGGTTGAATGTAAGTGAGAGGTCAAGGATGACAAAGAGGTTGTGTGCCTGGGTGACTGGAAAGATGATGGTGTCCTTGCCAGAAATAGGAGTTTAGAAAAGAGGAATATTGAGAAGAAAAGATAATTTCCATTTTGGACATGTTGAATTTGAGATGTCTAGGGGATAACCTGTTTGAGATGTTCAAGAAGCAGCTAGTTATGTGAGATTGGAGGTCAGGAGACTAGGGCTGGATATATAGATTTGGGAAACATCTATCTAGAGATCATCATTGAACCCACAGGAACCAATGAGATAACCAAGTATAAAGGCATGAAGGGGAAAAGAGAAGAGGGCTCACCACAGACCTTTGGGGAACACCCATGGTTAGAGGGTGTGAAATAGGTGAAGGTCCAACAAAAGAGACTGGGAAGTAGACAGGTAGGAGAAGACCCAGGAAAGAGAAGTGCCACAAAAACCTAGAGAGGAGTGTCCAGGAGAAGAGGGCAATCAATAGTGTTAAAGACTTTAGAAAGGTCAAGCTGGAAGATAAAGATTGAGAAGAGGGCATTAGCTTTGGAGCTCAACACATCACTGGTATCTTTGGAGACAGTAGTTTGAATTGATGAAATTAGAAGCCAGATTGCAAAGGATTTTGAATTGAGTGAAGGAAGTGGAGGTACTGAGTGTAAATGGCTTTCTGCTAGAGTTAAGCCATGGAGGACAGATAAGACATAGCCAGCAGGGATGGTTTTTAAAAGCATCAGGATGACTTGGGCCTATTGGGGGTGGTCAGGAAGCAACCAGTATACAGGGAGGAATTGAAGATAAGTGAGAGTGGGGATCTAGTGGAATGGGATCAATGGTATATATGCAGAAGGATTAGCTTTAGCAAGGGGAAGGATTATTTTTTCATGTGAGACAAAAATGAAAGAGGAGATAATAGGGAAAGAAATATGAGTGATGTGGGGGCTGGGGGTGGGAAGGAGAAGAGAGAACTCTTGGCAAATGGTCTCAATTAGAGAGGGTAAGCCTCTTGTCCAGGGTTACATTGCTTATAAATTTCTGATATGATATTTGAAACTAGGTTTACCTGACTCCAGAGCTAGCATTTTATCTATTATGCAACTGAATCACACTAGTCTTCAAATGTTTTATCATGGCATAGAGGTGACCTTAGTTTCTCAAAGGTTGTGCTTGTGTAGTCCAAGCTTTGGTAAACCCTACCAAGCTGGAGTGGCTTTAAGTAGGTGCTATTCATGTACGTCTGTGGTCTAAGGATCCACCTAGCTAAGCTCAGAGAGGCTCATTGCCATACTGGCCATGAGGCAACAGATTTTTCAGCGCCAACAACTGGATTGATTGTCTGTCAAAATCTCCTTATGAGTAGAGATTATTTCATTCTTTGTCCTCATATTCCCAGCACCTAAGCCAATGTTTGAAACACAAACACACATAGATATATAGACAGATATAGATATCGATATGTAGCTAGTAAGCTAGGTGGATGTGATCTGCATAGATAGGATAGTAACTTATGGGAGCTAATGTTGTTCCTGAGAGAAAATGTAGGGGTAAAAGAAAAGAGTCATAGGAAAGAGCCTTGAGGGAACATCCAGAGTTAGGGGCATAATATGGATCAGCTAGCAAATGGGACTGAGTAGAATCAGTCAGGTAGAAAGAGAACGAGGAGAGAATTGTGTCATGAAAACCCAAAGAGGAGAGCATATCTAGAAAGAAAGATTGGTCAACAATGTCAAAAGTACCAGATAGGTCATGAAGGATGAACATTGAGAAAAAACTATCAGATTTAATGATTAAGAGATCACTGGTGACTTTGGAGAGGGCAGTTTCAGTTGAATGATGAGGTTGGAAACCACATTACAGATCTCACTAAATAGTTTCAGATCAAAACAACTTGATCAACTATTTGGGAAAGCCAGTAACCTCACCTGAGTTAAGATAATTAAAACAAAACTTGCTGTGCATGTTAAACACTAAATAAATTGATTTATTTCAAAGCTGAACTAAATTAGAAACAACGAATAAACTGACATTGTATAGACTAGAGAGATCAACTTGGGAAAGGAGATATAATCTCAGTGTGATTCTTTAGTCATCTTTCTTGTTTCTGATATAGAAAGCATTTCCCTTGTTTTTCTTCCTCTTACTTCCAACCCAGTAGAGGAAAAAAAAATCTAAATAAATGTCTGATATCTATCATTCTAAGTCAGCTCTTGATTTTTGAGGACAAACTTTTCCATTGCTTTCCCAATCAACTATATTCACAACTATTTATATTCAGAAAAGGAGTTAACCATCACAATTTCTCTATTCCTTCTCTAACTTTACCAGCTCCTTGATATTTGATTTTTCCTTTGAACTTTCATAATAATTTAAAAACAATAATTATAATGGTGGTGGTGATGATCATGATGTTGACAACATTGCACTTAATATCAGTTTAGTAAATTTTGTAAATTAGGCCTCAATTTATTTATCTGTAAAATGAGGGAATGGGCCTGGATAGATCCCTTTCCAGCTCTAAAACTATCATTTCCTTTACTTAGTATGTCCATGTCCTTCCTCCCTGACAATGACTGTGCTTTAGGTCTCTTTGAATCTCCACTGTAACATGTTAGACAAATATTTACTAGTGATAATAATTCAGTTCAACTAAGTAAGCATTTATTAAATGTCTAGAAATATAAAGAAAAATATAAAATGTAGAAAAATATAAAAGAAATATAATGCCATCGAGGAGAAAAGGTGAAAAGGCACTATGATTATATATTCTAAAGTCTACAATTAGTATTTTCAATAAACATTAAAATTTGCCTACTATGAGCAATGCAACCTGTGCTGGATTTGAAATTTTTAACACAGAATTAATCATTTGACCTGAACTGATGTTGATCTCTAACTTGTAAAGTGAGATTTAATGACATGTACCTAAATGTAGAGTTACATTTACAAATGCATTTTGGTCATTTATTAAAACAAGTCTCAGCAGATCAAATATCTAAATTGTAGTTATGCGTGCACACAAAAGTCACGTACTACAGGGTCAGATGGATTTACAAGTGAATTCTATAAAACATTTGAAGAACAATCTAAGATTATATAAACTCTTTAAAAAAATCGGAAAATAAGGGATTCTACCAAATTTCTTCTATGAAGTAAGCATGGTCTTGGTACCTAAACCAAGGAGAATCAAAGCAGAGAAAGCAAGCTATAGACCAATATTCCTGGTGAATATTGATGCAAATTTTTTTTTCGTTTTTGTAGAGGGGAGGGCAGGACAATTGGGGTTAAGTGACTTGCCCGAGGTCACATAGCCAAGTAAGTATGTCAGGTGTCTGAGACCAAATTTGAACTCAGATCCTCCTGACTCTAGGGCCAGTGCTCTATTCACTGTGTCACCTACCTGCTCTGATGCAAAAATTTTTACATAAACTATCAGCAAAGAGACTACAGCAACATATCACAAAGATTATACACTATGATCAGTATATGCAAGCCAGTTCAATATAAGGAAGACTATAAATATAATTGGTCATATTAATAACAAGAAAAACAAAATCATATGATTATATCAATAGTTCTAGATACTGGGTTTGGCAAAATCTAGTATTCATTCTTGTTTAAAACACCCAACAACATTAGAAAGCATAGGAACAAATTGGTCTTTCCTTTTAGATAGATAAGTACTATCTATCTAAAAACATGAGCCAGATTTTCTGTAATGGGAATAAACTATAGACCGTTCCAATAAGATAAGAGGTAAAATAAAGATGTCCATGATCACTGTTACATTTCAATAAAATGCTAGAAATGTTAGTTATAGCAGCAAAACAAGATAAAAGATTACTTCAATAAGACAAGATAAAGGATTACTTTGTAGAACTAGAAATAATAATAACAAAATTCATCTGGAGGAACAAAAGTTAGCCAAGAATCTCAAGGGAATTAATGAATAAAGTGGAAAAGGAGGGGGCCTAGCAGTACATCTCAAACTATATTTTGAAGCAATAATCATCAAAAAAATTTGGCGCTGGTTAAGAAATATATTGATCAGTGGAACAGATTAGATAAATAATATACAGAGCACAAAAGAATATTTGATAAAATCAAAGATCCCAGCTATTGCAGCAAGAATTTACTATTTAATGAAAACTATTGGGAAAAATTGGAAAGCAGCCTGGCAGAAACTAGGCATAGACCAACATCTCATACTCTATACCAAGATAAGCTCCAAATAGGTATATAATTTAGATATAAAGTGTGATATCATAAACAAATTAGAGGAACAAGGAAGAAATTATCTGTCAGATGTATGGATGGGGGAAGAATTCATGATCAAATATGAAATACGAAGTGTCACAGAATTTAAAATGGACAATTTTCATTACATAAAAGTTTAAAGTTTTTATACAAAACTAGCACAGCTAAAATTAGAAGAAAAGCAGATAAATGGTGTGAAATCTCTGCTGCAATTTTCCCTAATAAAGGTCTCATTTCTAAGATATATAGGAAATGTATTAAAATTTGTAAGAATAAGAGCCATTCCTCAATAGAAAAAAAATGATCAAAACATATTAACATGTAGTTTTCAGAGGATAAGATCTAAGCTATCAATAGTCACATGGAAAAATACTCTAAATTATTAATAACTAGAGAAATATAGATAAAAGCTACTTTGAGGTTTTATTTTATATACTTCAGATTGGAAAAGTTGACAAAAAAGAAAAATGATAAATGCTGGAAGTAGTGCAGGAAAATGGGTATATTAATACACTGTTAGTGGAGCTGTGGAATAGTCCAGACATTTTGGAAAGCAATTTGGAACTGTGCCCCAAAAGCTTTTAAACTATTCATACATGTGCTTTGACCCAATGATATCACTACTATGTTTATACTCCTAAAGAGATCAAAGAGAAGGACCTACATGTACAAAAATAACTATTTTTTTTTGTGGTGGGGGGCAATTATCTGAAAATTAAGGGGGGTCCTTATCAATTGGAGAATGGTTGGACAAACTTTGGTGTATGAATGTGATGGAATACTATAGTGCTATAAGAGATAATGAAGGGGTGGAGTGGTTTCAGAGAAACCTGGGAAGATTTGTATGAATAGATGCAGAGTGAGGGGAAGAGAGTAAGGAAAACAATTTATATAAATAACTATGTTAAATACAATCAACTCTGAAAGACTTAGGGATTCTGATAATCAAAACAACCAACCAAAATTCCAGGGAACTCATGATGAAACAGGTTGCCTAATTCCTAGAATGAGGTGCTGTACTAAACCTACAGTTTGGCCAATATAAAGAACTCCCTGGTAAAGCAGTTCTTCACCATCTCTAAAACTTTGCCCTTAGCACAAACCTCCAATCTCTCCAGCTCTTATAGCCAGTTCATCATTCCTACATCGGTTCTATTTTTCAAACTTCCTTATCTTGATCCCTTAGAGAATCACTTCAACTCTATAAAATTCTCTACACTTGAGTCCTTTGTTGTATCACCAATAATGGAGGTGGAGAAAATCAGGAGACCAGGCTGATTTGGTTCTCTACAAATCTGTGACATAATCTCAGTTGGGCTCTCACTAAAGAAAAGAAATAATTTTGTATTCCCCATCCCCTATTTATTAGCTACTCAATTCACCGTTGTCTATTCTAAACTTTTTCATACTTCATCTGATCCTGCCATTCTGCTCCTTCCCCCCGTTCTTTCAGTCGAGGACCTGAACTCCTACTTAATTGAAAAAAAAAATTACATCATTTGCGAAGAGCTCCTTCTTCTCTCATGCTTCATCTCATGTCACTCTTTTTCTTCCCTTACTATTTTCTCCTTTACTTTTGTCTCAAATGAAAAGGGGGCCCTTCTTCATGTCAAAGCTAACCCCTCTACATTCACCTTTGATCTCATTTCATCCCATCTTCTCCATTCATCTTCAGTCTTGATTGATCTTCAATCTCTCCCTGTATACTAGTTGCTTCCCAAATGCTTCCAAAAAGGCCCACACCAGTTTGGAGCAGAAGAGGGAAAGTCTTCCAGGCATGGGGACAGTCCAGACAGAATGCCCAGAGCTAAGAGATGGTATGTTTTATTTGTGGAGCAGCCAGGAGACCACTGTGACTGGACTGAAAAATATGTGTTCGAGTAAGGTGTAAAAAGACAGGAAAGGTAAAGGGCTATGTCTTACGCAGGGTTTTGAATACCAAATGAAGTATTTTGTATTTGTGTCTGTAGGCAATAGGGAGCCGCTGGAGTTGAGTAGGGAGTGTGCGAGTGTGCATTTTAGGAAAAACCACTTTTAGTGGCTGAATGGAGGATAGACTGGCATCAGGAGAAACTTAAAGCAGGCAGACCCACTAGCAGGCTATTGCAGTAATCAAGGCATGAGGTAATGAGGGCCTGCCTGCAAGTACAACTCTAAGAATTCTCCATCAGATGACTCTTGTTATATTTATATGGGCTCACAAATATTTTCCTTCAAGAGAACATTTTCTTATCTTGTAAAAGAAATCCAGCTCCCATTTTTATTTATTAATTTAATGGTTTTTTTTTTTTTACTTTCAATTTTGTTAATATATGATTTTCAGAATTTTTATTTTGGTGTTTAATTTTTCTATGTTGCATGTAAAATTCATTGCTCTATTCTTCCTCTATTTTGCTAATGAAAAAGTTTAGAGATCTAGATAGTCTGTACTTTGACTGAATCCCACCAACTTTAGGTTATTATCTCATTATTGTCATTATATTTAATAAAATTATCTGTTGTGCCTATAATTTGTTCTTTGACCAGTTGATTACTTAGGATTAAATTATTTAATCTTGTATTCGTTTTGGATCCTTTCTTCAATGGCCTTTTGTTGTATTTATTTTTTTCTCATTGTAGTCAGTAAAAGATGTATTTAACATTTCTGCCGTTATGCAGTATTATTAGTAGTTGTTGTTTTGCTTTTTGGAGGGGGAAAGGTAGGGCAATTGGGGTTAAGTGACTTTCCCAAGGTTACATGGCTAGTTTTTGGGTTAATATGCATTTGTTTTTGAGGTTATTTTTTAATATAGGGTTAATTTTTGTAATGTGCTGCACAACTAAGATATATGTACAGTCCTTTCTACTTTCAGTCAGCAATCATCAGAGATCTATTATATCTACTTGTTCTAAAATCCTATTCAGGTTTATAACTTATTTCCTTCCTTCCTTCTCTCCCTCTCTCCTTTCTTTCTCCATCCCTCCCTCCCTTGCTTTCTTTCATCTTGTTAGATTTGTCTGGCTCTGAAAGAGATAGTTTGTGGTGTCCCCTTAGCATAGTTTCACTGTCTATTCTTCTCTATAACTTGTTTTGAGTTTCATTTAAGTATATAAATGCTCTATCTCTTGATGCATATATGTTAAAGTAGTGGTACTAATTGTCTATGATAGTTTTCAGCAAAATGTAGCTTCCTTCTTTATCCCTTTTAATGAAGTCTATTTTTTTTGCTGTTGTCATATCTAAAATCATGATCACTATCCCTGCTTTTCTAAGTTCAGTTGAATCATAGCAGATGTTGTCCCAGTCCATTATTTTAACTGTATGCATCATTATATTTCAATTATATATCTTGTAAACAATATATTGTTAGATTCTACTTTCTAATCATTCTACCACATTACATTTTGTAGGGAGAGTTCATCCTATTTACATTCACAGTTATGATTACTGATTGCATATTTCCCTCTCTGCTTTTCTTATATTTTGTATAACATTATATACTATAATGTTCTTATATTTTTTATTTGCTCTCTGTTGCTTAATTACAAGAAAAAGTGAGCAATGAAAGCAAAATGGTTTACTCAGCAATAGTTCTCTATGCTTGATGCATTTTGCTTTCTTTCTCCTGCTCCCCTTTTCTTCCCCTTACTCAGACTCCAATCACAGGTTATTACCATCTCTTTCTCTTTTGTTTCTTTTTTAAACTCTGTTCATAATCTATCCTCTGAGATTAGGATTTATTTTGTTTATGATTTATCCTTGCTCTAGTCAATCATTACTCTTATTCCTACCTTTACCTGGTTTTATCCTGTTTTCCTTTGAGTACAATGCATTCTACACCAAATTCCACCCCCCTCCCCATTCCTCTGACCAATTCAGAAGAAAGAGAGATTCAATTGATGTCTTTTTCCCTTAATTCCTTACTTTTTATTTGTAGTCTTTGACTCGTGCACCACAATTATGTGAGGTAAGTTCTTCCACTCTTATTTCCCTTTTATTCACTGGCATATTCTTTTCTCCCTCCCTTTATTCTTTTAATATCATCAAAATACAACAAAAACCACTCCTAGATATTCTTCATCATTTAACTTCCTCCATGACCCCTGATGACATTAGAGTTTTATGGGGCCATGTGACATACCCTTATAACCAGAATGCAAACATTTCACCCTTACAAAGTTCCCTCAAATTACTTGTGTTTTCTTTTTTATGTTTCCTTTGACTCGATGGATTTCAAAATTTCTGCTCAGTTCTGATATTTTCATAAGGAATGCTCAGAAGTCCTCTATTTTGCTTAAGATGCATTTTCCCTATGTAGAATTATCTTCAGTTTTTCTGAGTGAGTTTTCTTTGCTAATAAATCTATACCTTTTCTTTTGTTGAATACTGTATTCTATACTTTCAGCTTCTTTGTAGTGGAAGTTAGTAAATCTTATGTGATTCTCATTATGGTTTCTCTTGTACTTGAACTCTTTCTTTGACCTGAAAGCTCTGGATTTAAGCTATAAAGTTTCTGGGAGTTTTCACTTTGGGTTTTGTTCTGGATATTACTTGTGGATTCTTCCTTTGGTTCTAAGATATCTTGGCAGTTTTCTGACATGATTTCCTAAAATAGGATATCTAAGTTATTTTTTTTTTGTCCTTGCCTTTCAGATAGTCCAATGATTCTTAAAGTCTTCTTGATCCAATTTCTAGGTTAGTTATTTTTCACAGAAGGGACCTTATGTTTTTCCTATTTTTCCAGTCTTTTAATTTTGTTTTTAATATTTCTTTTTTATCAGGGGCAGAGTCAAGATGGCAGTGTAGAAGCAGGAAAACTCTGTGGGCTCCCCCTATAACCACCTCAAACACCTATAAAATATGACTCTAAGCAAATTTTAGAGATACAGAATCCACAAAGTAACAGAAAGAAACAAATCTCCCACTGAAGGCAGCCCAGCAGGTGGACAGCATGCTGGGAGCCAAGCCCAGCCCTGCAGGAGCCTATGGTACCCATAAATGCCAAAGACAAAGTAAAAGATCAGTGGAACTCTGTTGGATCTGGGGGGGGGGGGGAAGGAAGCAAGAAGTGGTGGAAGCAGCAGCCTTGCCACCTCCACATGGATGCTTCAGAGCTCTGACCTGCAGATTGCAGGGGGGCCAAGTGACCATTCAGAGGCTAAATGCTCTTGCCTTAACCTGCCTGGATCTGGATCCTGGTTTTGGGTGGTGGTCCTGAGGTGTGTGACCAGTAAGCCAAAGCTGGTGGGGGCTGTAGAGACAGCACCCTCCTAATAGCTCCAGCAGCTGTGAAAACCCCAGCAATTTGGGACAAAGCTCTCTTCTCTGGAAGCAGAGTTCTACTGTGGCAAAGAGCTAAAAAATCAAGTAATTGACTGGCAACATGAGCAAGCAAAGGAAGCAAAGCAAGCACAGTCATCCAACTTTAGATTCCTTTTTTGGGGACAAAAAGGATCAAAGCATGGAATAGGAGGAAGATAACACAGTCAAACTCCTGTACCAAAAGCTTCCAAGAAAAATATGAACTGGTTATAGGCCATGGAGGAGCTCAAGAAGGAGT
>CM053585.1:199397530-199459628 GCA_028646515.1 Pseudochirops corinnae | reverse complement strand
CCAAAAGCTTCCAAGAAAAATATGAACTGGTTATAGGCCATGGAGGAGCTCAAGAAGGAGTTTGTAAATCAAGTAAGGGAAGTGGAAGAAAAATTGGGAAGAGAAATGAGAATGATGCAAGAAAATCATGAAAAGAGATTCAACAACCTGACTGAAGAAAATAACACCTCAAAAAAATATTTCTTTTTATCTCATGAAGTCATTAATTTCTGTTTGGTCAATTTTATTGTTTAAGGAGTCTGTTATTTGGAAAAGGTTATGTAAATCTTTGTGTTAAACTGTTCATTCTCTAGAGCCCCCATATTTTAAAAAAATCATTTTCTCTAGAACTGTCATTTTGTTTTTAATATAATTTTAACTTCTTTTTTTTTCCTTTAAAGCCTGTTTTACTTATTCTAGGAATTCTAGCTGACATTATAACCAAGCTAGGTTTTTCTTTGAGATTTTGCTTATATGTATTTGGAGTTATTCTCCTCTTCTGAATTTGAGTTGAGTACTCATGGTGTCACATTAACTATTTCAGAATTATTTGTAGTAATTCCCCATTTTTTTTCTATCTTTATTTCTCAAATTGAGACTTTGTGTTAGGTATGCTTCTGTAGAAAATGTTGGTGTCTTATATGACCCTGGTGACTCAGGTCAGGGAATTGTAAATTTTTAGTGCATTATGAGCATGTTCTGATTTTGTCCTATTTGGACTTTGTAGCCTCTACACTCCAGTTTGAGTTCGGGAAATATACCTGTGAAGTTGCCCTTGGGTGGAGCTTCAGCAAAAGCTGCTGGTCCTTTCCTGATCAGAGTGTCTAGAGTCAGAGCAACAGAGTTGTTAACCCACTCTTGTTCCATTATTCCTGCTCCGGTCATGAATTTCATGAACATGGACTGAAAAAAATGATCCACTGTGATTTCTCTTTAAATTTCCCAATCATTTCCTAGTCCGGTGTTCTTCTTCATCTTCTTCTTCTTCTTTTTTTTTTTTTGCTTTTTGGAGGGGGAAGATAGGGCAATTGGGGTTAAATGACTTGCCCTAAGTCACAGCTTGTAAGCGTTGAGTGTCTGAGGCCAGATTTGAACTCAGGTCGTCCTGACTCCAGGGCCAGTGCTCTATTCACCGTGTCACCTAGTCATTCCTATGGTGTTCTTCTTAGATCTTTGTTGAAATGGTTGTGGGGAGAGCTGGACTGTACTACTTACTTCCCCTCTACCATTTTTGCTGGTCCTCTTTACCATTGGAATGTAAATATCATGGTGGAGGCTGTTTGATTTTTTTCCTTTGGATTTTCTGTGCCTCACATAATATCTGGCACATAATAGGCGCTTAATAAATGCTTGTTGATTAATTGAAGGTAATGACAGGACCACAGGCATGGAAGTAGGAATGAGCATGGCATGGGCCATGGGCCTTATGATGATCCAGGACAAAGTATAATGGGTTATATATGGTAGGAATTGTATGCCAACAGATCAGATAGATTTTGGGAACCCTGAATGTGAAACTAAGGAATTACATTTGGTGTGATAGGCACCTGGGAGCCATTGAAAGCATAGGGTATAAACAGAGGAATGACATGATAAGAAAACAACATTTAGAAATAGTAAAATGGCACAGATGTGCAGGATGGTTTAGAAGGAAAAGATAAAACCAGTTGTGAGGCTGTTACAGTAACTTATGCATAAAGTATTAAGAATTCCGGTATCTTGAAGTAGAATGAGAAACTCAATTTTGCAAAGCAATCATTTTTATTGTCAAATTGTTCCAATTAAGTGCTACCTGCAAAAGGCCCTTCTTGATTCTCCCAACTGTTAGTTCTACTCCTCTCTTTCCATCGTTGAACATTTATTTTACATGTATCCAGTATTTACTTATCTGTGAACATGCTCTATCCCCATAGTAGAATGTAAGCTCCTTGAGGGCAGGAACTATTTTATTTTTGTCTTTGTGTCCCCAGTGCCAAACACAGTGCCCAGCATATAGTAGGTACTTAATAAATGCTTGTTCATAGGTTGATTAGTTATTCCTTATATTGAGTTGAAATATCTTATTGTAATTGTTATCCTTTGGAATTTTGCAGAATAAATTTAGTCCTCATACTCCATCTAACCCGTGACAACCCATCAAATATTGAAGAAAGCTATCATATTTCCCCTATATCTTATCTTCAGGTTAAAATATCTTCAATTCTTTCAACTGTTCTTTATATGACATGGCTGAGTCACCTCACCATCCTAAGTCATAAACTTTGGTTTGTCAATGTCCATCTGAAAATGTAGTGTCCACAACTGAACATATTACTATGGATATCATCTGACTAGGTTAGAGAGCAACAGGTTTATTTCCTTGCTTATTCCAGACACTCCACAGACTAAGATCACAATAACTTTTCTGGGTTCTATATAGGATTATACTATTGCCCTATACTGAGCTTGTGGTCCTTTAAAATTCCTGATGAGGCCATGGTGATAGGATAGAAAGGAAGGGACATACAAGGGACATTTTAGCAAGAGACATAGAATTTGATTACCAATAGGAGAGGGATGAGAAAGGAAAACACCAAGGAAAAACTATAAAGCAGTCAGAAATCCCAGCCACCTAAAACCACACGGTAATTGAGACATTTTAAATACCTGCTTTTTTATCCCCGTTCTTCCAGAAAAATACTATTTTTATGGTTCACTGAGGATTAAATAAAAATGTTTACAAAGTACCAAATGACTCCTCAAACAATGACTTTTGCAGGCAATTGCTAGCTTTCACCCAGGAAAGAGGGAAGAAGAGGACAGAGGACACTGAAATGGGATTTGTTACAGGAAACAATTGTAGAGGATGCATTTCTGCAAAAGGTCAGTAGATGGCAGACAAGTTATGATAACAGGAACCTCCCAAAAGATGCATGAGAAATGGAGAGAATTAGAAGGCAGAGGGAGGGAACCAGTGAGTAAACTGTCATGAGCTTCTAATATACTGTGGTAGCTTATCTCACTTTTGTGGATGTTACAGAGAATATGACAAAGCTGGGGCTAGACTGACTTGCCAATACCCTTTATGGAGCACAGAAAGCCATCAGGTCAACTAGACTTTAGCAATCTACTTGGAGTTCAAACAATTTTCGTATTTTCAGGTGTATAATTAGAGAGGCAGCTTACGATAACATGATGGGCTGGGAGTTAGGGAGACCGGGATTTAGTTAGGGAGACCTTTCCTCCCTATTAGTTCCTGCATGGATCTTAAGCAACTTAAGCAGCCTAGGACTTAGCTATTAAGTTACAGAAGGGTTGTGTGATCTGAGTTGGTAGAAGATGCTCCCTGGGTTAAGGAAATCAGATTCTTCCCACATTCATGTTTAATTAAATGGGTTTGTTCACAGGATACATCCTCCCCATAACGACATAATAACATGAAATTCTCCGTAATGACCCTTTTTTGTTTCTGTTTTAGGTAGGATATAGTAAACAGAAGTGTTCTCCTTTCCAAGAAGTACCAAATTGCCACCACATCTTAAACTTAACATGTCCGAAACAGAATTCATTCTATTTCCCCCCCAAACGCTCCCGTCTTCCTAACTTCTTTATTATTGTGGATATCCCCATCTTCCCAGTCACCCAGGCTAAAAACCTAGGTGTCATTCTTAACTCTGTTGCCAAATCCAATTGATTTTGCCTTTGTAACATCTCTCACATACACTCTTTTCTCTCCTCTGACATCACCACCACTTTGGGTCAGTAATCATCTCACGACTGAACTATTTCAATTCTGATGGTTGGTCTGCCTGCCACAAATCTGACCCCACTCTATACCACCCTATGCTCAGTATCAAACTGACCTGTCTAAAGCATAGTGTGTCTGACTATGTCACTCCCCACCCCCCAATTTTATAAACTCCAGTGACTGCCTATTACCATTAGGATCAAACATAAAAATCTTCTATTTAGGCTTTAAAGCCCTTCATAACCTGTACTCCCTACCTTTTCAGTCATATTATACCTTATATTCCTCCCTTCCCTCACATGCATACTCTTGATTCAGTGATACTGGGCCTCCTTGCTGTTCTTCAACCAAGACACTCTGTCTTCAGACTCAGCATTTTCTTTGGCTTTCCTCCATGCCTGGGATGCTCTTCCTTTGGATTGGATCTTTGTCTAATGCAGTGGTTTCAACCTTCCTAATGCCATGACCCTTTAATACAGTTCCTCATGTTGTGGTAACCCCCAACCATAAAATTATTTTCGTTGCTACTTCATAACTGTAATTTTGCTGCTGTTATGATGTAGGATGTATTTTCATTGTTACAAATTGAATATAACCCACAGGTTGAGAACCGCTAGTCTAATGGATTCCCTAACTTTCCTCAATTCTTAGCTAAAATTCTACCTGCTTTTGGAAACCTTTCCCAATCTCCCTTAAGTCTAATGCTTTCCCTTTGTTTGCTATTTTAAATTTATCTTGTATATAACTTTTTAAAAATATGTAGTTGTTTGCATGTTGTTCCCCACCAATAGACTGTGAGGTCCTTGAGAGCAGGAATTATCTTTTGCCTTTCTTTGTATCCCCAGAACTTAGCACATTGCCTGACACTTAATAGGCCATGAATAAATTGACTTTCTATGACTGATACACAACAGAAAAAATAAAGCTACAAAAAAGGAAAAAAAAGTAAAATGCTACAAAACAAAGACATAGAACCTCTTTTGAAGAGCAATTACAGAATAGTTACCTTATAAGATTTTGTTCCATGAGAAATACAGGGAATAAAAAGGAACTAAATCAGTATAAGGGCCATGAACAAATGGATGAAGATTAAGAATAAATAGAAAGGAAAGAGATACTACGATGAGAGTGGGGACAGAAATTCTTCCTAGAAAAAAGTGCAGAAAATAAAATTTGAAAAAACTAACAAATAAACCAAGTTGAAGAGGAAGATAGAAAAGGAGATTTTATTGACTAATTACCTGAGAGGAAAAAAAGAAGGGAAAACATAAATAGATAAAATGGAGAAATAAAAAGGAATGAGTTAAGCAGAACTCTGTAACTAGGGGAAAGGGTAACAAATAGGAGGAGGATGGGCTTGAGAGGAAAAAGAAAAGAGCTAGTGGGAATGGAGTTGCCTTAAAATAAATTAAGCTAAAATAACTGAGGAGACAAAGTATTGTGCTTACAGAGAAAGAGGAAAAATGCTCATTTTGAAAAAAAAAAAAGAAATTTATAAACAAAGGGAAGAAGTTGTAAACATAAATATTATAATTTTGAATGTGAATTAAACAATCTAATAAAATGAAAAAGAATGAGAGATGAAAGTATAAAACTCCACAATATGTTGTTTACAAGCAACACATTTAAAAAACAAAAGAAAAGATATACATAGAATAACAATAAAGGGTTGGAAGTTAAGAGGTACTTTTTCTTTATCCAAAATCAACCAGCAACCTCCCAATTGCAAAAGCATTTCTGTGACCATGTTAGAAGAGAAAGGCTTCCTAACTTAGAGTTATCAGCATTGGTGAGAATATTTTCTATGACCTTGACTTCTTCTTTCAACAAAGCAGAAAATACTTAATTTCATATATGGAGATCAATGATACCACTGGCCTACACACTTCTTCCAATATGCCTTAATGCCTGTTCAGCGAATCCAGAGCCCCCACCTGGCCTTCATACCCTTCAACACCTGAATTTCCTCGTTTGTTATTTCCCCTGTTCAGACTCTGTGCTCAGTTACATCCATTTTACAAACAATTATTAGGCACCTGTTATATGCAAAGCATTGTGCTTTGTTCTGGGAGAGGTTCAAATTTTAGATAAGATTTTGTCTCTGGCTTTGTGGAACTCACCTTCTAGTGGCAAAAACCTGTTTGGCTATCCTAATCTCAGACTTGAAATCCTCTCTGAACCTTTGCCCAGGAGATTCCTTCACTTGAGTAGTTAGCCCTCTTCACAGGCTAACTAACCCATGCTCATCATCTTTAAAGCCTGGTGTAATAATAGCGATAACATCAACTGACATGAACAGTTCCTATGGTTCCCTTGGTTGAAGAACAAAACACATTTATGTCCATTAACTCATTTAAGCTTTGGATAGCCCTTCTCTGACCGGCATTTACAACTCTCTTTAGACATCACTCCGTTTCCACGTACTGTATGATCTAGACATACTGGCCCATCTGCTGTTCCTCATTCATAACATCTAGGAAACTTTGTACTGGTTCTCCCTCTGCCTGTAATATTTTCTCTTTATACTTCTGCTTTTAGAAATACCTGGCTTCCTTCAGCTCCCATTCCTTTCTTAGCTTACACTTTATCTTCTGGAGGATGGTTTGTTGTTTTTTTGGTCTCCTCCAGCTGCTAATGCCTTCCCATCCGAGGTTACTTTGTGGTTGTGTTCTGTATGTACTGATATGTGTATATGTTATCACTTGCAATGGGATAGAACCTGATTATTTCCCTTTTATAGTTGTATTGGCAGCTTAGCACAGTGTGTAGCATACAGAAAGAACTTAATAAATGCTTGTTGTGAGCGAGATGGTCTCATTTGTTTCTTCATCCTTTAAATGGGAATGATGAAGCCTGCAGAGATGGAGGAAAGGACGCCATAGTAGTGCAGTCACATCCAACAGGATGATTTCTACTGTCCCCGTACTCTCAAGGTGGGAGGTCTGATCACAGAACACAAACACACCCCCTTGAACCTTACAAGAACCTAATAATAATGATAATAAGTCTGTTGCAGGCAATGCGCTTCACAATTACTGTTTCATTTGGTCTTCACAATAACCCCGGGAAGGAGATGCTATTATTACTCTCATTTTACTGATGAGGAAACTGAGGCAAACAGGTTTAAGGGACTTGCCCCGGGGATACGTGACTGGTAAGTGTCTGAGGATGGATTTGCACTCAGCTCTTCCTAATTCCAGGTCCCACACTCTATCTATTGCAACATGTAACTGCCTATACCATCCCCCAAAGTGGTAGAGTCAAAGGGTGATTGACAGTCAGCTGTTCTAAGAGTCTCAGAGGTGAACAATGAGGTTAGTAAATATTCCAGGATGCCCTCTTCTATTGGGTGGTACACATTACATAATCATTGTAACCTATTACAGTTAAAGGCTGACCATTCATGAATTTATCTATTATTAAATCACTTATATGTAACCTAAGACTCAAGGCCATTACATTTTTTAACCATTCAATCCATAAGCTTTCATTAAATGCCTACTGTGCACCAGGCACTGAGGATACAAAGACAAAAATGAAATAGTACTTGCTCTCAAGAAAGAATACATTTTATTGAGGGAAAATAACATACACATATAACCAGATACCAAATACATCAGAAATAAAAGCAAAGCAAATTTAAGGACAAGGCAGTAGATGCTGGGGTTTCTTAAGGCCAACTTTATGTAGTATATAGAGTTCCACTAGAGCTTTGAAGGAAACTAGGCATTCTAAAGGCAAAGAGGAAGTGCATTCCGGACATGGGGATGGTCTAAGCAAGGGCATGGAGACATGATAGGGAATGTCACTTGTGAGGAACAGCTGGGAGATTCCTTCAGCTGTACTGTAGAGTGTGTGAGGGGAAATAATGTGCAAAAAATCAGAAAAGGTAGGCTATAGACAGAGAGTACGACTTTCTCTAAACACCACACAGAAATATAAGTGCCATAAGCACTCTAGGGAAGTCAGTCAATTAACCAATGTTTATTGAGCGCCTACTACGTGCACGCTGCTGCACTGAGAGCTGGAAAGTCACCATCCCTCTCTAGGGTTCAGTTCCTATGTCTGTAAAATAAAGGAGGGGTTTCAGATTGGTAACTCTTTGAAGTAATAAAGTCCTATGGTCTCTGTTGGTATGGAATATGAATTTGCATTCACTTTTTTGTTACCTGGAAAGTGTCTTTATCTTCTTTTCATGTGCAGGGGCTGTCTGTACCTGGTTTCTTTTCTAGTTGCCTCTCCTTTCCCTGGGGGCTCCTCAGACCTTGGGAGTTTAATAAATATCATGGAGAGACTTACCAAAGCCAAGATTTCTTTCCTTCCCATATCTGAGGAGGTCTCCTAACACATCTGTTCTCCAGTCAATTGCACCGGAAGTCAAAAAGTTTCCCTTCCATCCCCATCTCCTCATTTCTTTCCTGGGGGCTGTGCTTTTCAGAGAAAAGCTGCCTTAATGAAACTCATAAGGAAAAAGCCTTCCTAAGGCTTGCCCCATTGGCATATTTATGGTATTTTTAGGTTTTGTGCTTCCCATTAGGCTGTAGCCAGTTAATGCAGAGTATTACCTTAGAAGGGGAAATTGAAGACCTAATAAGGGTCAGAGGCTGGTGAAATGAGGAGTGGGGGTGATTTGCTCTCAGCCAATGAGAGACGTGTTGCTGGGTAGACTGCTATTCTAAAGTAACTGGCTTATATGTCTCAACAATAAGCCCAGAACATAATCAATCCTGGAGCACACTGGCCTGATGCTTCCCCAGGGCCCAGGCTAGAATAAATACCCTCAATATTTGTAACGTTCCAGGATCTCCTGGCTTAAGAACACATACATACACTTATACACTCATGCCTGGCTAGAAAAGGGGTATGGGGGACTTTGGGGAGAGTAGTTGAGTAAGATGGGTAATTGGTTGACACAGTGGGCAGAGTGTCAGGCCTGGAGTACTGAGTTCAAATGTAGCCTCAGACACTTACTAGCTATGTGATTTTGAGCAAATCACTTACCCCTGTTTGCCTCAGTTTCCTCATTTGTAAAATGAGCTGGAGAAGGAAATGGCAAACTTGCCAGTATCCTTGCCAAGAAAACTCCAAATGCAGTGACAAAGAGTCAGAAATGACTCAACAACAATAACAGATTGGGCGAGACATAGAGTCCTTTGCAAGAATTCTGAATGAGGCTCCAGAAATCATGGTGGGATCCGTCAAAAAGGTAAATGAAGATTCAGTTTCGTAAAATGAAAACAACAGCAACAATGTTAAATTTGGAGTCAGAAGACCTTAGTTAAACTTCTGGCTCTGCTACTTCCTACCTGTATGACCTTGGCAAAGTCACTTAACCTCTATGGACCTCAGTTTCTTCATCTACAAAATGAGAGAATTAGATTGAGGACTTCTAGTATCCCTTTCAGCTTTGTTTCTATGATCCTTAGGATACATCTATGACAATAATAGTAATAACAACAGTACTTATAGCATTTATATAGCACTTTAAGGTTTGCAATTTCACATATGTAATTTCACTTGATCCTCATCACAAACCCAGGAGTTGGGTACTATTGTTTTACGGAGGAGGAAAATGAGGCACAGAGAAATTAAGTGAGTCATGTGGTTAGTAAATGTCTGAGGCAGGATTTGAACTCAGGTCTTCCTGCCTCCAAGTCTGATACTTCATACACTGTGCTATCTAACTTCCTAAACAAATACAGGGTTTGGGGAGGTAGGGAAGAGATTCCCAAATGGAGTAGTGTTTCCCATGCTCTACAGGGGTGTGACAAAAGCTGACACCTATGGATGGCAGGGGCCTGCCACCTATAGGGGTGTGTTGAGAAGAGAATTTCTTGAAGCAAGGACCACTTTTTCTGACTGTTCTGTTAGCACTAGACCTCACCACATAGCAGTCAGTCACAGATAGGTTTAGATGGAGCAGTGGGGAAATATAAGTTGGATAACAGGACATCAGCTGGAAGGGCAGAGTTCCTGGGCCTTAAAGACTACCTAAGCAACTCCATTTTAGAGAGGAGGAAAGTGAGCTTCAGACATAACTTCTGAACTAAGTTGCATATGGCGAGCCTGAGATTTGAAGCAAGAGTCTGCTGACTTTTAAACACAGTGGTCTTTCCACTACATCCCCCTTGGAACCAGACTGTGGTACATTGTTAGGTTAAGATGTTTGAACTTTATGCTGTAGTCAATGGGAGCTACGGTAGTTTTTTGAGTAAATGAGTGACATCACACTGAAAGCAGCATATTAGTAAGATTAGTCTAAATACAAGAGTACCGCGGTGGATTGATAGAGGCGATGTAGGAATCTCACTATTGTCCTAGAGACACTCTCATCTCACTTCTCAGTCCTGACGACTCCCTTTCTTATCTCCCAGAATCCCATGGCATTCCACTGCCCAGGGGGTCTCTATGTCTGGGATGTTTAGGTCTATCTCTGATAGGATGATTAGTTCATAGGATTAAAAACTAGAAGACTACTTCTGGGCACCATTACTCACTCCCTCATATTCACCCATGTAAACCCTGTCTTTTCTACATCCTTATTTAATTCTGTCTTCCCTTTATTTTGTGCCCTGGGATAGTCCTGTTCTGTTTTTTTCTGTGCCTTTGCACAATTTTGCTTTATGTCTGGAATGTTCTTCCTCCTCCCCTCCATCCTTGGGAATCCCTGAGTCCTTTTAAAATTCAACTCATGTTACCTCCTTCAAGAAGCCTCTCCTAATTCCTTCAGGTCTTGGTGCTCCTTTTCATAATCAATATGTAGTGTGTGTGTATGTGTGTGTGTGTGTGTGTGTGTGTATGTATGTAAGAGAGAGAGAGAAAGAGAGGGAGAGGGAGAGGGGGAGAGAGGGAGGGAGAGAGAGAGAGAGAGAGAGAGAGCGAATGAGCGCTTGTGTGCATGCTGTCTTTATTTATTTGTGAACATGTCATCCTCATTTAGTAGAATGTAAGCTTCTTGAGGGCAGGGACTGTTCTATTTTTATCTTTTTTATATTTTTCCAATTACATGTAAAAACAATTTTTACCATTCATTTAAAAAATTTTGAGTTCCAAATTCTTTCTCTCCCTCTCTCTCCCATCCTTGAGAAGGCAGGCAATTTGATACAGATTATACATGGGTAGCCATGCAAATCATAATTCCATATTAGCCATGTTGTGAAAGAAAACATAGACCAAAAACAAACAAACAAACAAGAAAAAGTTTTTTAAAAGTATGCTTTGATCTGCATTCAGACTCCATCAGTTCTTTCTCTGGAGGGGGATAGCATTTTTCATCATAAGTCTTTTAGAATTGTCTTGGATCATTGTATTGCTGATATATTTTTGTCTTTTTAACCTCTCCCCCTATCACAGAACCTAGCATACAGTAGACACTGGACAAATGCTTGTTGACCAATTGACAAAGATAGATACAACTGTTGAAAAAAGTCATCAAGGATCATTTTGATCAAAGGCTTAAATTTAGGAATTAACAAGATATGTTCCAAGGACAGTGAAAGCAAAAGGCATGTGTGATAGAAATGATACATGTATGTATGCATAAAATAGAAATGAGCCATATACAGAAGTACATAACACACACACACAAATACATATGTATCCATCTACCTTTAAATGGGCAGGTGATTGGGCTGGAACAGGGTCATTTTTGCAAAAAAAAAAAAAAAGAAAAGACAAGGAAAAGGTGGGGAGAGGTACATTTTCTAAGCTCTAAATGAGGCATAAAGCATTAAAGCTATTGGAAATCCTGGTCTGCTACAGACTCCATTCACTTGGTTCAGTTTTCTGACAGACAGCAGATGGTGGTATCAGCTCATGAAATGATGCTAGATGAAGCTGAGCGTCAGGAAATGGGAAAATCATTGAGTTCCCAGGAGAATGACATCCTATCTATCAGAATCACAGTCACCTCAAGGGTGGGGGCTGTGATTAAGGTGCAGATTGCCTCTAGTTCCGATGATCTTTTAAAGAACACTAATAATTTTGACTGATAATTTAAAAAACCTGTAGCATCCTTTTCTAACTATATCCCTCTCTTGTCTACCCAATGAGTCTTCTTTTGTAGGAAATGTAACAGTGAGACTGGCCAATACCAGTGTTCCAATCTTGAGTGCATGCACAGCATGCCCTGCCTGGATGGAGGCTTGGTGAGCCTACTTCAGGGATATGCTGAGAAATGTCTAAAAACTGGCTCTCCAAGAAAAAAAAAAGAACACAGGGCACACCTTTAAGTTTAACTTGCATTATTAACATTTTTCCATCACTTTGTTAAGTCTAAACAATTGACAAAACAATAAGTCGTGCCCTGATTTATAGCTTTGTTGATGCCAAGACAAAAATGCTCACACTGAAAATATAACAATTGGCTTTGCTAAGCCATTTGAGCTTGTTCTAGGACACACCTGTGTGTGATGGATGGATCCTTTCCCTCTCTGCATCAAAGCTTGCACAAGCTTTCTATTTCCTGTTGGCTAAATGTGTGCTGATTATAAAAAAAACCCAACCCAACAACTTTTAATTGGCTGCTAAGCCTAGCTTCAATGTATATACAAAAGGTTTGAACACAGAAAATCTCTTTCTCTTTCCTGGCAATTTTCAAGTAAGGAGGAAGAAGAGATGGTGTAAAGCTCTGGGTGGAAGGAGAGGTAGAAGCAATGGTTATAGTTTAGGGATATTACAAATCCTTCCCTCTAGCCCCCTAATCTAGCACATAGCTGCTGTGATGTTAAGATAAGGCCTAGACCTCCCTCCAAATTTAGAACCTCTATCACATCTATCCCTTTCTCTTTACTCACAGAGATACCACTCAATTCAGTCACTCATTACCTCTTTCCTGGGCTACTATTAAAGAGTCTCTTTATGGTTATCTCTTCCAATCTCTTCTCTCTCCAATCCCACTCCAGCACAGCTGCCAAGATAATCTTCCAAAGGCATAGGTTACTCTAATGCTCAAAAAACACCAGTGGTTTCCTATTGTCTCTACAATGAGACAAATTTCTCAGCCTAGCATTTAATCCTTCACAATCTGGCTCAACCTTACATTTCCAGCCACATTTCACTTTTTTTCAGTGCCTTCCACGCATTCTATGTTCTAGCTAACTTGGACAGCTAGCTGGACCTCACCATGCTAGCTCCTTTCTCTGTGTCCTTGCCTCTTAGGAAATGCCCTCTTTCTTCACGTCAACCTCTCAGAAAACTTAACTTCCTTCAAGATTTAGATTAGGTGCCATCTCCTACGTGAAAACTCTCTTCATCCCTCCAGTTGTTGGAGCTTCCTTCTGTCCCCTTATATTGATTTTCCTGTGTATATGTTATATCCCCCAGCAGAAGGTAAATTCCTTGAAGCTAGGGACAACTTTTCTTTTTGTCACTGTATTCCTTGAACCTAGTGTAAAGATACCTTGGCAATGGTTAGAAGGGATCTCAATACTCTATTTACAGATTGTATTATATTAATTGCTATAAAACAATGACTTTAGCAGAAGAGGACGTGGAGATTTAGAAAAGGCTGGCCAGTCATGTAGCAAGGAGAGCCAATTGGTGCATGTCCCAACTGATGTACTGTAGCCTCTGGGAGATTAAAAGAACCAGATGGAGGCCTCGAGCTTGTTGGATTGGATTGGCCTTGGGAGGGGGGAGGAGGAGAAGGGAAGAGCAGGAGGGAAGAGGAGGACGGGAGAGGGGGAAAGGTAGTTGTGAAAAGATATGGACAAGAATGGTACAGGATGACAATAGTGATAGTGTAGTTCACATTAAAACCAAAGTACTTTTCTCATAGCAGAGACTGGTAATACAAGAAATACTCTCATTGTTCCAGGGGAGCATGCTCATTACTTCCAAGGGAATAGCGGAAAGAGTTTGGCATTTAAGTTTGTTTGTTTTTTTTGGAGGGGGAAAGGCAAGGCAATTGGGGTTAAGTGACTTGCCCAAGGTCACATAGCTAGTAAGTGTCAAGTGTCTGAATCTGCATTTGAACTCAGGTCCTCCTGACTCCAGGGCTGGTGCTCTATTCACTGCGCCACCTAGTCACCCCAAGTTTGGTATTTACGTGTGCAAACCTGGATTCAAATTTCAATTTTGGATCTTATCAGCTATATAGTCCATGATGGGAAAGCCACAATTTCTGTTAGCCTCAATTTCCTCCTCCACTTAAAAAAAAAAAAAGGAAGTTTTATGATCTGCATTGTTGGAGGGGGCAACCACACCAGTGAATTGCCAGATTTATCAAAGTATCACATTCCCTCCATCTTTTCTTGCCCAGACTAAATATTCCAAGTTGCTTTATTCTGTCCTTGTTTGACTGAGTCTCTAGTAACTCTTGCCATTTAGACCCTCTCCTGGGGCATGCTTTACCTGACTAACGTCCTTCAGAAAATGTGCTACCCAGAACTGAATACAATTCCCCCAAACAAACAAATTCTCATTGTAATCCTGTACAATGTAAGCTTCTTGAGGGCAGGTAGAGTGCCTGCCAATTAAAGAAAAAAACATTCCATCTGAACTAAGCGAACCTACGTTTAAATCTTGCCTCTATTACTAATGTGTAACCATGGGTAAGTCTCTTAACATCTGTGGGTCTTAGCTTCCTCATTTGTAAAATGCAGGAGTCTCTCACATGGTCTCTAAAGTTCTCTTCTTGCTCTGAAGTTATGATCTATGATAAAGACATATTTATCTGAATTGAATGATTGATAATTTAACCAGTGTTGTCTGAGCTTTAATAACAAGCATCTTTTTCACAGGAGGAAAAAAGAAAACTACTGGGTTTGCTCAAGAGAAATTTAGCCTCTTCTACCCCTGGGATACAGACAGAGAGTCCTGGATCTCCTGATGCAGAGTACCTGCTTGATGGGGTGGGATGGGGCACACTGCATCATGGTGGACATGCTCTCCCTGCTTAAGTGAGCAGAAGTGGGGCCCCTGCTTGACAGCATTGGCTTCCAGGAGAAAACACAGGGGGAAACATATGTCAAGGCGAAAACTCCTTTTGTCATTTTAATTGAATTATGTCATATTGCCTTACTTTGCTAAAAATCATAATGGAGAGTTAATTAGCAGTTCCTGGTGTCTGTGGAACGAGAGTGGTTTGCCAGTGAAACAGAAAGATGTCTTGTAGATTGCATTAATGTGGGAACAGCAGGTACCCTTTGGTTATCTAAAATAGTGGCTTCCAAAAAATAAAAGGAGCATAATTTGATGATGTTATCGGGAGGAGAAGGAGAAATAATGATTGGGCCCTATTGTCACCTATAAAATAAGTTTTTTTCTTAAAGCAGTTTGTACTGATAATGTCTGTAGGGGAAGAGGTGTTAAAAAAAACAACCACAAAAAGTACATACAGTAACCTAGCAAACTAAGCCTGGGGGTGGCGAGGGGGGCTGCTCTCCTGGGAGATAGGAGCCAGCTGATTAAGACCAGGGTTTTGTAGCTTCTTTTGAGCCAGCCACACACATCTTCAGGACTCAATTGTAGGTACAAACCTCTTTCATTCAAGCTCTTAATTCTGAATTGAATAAATAATGCAGATAGAGGATGGGGTAATTTCTCATTACTTAGCCAACAATTTCTAGATTAAACACATTAAAGAAGAAAATGTGGAAGCTTAACTAACTCCCAAACTTCTTCTGAGCATTTTAAACATCCATTATCATAATACAAGTGACTTTCTGAATCATTCTTTTCTTATTCAATCTGTTCTCCCTAACATGTACTAGGCAAACACTTTGTTAACAGTTTCATTTTTGGAATATAGTTGAAGGTAATGCAGGTTGCCTTTCTTTACATGCTCCCTCTAATTTGGACTTGTCAGTGGTTCTGACTGGCTAGGACTAGCTAAGTTTGCCAACTGAGGCATCTTCTAGTTTTTACTTTTTTTCGAGGGGGGGAAGGTAGGGCAATTGGGGTAAAGTGACTTGCCCAAGATCACATGGATTTGAACTCAGGTCCTCCTGACTCCAGGGCCGTTCCTCTATTCATTGTGCCACCTAGCCACCCCATCCCCCAGCACTGTTATCTGTATACAATAAGCACTTCATAAATACTTTGTTTTGAAATGACCAATTTTTGCAATTCTCAGATTCAAAAAACTCAGTAATTCACTCATTCAACAAGCCTTTACTGAGTTCCTACTATGTCCATGACCATGGACTAGGCCTTATGATGGGCACAAGGTAAATCCATCCTGTACCTGTTTCAATCCAGTACTGGGGATGACTTATCCATGAATAACTATAATACAATGCAGAAAGTGATACAAGGCAGACCTAACAGCTGTCTTATAGTAGTAGAAGGATGACTCTCTGGAGGAGGGATTTGACTTACTTGGTTCAACTCCAGAGGGAAGAACTGGGAGCTATGGGTGGACACTGTAGAGATTTAAGCACGAAGTAAGGAAAACTTACTGAACAATTATAACTCTCACAGAGTGCAGTGAGCTGCACTGGGAGGCAATGGTTTCCTCCTCATTTGAGGTCTTCAGGCAAAGGCTGGAAGACTACTTGCTGGGAATGTTGAAAGAGAGGGTTTTAAAAAATGTATAATTTTGAAATCAAATAATTTTAAAAGTAATCTTTACTGCTTTAAAAAAATATCAGTTACATAGGAAATATAACTTCCTTTTTCCTTTCCTAGAAAACAATCCTTTGTAGCAAAGGGAAAAAAGGAAGGAAAAAAGTTCAATAAAATAGAGCCCCACAATAAAAAAAGTCAGGGAATGCATTAAGTATGGAGTTTCTAGCTCCACACCTGTTCAAGGAAATGAGGAAGGTATCTTTGCGTAGAAGGGGTTCATATTCGGATGGTTACTGGGGTCTCAGATGGCTCTGATTGTCTATGATTCTCCAGGTTCTGAATGGCCTAGCTTGTGACCATTACATGTGGTCAGCAATTTCCAATTCCCAAATCCCTTTCATAAACATGCCTTCTCTTGAACCTTATTATTATAAGGCCTTGTGAGGGAGAAAGGTCAGAGATTCTTAGCCCCACTTTGGGATTAATTGGAGGCTGAGGAAATAAAGGCTCAGAAAAGTCATACAGAATACAGAGGCAGAGCAGGTCTAGAATGTATATTTTTCAGCTAAAGATGCTTGTCATTTGAACATCACTCAGAACCTCTTGAGACTTTCCTGCCTTTTCAACAAGACCACAATCCCACAAGAGCAGATTCACATCTATTCCTAGGAGGTCCCCTTCTTTGTTGATTCTTTGCCTAAGGAAGAGCAGCTATATCCGGATTCATTGGATACATTGCCTGCCTTGGGGTCTGGCCTTCAGGGATGAGCTCCAGAAGCAGACGGTGAGAACACCACCCTCTGGGGGATCCAGTGTTCAATTCTTTACTCTTCATATCCAGCAGACTGATGCAGATCTCATTGACCTCTCACTGCTGGGAAAGCTGTGAGACCTCTTGTTACCAAGAATGGATTTTCCAAGACAGTATCACCATCTATAGCCCCTACTGGGAAGGGAAGGACATTTGTAGAAACCTCTGCACGTTTATTCTGTCCCAATTAAGAAGGCCGATAACTTATGTGGCATCTGCTTCACAAGCCCTAAATTGGGCTGGCCATGAGATATCTATCCCACATCCTCAGGATGTTTGTTTTCCTCCAAAGCTCAGTTCAGCTACCATCTGTTCCTTGAACCTGACCCTCCTCATCCCCATAAATTGTTTGCACTGTCTTCCTTCTTGTAAATCCTTGTGTTTAGTTAAATCCATACAATTTGTATCATTCCAGTAGCATGTAAGAGGCCTTTCTATTTCTGCAAGAAAGAATTAGTCTGGGGACCACCTCCCTTTTTGCTTAGATTCTGTAGTACCACCCACATTATAGGTGCTTAAATAGATGTTTCTTAAAATGACAAAGAGGGGATGAGCTGAAGGTCCAGAATGAAATATGCTTTGGGACATGTCCGATGTGTGGATGTTTTACTTGAAGGAAGGAAACAAGCACCATGCTAAGCGCCATACAAGTGTCATCTCATTTGATCTTAATGGCAACCTGAGAAGTTGTTTAGCTGTGTTAGTCATGTCTGACTCTTCACCACCCTGTGAACCATGTTGCCCATGGAGTTTTCTTAGCAAAGATAGTGGAGCGGTTTGCTATTCCCTTCTCTAGTGGAATAAGGCCATCAGAGGTTAAATGACTTGCTCAGGGTCACACAGCTAGTAGGTGTCTGAGGCCAAATTTGAACTCATGTCTTTTTGACTCCAGGCCCAGTGCTCTATCCACTGAACCATCCAGTAGGAGCTATTATCACCCCCACTTTACAGTTGAGGAAACCAAGGCAGACAGAGATTTAAGTGACTTGCCCAGGGTCATACAGCTAGTGAGTTTCTGAGGCTGGCTTTGAACATGGGTTTTCCTGACTTTATGCCTAGAGCTCTATCCATGATGCCACCTCATTGCCCATGAGGCAGTGTGTATTAACTGTGAATATTTGCTATGAAGGTTTTGGTTTTCTTCCATTTTGGAGGAGTTGGGGACAAGGGGAGCATGTCTCCCAAGGTTCTCTCCAAAGTTGCCAACGATCTTTAAGTCACTACATTTAACACTCTTTTCTCCATGCTCATCCTTCTGGGTAGCTTGGAAGTGCTCAGCACTGTTGGACATTATCTGGATACTCTTTCCTCCCTGGGTTTACTGACCATTGCTTCGTGGTTTTCATCCCCCTCCTTGTCTCACTACTCATTCTCAGTCTTCTTTGCTGTTTCATCTATGACACTACATTAGCTAGGTTTATCCAAAGGCTGTGTCCTGGACTCTCTTCTACCTCTCAACAACTCCCATGGGTTTAATTATCATCGCTGGATAGAGGACTTCCAAATCTTTTTATCCAGCTTTTGTTCCCCACTCAAGTTTCAGTCTTATATCTCCATCTGTCTATTAGATATTTCAAACTAGATTTCAATAAATATCTCAAACTCAACACATCCAAAACTGAACTCATTATTTCCCCCTTAAAATCCTTTCCTTTTTCTAACTTCCCTGTTTCTGTTAAAGACACTACTATCCTTCCAGTTATCCAGATTTGCAAACGTACTATTATGATTGATTTCTCTCACTCATTCCTTATATCCAATCAAGTGCCAAATTATCATTAATAATAATAAAACTAACATTTATATAGCGCTTAGTAAGTGCCAAGCCCTGTGCTAGACATTTTACAATTATTATCTCATTTGATCTTCATAACAACCTACAACAGGGGTGGGGAATCTGCAGTATCGAGGCCACATGAGACCCTCTAGGTCCTCTAGGTCCTTGGGTGCAGCCTTTTTGAGCCCAAGTTTTACAGAACAAATCCTTCTATTAAGGGGATTTGTTCTGTGAAGTTTGGGTTCAGTCAAAGGACTTGAGGATCTAGAGGGCCACATATGGTTTTGAGGCCACAGGTTCCCCACCCCTGACATTTTACAGCTAAGAGAACTGAGGCAGACAAAAGATAAGTGACTTGGACGGTGTCACATAGCTGGTAAGTGCCTGATGCCAGATTTGAACTTGGGTTTTACTGACTCCAGGCTCAGTGCTTTATGTATTGTATTCCCTAAACTCCTAAAATATTTCCAAAATATCTTGCATTCTCTCTCCACTGATGCTACATCAGGCTCTTGTGACCTCCTGTCTTGACTATTTCGATGACTTTCTAATTAGTATCTCTGGTTCAAGTCTTTCCCCTCTCCAATGCATCTCCCACATATCTGCCAAAGTGCTTTTCTTAGGCACAGGTCTGACCCTATCACCACTTTCTCAGTAAATTGCATGATTTCCTAGAGGTCTTAAGATCAAGTACAAATACTTCCATTTAGCTTTTAAAGTACTTTACAACTTGGCACCAACAGACCTTTCCAATTTTACTATATATTGCTCTCTTTTCTGCATTCTATGGTTCAGGCAAACTGGTTTTCTTTCTATTCCTCACATGCAACACTCCATTCCCCATCACTGTATCTTTGCACTGGCTCTCCCCTTTCCTGGAATGCACTCACCTCTCACCTCTACTTATTAGAGCCCCTGCTTCTTTCAAAACCATGCTCAAATGTCCCATAAAAACTTTTCTGATCTCCCAAATGCTGACCCCTCATTTAAATGTATTTGTTTTCCATATGCTTTCTTTCTTTTTTAAACATTTCTTTCAAACAAATACAAAACAAGAAAAAGACATTGCCATGTACACAGAAGAACATAAGAGAGGATTCAATGTAAAGCAATAACTTTCCATTTTGAGAAAATCTATTTAATAAATACTATACTTTGTTTTCAAGGCTGTCCATCTTTTCTTTGCTTCCTTGTAGGTTTTCCTTTGTTCTGTGCTGTGCACTTTTAATTCTCCCTCCCTCCCCTCCAAGGACACAATTAAGTGTGGACACACACACACATACATGCATATAGATATATAAGACATTCACTCATATCTCCAATTGTCTATCAGATATTTCAAACTAGATTTCAATAAATATCTCAAACTCAACATGTCTAAAATGGAACCATTATTTCCCCTTTAAAATCCTTTCCTTTTTCTAACATCTCTGTTTCTGTTAAAGATACCACCATCCTTCTATAAACATATCTATAAACATATACATATATACATATACAACTCATACACATGCATGTAAGATCATACTATGCTTATTTCCACTTGTGTGTTTATCTAAAAGTGTGTAATATCTTCTTTCATAAATCCAAATCTTTCCATGTTGTTCTAAATCAACCAGCTCATCATTTCCTATACTACAGCAATATTCCAATCTAATCACATTCTATCTAAGAGTGTCTACGAAAAATTTCCCATTTTCTGCATTCCTTAAATCGTTGGCTACATAAATTTTATTTATACAGGAAATTTTGATTTAAAATACTCAGAATTATCCATTTTATATTTCAGCAATGCTTTCATCTTATAATATGGTTTAAGATCTGATACTACTGAATCTGTTTCCTTTACATCTTTTTTTCCCAGCTTCTTTAAAGTTCCTGACCTTTTGTTCTTCTAAAGTAAGATAGTTTTTCAGTAATTCAATCAGGATGACAATACTTGAATAGATTAGCAATTATGCAAAATTGTCATTTTTTATTATATTGACTTCACCTACCCATGAACAATAAATATTATTACTTCGATTATTTAGATCTAACTTTATTTAGATAAAAAGTGTTTTATGTTTATTTTTGTATAGTTCCCGTGTCTGTTTCGGCAAGTGTACTCTCGGCATTTCATGCTGTCTAGTTATTTTAAATGATCTAAAACAATATTGAATAATATGGCTGACACAGTGTAGTTTCCCTATTTATTGTATATGCTTTTAATGTACATACTGTACATAAATAATGTACATATTTAATGTACATATTGCTCAGCACAGCACTTGGTACAGAGAAGACATTTAATAAATACTTGTTGATTGACTGATTATTGCATATAGGCTTGCTTCCAAAACAATGGGGTCAGGAGGTTGTCCTGTCCGTAAGAATTCAGACTAGAGGGTAAAGATCCTGCTTGTTCTTCACAGTCCTCATTCAGGGGAAAGAGTCCATTGTACACAGGTCTGCCTCTTCCAGGTTATCCTGAGGAATCTCATCCAAAGAATCTAAACAACTTCTTATCATTTCAGCTCTGACTTCCTGAATCCTAAAGTTGAATTATACCTTCTAGCCTAGTTTGGGGAATATGATTAGATTTTACCACATTATATTTAAGGAAGATCATTCTACTGCTCCTCTCCCTATATCCCATAGCATTTCTAGAGTCTGTAAACTCAATGTAAGTCAATGATAAAACATAGCAATAAAAAATACTAACATAAACTTAAGCTTAAGAAAAAGAGTTAAGCAATAATCCTTTCATACTTTTTGCTGGTCACAGATTTGGAGTAGAATATTCAGTTTGGGATACCATATCGTACATTGTAAAAGTGGAACATGTCCAGAGCTGGGTAAATAGGTACTAAGGGTACTCCAAACTATGTTACATGAAGATCATTGGCGATAAGGACCATGCTGTAGATATGGCTGCTCTACCCAAAGGACTACTACTGGGCATTGCCATCTGCCCTGCAGTCATACCCTTCTATACATTCTGTCTCCACCTATTAGAATGCTGGGTCCCCAGAGGGTAAGCAGTATCTCACTTTTATATTTTATCCCCAGTCTAAGTACAATGCTTTTCACATTGTAAATGCCTAATAAATGCTCTTCCTTCTTTTGCTCCCTTTATCTCTTTCTTTCTCCTCTCTCTCTCTCATACCTTCTCTCTCTTCTTCTCTCCCTCTCCTTCTCTTCTCTTCCCTTTCCCTTTCTCCCTCTCTCTCTCCTTCCCTCCCTCCCTCCCTTCCTTCCTTCTTTCCTTTTTTCCTTTCTTCCTTCCTACCTTCCTTCTCTTCATTTTTCAAAAGAGTTTGGATATTTAGCTTGGAAAAGGGAATCCTTATGAGGGACAGGAATTTAAAGGACTCGTGCTATGTGGCTGTAGCAGGCAAAACTAGTACCAAGATGTGGAAGTTAAAGGGAAGTAGATTTCAGATCAATAAAAGGAAGTATTCCTTCATGCTTACTGCTGTTCAACAAAGGAGCAGGCTTTCAGAAAGCAGTGAGTTCCATGTTGCTGTGTCCAGGTAGAGAGTAGATGACACCTACATCAGACACACTATAGATAGGATTCTTGCATTGGAAGGGAGGTTGGATTAGGTCCCAACCCATCTCAGCTTTTTTCTATATTTGTAGGAAGAAATTACTCAGTGAAAGACTCGAAAGACTTAGCTCCTACATACTCATTCCAGTCTTAATGGCAATTGCTAGGATTATGGACATGTTTTTGAGATTATCATTACCTTTCCTCATTCATGTTTCAGCGGGGCTGATGACAAGTCATTAACACAAAACTATAAAGAGGGATAAATAAACTTTGGTCAATGTGTGCTTTTCCTCCCTCATGGTTTAATCACATAACAAAAGAGGCGATCTGGGGAGAAGGGCTGGATGGAATAAGTAGTAACTGATACTAATGCAAAGCAGGATTATGTAGTAAGGCTTTGTTTGACAACAGCTTTATTTTAATGCAAGCACAGCTACCTGTCAAGATATTATTATGATTCGATTATGGTTTATTAACAACAATAATTATAGTAACAAAGCTACTCTAGAGTTCTAGAGCTCCACTTATCAAAGAACCTCCACACATAAACCTGTAGATGGTAATTACACCCAGCCTGTAAAACTGCCGGGGGCATGGGGTTGGGAGGTGGGGGTGGAGCTACACATCTAAGTAGAACATCTGTAATTCTCAGCAAAGAGATGGGAGAATTGGAAAAAAAAAACAACCCTGCCAAGTGAAATGAATGTGGAATTCAAGGTTACTAGCTTTAAATCCCAGTACTTGATTCTGCTAGGGGAATCGATTCCACTTCTGACTAATCCATGATCAAAGAGCATGGTACCTTGGAGCTCAGAGTACTTCTGGATTAGAGAAGCCTGGCTCAACTGTTAACTCTTCCTTAGGAACTCCCAGGTTTCTGATCTTCTGAAGAGGAAAATCTTGCAGAACGACATCTACATTTTCAGACATGCCCAGTGTGTTGATTTTTTCGATCGAATATACTTGGTTTTATTTATAAGTTTCTATTGGAGACGGTGGTGGGAGTGAGTTATTAAGGAAGTGATAATGATGCAGAAGAAAGTAAAGAACAGCAGTAAAACAAAATATACGAAGAAAACAAAAAAGTTCAGAGGGGGATTGCAAACAGCAAGAAATTTTTTTTTTTACCACCTTATTAAACTTAATGCATACGTTTAAGGAGCAAAATGTAATGAATTAATGGTGTCATACACAAAGTTTTTTGTTTTTCTTTGAATATTGCAATGCAGATAACTATGTAATGTATGAGAACGGGAGAGGAAGAGGAAAAGAGGGAGAGGGAGAGAATATGAACTGCTAAGGTTTACCTATCCTTTGCTCAGTAAAAAAAGAAAATATATACGCAAAGGTTAAATGACTTCAGCAGTTATGCAATAGTCTAAAAATGGATTATGGAAAAGACCTAATATTCCTCAGTTCCAAAGGCATCTCCCCTTCCTACTTCTTGCCCATCCCTCAACTCACAGCATACAGATGGGAATGGAAGTCCATTAAAACCAGCCATGCCAGAAGACCATATGACTTCCACATCACCAGGTGTATAACCCTCTGCTGCCAAGTCTTTGCTTACTCAGAAATGTTCAGTATAATGCATTGCTGTTATAAACTGAAACCTAATTAAAATAAATCCAAAAAGGGCTCTTCTGAAATTAGGAGAAATAAGGAGAGACAAAGCTATAGAGGAGCTATATATTTTAAAATGTCATTTCTTTAATCTCCCCAATTGTACTTTACCCATTCTCCTACTTCATTACAAGAACCTTTTAAGGGGACCATAAATATATATAATAATTATACTCGATGTCAGCTGAAATGCACATGCTTGTCTTTTTTGATATTTTTATTCCATATGGCACATGGTAACAGGATGCTGACATTAAAATCTGGTTAAATTAGAACATATATTAAATAATCATGATAAGCATATGCTGTGTTAGGATGGGTTTTGAGCAAGTGTCTGGATACTAGCATTTTTGCAGATCTTGTCAATAAGCAACTTAGGAAAAAAAAACCAACAACCCAGAAACAGTCATAACTGACATATAGAGAATATCTTCAGAATTCGGGGGAAGGCTGGTTGGAATAAATGAAAAACCTAAACCACATACTGGATAACTTTAAAAAAAAAAAGAAGTTTTATTTTTTCTAAAAGTGTGTGTGCTGATGATCAGAATTGGGATTTGAACCCAGGTTTCCAGAGGAAACTGCAACCTAATGACTTGTGCCTTAAACATGTCCATTGTATAGACTCTTCCACCAAAGTCCTACTTAGAGACCTCATTTTTGGTATGAAGACGACCCTGAGTTTTTAGGTTGGGTTTGTAAAGTAAATTGATACATTCTACCAGCTAGAAAGTCTTTGAAGAGGGTCTTAGAAGTCAGTCAATAAACATTTACTTAAGCATTTACCAAATGCCAGGCACAATAAAATGTTCTGGGATTAAAAAAGAGGCAAAAGACTGTCCTTGCACTCAAGGAGTTTACAATCTAATAAGCAATTAATCAATTAATGTTTATTAAGCACCTAATATATGCCAAGCACTAACAGCTATGGACTACATCTGCTGTCCTATGACTAGTTTAGCCTTATTATGGAGAGGCTTATTACCAGCCACGTGGTGATTAGGTGAAGAATTCTTTAGCTATCATGAAAAATAAATTTTTATTGATATCTTTTATTTTTATATCATGTACATTTCTCTAATGTTTCCCTCCCTCTCCTAAAGAGCTAAGCCTTATAACAAAAAAAGAAGAAGAAAACCAGTTCAGCAATGCTAACCAACACATTAAAAAAGTCTGACATTACATGCAGTGCCCTACACCTGTAATAATCAGAGAGGGAAGGGAAGTGCATTCTCATATCTCTTCTTTGTAGCCAAATTTGGCCATTACAATTTCACAGCAATTGATTTTAATTGTTTTGTTCTATCTACATTGTTGGAGTAATTGTGTCTATTTTTTTCCTGGTTCTGTTTTCTTCACTTTGCATTAGTTTATATGCTTTTCTCATGCTTTTCTGTATTTATCATATACATTGTTTGAGTATAATAATATTTCATTGCATTCCTGTACTACAATCTGTTTATTTACTTACCAACTGATGGGCATTTGCTTTAGCTTTAGTTCCTTACTATGAGTCAGGTTTAGTCAAGTCAACAAGTATTTATTAAGTGCTTGCTATATACCAGATGCCTTGCTAAGAGCTGGGAACATAAATATAAGCCAAAAAAAAGACAGTCTTGCCTTCAAGGACCTTACATTCTAATGGAAGAACACAAAGAAAGGAGCTGAAAGATGGGGGAAGGAGAAGGTACCCATGTAGGGAATGGTGAAAAAAGAAGTCCAGAGCCACTGGAGTGGAGTGCTACTGTAAGCATCTTGGTGTATATAGATTTACTCGATTCATAACCTAGAAGTCAGTCATTCCTGACTCCTCATTCTCCTTTAGCCTGTAGATGGATCAGAGGATAGAGAGCTGGTCTTGCAGTCAGGAAGACCTGAGCTCAAAACTAGCTCCATAATTCAGTAGTTGTTTGCCCTCTGGCAAGTTACTTAATTCAGTCTGTCTCAGTCTCTTCATTTATAAAATGGTGATTAATAACAGAGTTGTTGTGAGGAAAAAATAAGATATTTTTAAAGCAGTTGGCACAGAATCTGGCACGTAGTAGGCACTTAGTAAATACTCATTCCTTCCCTCTCTCCACTCCTCTTTCTCTTCCTTCCTTCTTTTTTTCCACCATTCAATCTGTTGTGAAATCTTGTCGATTACATGTCCATAACATCTCTTGCATATATCCCCTTTCCCTCTGCTCACATGGACATTATCCTAATTCAGGCCCTTATGACTTTTTTAAACTTAAGTTCAGGGCACACCCCAAGAATGTTGGAGTACCACCTGAAATGATGGAATATGGATATGTGGGTCCTATTGTCTTGAAAGAAATTCACTCAGATAGTTCTCCAAATTAAAGAAAGGCATTTATTGGAGTGACACACTCAAGCGGGCTTGCTCCTTGTGAGGCAGAACCGCATTGGGCTCTACTCCATGTGGGAGGCAGAGCACAGGCAGCTGGGCCTGTTCTCCAAAGGAAGTCAGAGTAGCCTTGCTTCTCATAAGAGGCAGAGCAATCATTGAAGTTAGGTGTCTGGTCTATATACATACTCGATGGGATAGGGGGAAGGGAAGGACTGCTCGGGGATATCACCAGCCCACAGAGATAAGCAAAGGGAATAGGAAAGGGAGAGGGGGATAGTTGTTAATGTGAGGTAAGGGGGTGCTTTGTGAAAGCACACAAGTAAACCCACCATGGGAGCTTCTTTTTCAATCACTTTTCTGGCTGGTCACATCCTGCTTTTTATCTCATATCTCACATCCTGCCACCTCCTTGCTCCATCTGCCCCAGTACACCTTTCTACCTTATCATTCTGATTATTGTGATGAGATAGCCTTTCAACTGGTCTCCCAGATTCAATTGTCTCCAATCCATTCTCCATAGACATATTCCAAAAACACAGGTTTGGCCATGTCACTCTTGCTCAGTATACTACAGGGGATCCCTATTACTTCTAAGATGAAACACATACTTCTCTGCTTGACATTTAAAGCCCTTTAGAATTTGCATCTCCAACACACTTTCTAGACTTATTATATATGCTCCTCTTTCATAGATTCTACTGTTTAGTTAAACTGACTTTGATGTTTGTCATACATGACGCACTATCTCCCATATCTCTATGCCTTTGCATAGGATGTCTCTCTTTCTTGAGCTGCACTCCTTCCTCACTACTACCTTTCAAAATCTTTTTTTTTTTTCCCAAAGATCAGGTATAATACCTACATGAGGCCTTCCCTGATCCCCTACCTCCTACCCACAGCTGCTAATACCTCCTCCCTGAAAAGATTTTCTATTTATTTGTGTACTTTGTATATAGTTATGCATACATACTGTTTCCTTTAATAGAAAGTAAGTTCTTTGAAGATAGGGACTGTTATATTTTTGTCTTTGTATCTCTATCACTTAGAACACATTATGATCAACATGATTAATAATACTTTGCTGATTAGTTGATTGAACAGTCAAGAATGATTTGTAGCTAACATAATGAAGGCATATTAACAGATGTTTCTATAATGTTTGTGGTTCCTTAAGATTTTAGTCACTTGAGTTTAGAGATTTCTCCCTTTTAATCTTGTTCATATAGATAATTTGTATTATCAGTGAAGAAAGGGCTTGATAATGAAAGGGTAATTTCAGTTCAAATGATCACTTTCTATTTTAGAGGACTCAGTCAGTCAACAAGCTTTTATTAAGCACTTATGTGGCACACACTGTGTTAAGAGTTGGGCATTCAAAGCAAGGCAAAAACATTGTTCTTGCCTTCAAGGAGCTTGCTTTCTAATGGGGAAACCGTAGATATTAAATAACATGATATATACAATGAATGTACAGAGTAGATACAAGATAACCTTAGAGGAGTGAGGCACTAGTATCTAATGAGACTGGGAAAGGATTCTTATAGAAGATGGCACTTAAATTGAGTCTTGAAGGCAGCCATGTAAAATTAGTAGGTAGAGATGAGGCGGGAGAACACTCCAGTCATGAGGAAGAGCCAAAGCAAAGGTATCTAGGGAGAGATGGAGTGTTGTTTGGGAGAAACAGCAAATAGGCTAGTGTAGTTGGGTCACATATGTGTGGGGTGGAGTAAAGTATAAGAAGGGAGGAATGGTACAGGTTGTGAAGGGTTTAAGTGCCAAATAAAGGACTTTACATCTGATTCTGGGCATAATAGAGAGCTATTGATATAGTAACAATGGACAAGATATGTTTACACGTTCTCCTACCCTGAACTCCACATAACGAGATGAGGGCAACTTCATGGGGATCGTTATCCTTTCCAAAGATGCCTTATGCCCACACATATTGACATTTTCTTCTATTTGGTGGCCATGCTCATTGGAAAGTTTGACTGTTTAAACCACAAAATTAAAGCTGAGGAACCACCATTCACCTGTTGGCAGATACTCAAATTATAGACAAATGGGAAAATAGAATAAAACAGGGGCAAAATCACTATCCCAGGAGCTGTGAAACTCACACAGGGCTGATGTTGACTCCTCTAACATCATTCTGAAACTGGGCTCCTCCTTGTTAGAAAATAGGCCCAATATTGACTCAACATTATCTTCTGAGTGCTAGCTATGTGTAAGGATATATGCTGGGTACTAAGGGAGGCTACAAAGATGTAGAAATCATTGTTCTAGCTATCAAGGACCTCACAATCTGGTAGACCTCTGAGGCCTCTGTCTATTCATTCGATAGCAACATTTGCTAAATTAGTTGGATGGTAACATAGGGAATGAACAAGTTCTTGTTCAAGGTTTATCACCAGTTACTTTTCATCATGGATTTTTCTTCAAATGAATAGTTTCCAACTAGCTCCTTGAAGATCAATACCTTTGATTCAACACCCGGAGCCCTGTCATCCTTCCTTATTAGTGTTTTCCAGTTTCTATTCTAATTAAGGTTACCTGACGAGCAAATAGAGTTTTGACCAGTTCAGAAGATAATTTAGCAAGCAGATCATGAATGAACCTTGGATTTTAAAGGCCTCTGTGGCTACCTACCATGTATGAGTCAAAAGCACCATCTAATCATCTCTGCCTGCTCCAGGAAAGAAAGATGTGGCACATTAGCCACATCAAGCACCAAGGGTGGAAAACCACTATCCACCATCCTCTTTTCTCATCTCTACTCCAGAGAATAAGCCTCTGCAAAAGCTACCTACTTCCAGTCCATAATCTAGTCCCCTTCTGCCTGCATTGAAGCCTGCAGTACAGGAAAATTCCAGAACCAACCTTGAGGTCACACCAGTTTTCAGAAGGCAAAGGCACCTTTTCTGCCTGGGCAACTTTCTGGCCCTCTTTTTAGCTCCAAACAACTCAGCTTCAACTCACACTTCAGACAATCTTAATGAACCACTTGCTCTAGCTCTCTCCTAACTTTACCAAAGACCTTGTGCTGCAGAAGAATATATGCCATTGCCTCCTTCCTTAGGGTGCCCCTCATTTCATGGGACAATAAGCTCTCCCAGACATGTGGATTCTGTCAAGCAGGAACAATGGGTTGACTCTTGTTATATGGCAGGAGGAACATTTTTTAAGGGGGCTCTTGAGGAATGGCAGGATGATGATAGGGAACTGAATGCATATTATCCTTAAATAATTCATTCAATCCATATGACACCTTCCATTTTGAGTCTTGGGCCATCTAAACATTTCTGTGGGCACCAGAAGCACCACAGGTAGGTTGGGGAACTGAGTGATTGTGGAAGTGATATTAGCTATCTCAGGACTCAACTGCTTCGGTCCTCTTCCTTCTTCCCTTAGTTTCTATAGCAACTGTCAAAAGAAAAAAATGGCCCCAGAAGCACTGAGGCAACAAGTATAAATTTATCTGTTATATTTAACAAAAACCCAAAAGGTAATAAAAGCAAAGAGTTAAATCTCAAGAATGGATTGACCTTGCCCTCCCATCTTGAGCTACTTCCAATGGGCACTTTTCCTGGTGGCTTAAGTTGGAGAAAATTTTTTGTGCAGTAGCTTCCTCATATAACCCTCTCTCTGTACCCTATCCAGAGCTTCTTAAACTTTTCCCATTCACGACCCCTTCAGCTTTACAAAGTGCTGCCCAGGCTGGGCCTATCCCACCACAGTGGGTTTGGGCACAGGAGAATGTTAAGGACTACGTAACAGAGGTGTGGTATGTGATTAGAGAAGAGACAGGATGTCCACATTCTGGGCCTCCCCTAGGAAATGGCTTACCCATGCAGATCAATGGGCTTTGGAACATTTTGCTTGCCTTAATATTTTCTTCTCTATCCCATGAAGAACCAAATATTCTGACATCAGATGTTTATAGTTGCCCTTGAAAAGACATATGCCTCTCTGGAGACACACAAACATGGCCAGATGCCAAAGGGACACTGGCTTCAGGGCTATTTTGTGAGAACACTTCGGCCAAAAACCATCCAGGAAGAGCCATATTGGGTTGTGCCAACTGGGGATCCTGGTTTCCCAACCAGTCCTGTTCCCCACAAGACTGTTAATTTTTTTCCTCAGGGCAGAGACTGTTATTTATTTTCTTGTATCTATATTCCCAGAATTTAACACAGTGCCTGGCATACAGTATGTGCTTAATAAATGCTCTATCTACTTGCTGGGGATGTTGGAGAGGGAGTTCTTGGTTTAGGTAGCTTCTGAGGTCCATTGTTACAGGGGACAGGCCACCACCAAGGAGTTTTTACTGAGTCCTTGCAGAAGGCAGAGGTTGAGTATGAGGGGGCTCAAGGTCTAGGCTACCATTTAGCCTCCCTTCTTATCAAACCTGAATCCCACAGTATTTCAGTCACTTATGGGTTAGCTTAGAATGTTCAGAATACCTCTGGAATGGTGCATTCACTTGTGGGTATCACACTGGAAGAAAAGAATGCTACTTTTCAGGTAAAGATTTGAGAACTCAGCAAGATGAATTGATTAAAAATTCAAATACCCCTTCTTCCATAATCACCCAACTTCACTGGCCTGACGCAAACCTCTTCGGGTTCTTACTGCCTGAGCTGTGCAATGAGTGCTTTATTATGCATCATTTTCCTCAGTTCTTGTCTGGATTATACAATTAGCATTGCTAAAAACCAGAATTCTGTAACTGGAAGAAGATTGAGAGATGTTCTAGTTCAATTTGCCCATTTTTCAGATGAGGAAATGGAGGCACAGAGAGTAGAAATTCCTTGCCCAAGGTCACATAGTAGAAAACCTGGCACTATCTCCCTGTCCAGTGCTCTTCTCACGTACCAGGCCATCTCTGCTCTGTTTTAATCAGCATATTATGTTGGTATCTATAATGGTACTTTGTCTACTAATGGTCTCATAAGCAAGAGTCTTGGTTCCCTAAGCAGACTGTGAACCCTCTGAGGTCAAGACCAAGCCATCATCATCTTTGTCATCATCTTCATCGTCTCCTCCTCTTTCTCCTCCTCCTCTTCCTCCTCCCCCCTCTTCTGGTCCACTCCTCAGTATAGCCCAGTCTGGAACTGAGCATAAAGTAGGTGCTCAGTGATGGTTTGATGACTGATTGGGACTGACTGGCTGCATTATGGGAGTGTCTTTGGTTGGTAGTTAATACAGCACTGAGCTAACGAGACAGTAGAGATTCTTAGAGCAAATATATCTAAGACATATGTAACTACTTATTCAGGGGTGAGTACTGTTCTTTAAAAAAATTTTTTTTATAAAATATTTTATTTCCATGACTTTTTTCCTCTGTGAAAATTAGCTTTAAAAATGGAAAACAAAACAAAATAATGTTTTACAAATGAGAAATTTTCAGACTTTTTCTGGATGTTTCAAAACAACAAACCAAAAACCCACACAGGCTTTTTCACTTTTTGTTGAGTAGTATGACTAAAAAGAGTGATTAAGAATTTCTACAGATAATAATTTTTAATTTAGTAAAAGTATTCAGATAGAATTCTCACCAATTTTTAGGTCATAAATAAGAAAGGAAGTATGTTAAATACTTTATATGGCCCTTCTCAGATTTGAAAAGTATTATTTCTCTCAAGAGGTTGAATTCCACTGGACACAAAGTACAGATCTGGACCAAATAACTGGGCAACAAAGTCTCAAACAGTAGAAGCTAATTAATGCCCAATGAATCCATTTATACATGTGTTCACACCAATATTTGAGCAAGAGTTTTATTAAGTTGGTGCCACCAACTCAAGAAACTCACTTAAAGTAATTAAATACTTCGTAAGTTTTGAATTCTACCTTGAAACTAACTGAATTTCAGATGAAACAAAGAATTTTTAAGTGTACCTGATTATGATTATTTCCTTTTTTGCTTTCTCCTTGAAGACCCATAAAAATAACTGCATTCTTACAGAGTACATAAATTGCACTTGTATAATTTGTAGCTTTAGAAGTTACTGATATTATTCTTTTGTTCAAGCTGAGGGCAATTTGTATCAAATATATTTAAGAATAGAGGATTTGATAGTTTAGTACCTACATATACCAGTTATATATCTTTAGATATCTAAAAGACACCAAGTCAAGTTGTCAAAAAAAATCATTTGTATGGATCAACTGATCTATTTTTAAGGTCTTTTTTTCTTAAATAGTTTGAATTCTCACAATGAAAACAACTGTTTCCTTATTAAAGACTTGAGATTCAAATCAATGACACATAGGAACCATCGGTTCACAATTGTTCTAAATAGTTCACTTCATCTTTCAAATGTTGTTTTTTTCTATAGCAGCAGGTATTTGAATAAATGCTTAAGACACATGTAGATCCAGATTTCAAGGGGAAATATCCTAGTAAACTTTCTTGACAGTTCTTTTCTTTAACTGAGAAAATCTGTAAGAATTCATGTTTTTTTGTAATGGGATCTGAAAACAAAACTTTTCTTGTAACACTCTTCCATATAATCTTAGCAATTTCTTGGTATATGTACTACATAGACTGACTTCATAAAGTTGGAAAATATAGTAAGCAACAGATAAAACTCAAAAAGTTTTAAAGCTCAGATAAAAACAAATTGAGTTGGTCATAGAAAATGTGTTTAAAGCATTATTAGATACAAATGCAATTTTTATGAACACTTACATCATATCCAACCAGCTTTCTCAAATAAAAAATATTTATTATAGAAATGTTCTCATATAAGGGCACAATCCCTCCTCCCTTCCCTGAATCACATAGAAAGGAACTTGAACAATCATTTACCAATTTTGTTTTCTACTGTATGCAATCAAAATGCCTCCTGTAGATCAACAAGTGACATAAAACAATGGTATTTACGGAATGTCATTGTAGTGGCAGAAGTATAAATAAGGTCAATCATTATGCAAATATCAATCCATTCTGATATTACATTGCATCTTAGTTATTTATAGAGAACAACCTTGGTCCATTAACACGTATAATTGAGAATAGCAGTCAGGAGTCTGTCAGTCAACTTACACAACTGAAAGGGTCAATAATCACTCTTCTCATTGTTTTCTGTAGGCAAGTCCTTTATCTACAGAAATCTTACAGCAACGAGATTCTGTCATTTTCCAGCTACTGGATGAACAACGATGCTGAAAGCCATTACTATACAGCATACTGCTACGTAGGGATCTCATTCAGCAACACTTCCAAAACATGCCCAACAGTTCAGTTTTATTTTTGTCCAAGAGGCTAAGAGCCAAGAATTGGAGATGTGCATAGGTAAGACTACTGTCCATAGGCTCTGAAAATCAAAAATGGTAGACATGGTGAGACCTCTGATCCCCTCAGCTACATCATCCTTCCAGGCCAATGGGCAGAAGAGGCTGAGTACTGCTCTTCTAAATTAGAGCACTAATTGAAATTTATGAATGATATTGCATTACCTAAGCACTCATATGAATGAGCTCACTCCTAATCTAAGAGAACACTGGTTAATCTGGATTATGTTACGGTTGTCTTGAGTTCCTGGTTCTAGATGATAGAGAAGCTTCACTCCTCCTTGAGGCCCTGCTTTATTGAGAAACATTTGTAGATTTGCAGCTTCATGTGCAATCTTCATTTTCTTTACTATGTTATGGAAATGCTTATTTCATAAATTAAAAATAAAATAAATTTCAAATAAAAAAAAAGAACATCTAGTGCCTCTGGGGTAATGGCTGACAGCTGAGGTCAAAGGCCCTTTGTGCTTGTATGGCTTACCCACAAGTAGCCAGGTCACAAGGCCAAGTGTTCTCCAGCTGAGAGCTTTGCTAGAGTCTTTGGAGCATACATAACAGGGCTAGGAGGAACCTCAGAGATCAACCAATCAAACTCCTTCATTTTACAGAAAAGGAAACTGAGGCCCAGAAAGATTAAGTAAGTAGTCCAGTTGGAATTTGAATTCAGGTCCTCTGACTCCAAATCTACCACTCTTTTTCACAATATCACATTGCCACCTTCTTCTTCTGTCTTCTGGTTATTCTAGAGCTGGTGCCATGGCTCTAGGGGGGCTTTCTAATAGAGGTGCTTCTTCACAAAATCATAGAATCTCTGACCTTAACAAAGCTGAGAGGGAATCTCATTCCACCTATCCTTGAGCAGGAAATCTCTTTTACAGTATCTTTGGCAAGTGGCCATACGACCTCTGCTTGATGATCTCAAGAGTCAAGGAATTTTAAACTTTCCAGGGCAACTTGTTCCACATATGGACAACTCTAATTGCTAGGCCATTTTCTTCTTGTTTTACTGATTCTTGGTTCCTCATAGAGTCATTGGCTTCAATTTGGTTGATTCTAGTTTTTATCGAATTATTCTCCTCAGTTAGTTTTTGAAGCTTTTCCATATGCTCAGATTTCATTTTTAGTTCACACGTTTTACTTTCTAAGGAGCTGTTCTCTTCATTGTAATGTTTTTCTAATTTCACAATTTTGTTTTTATAAGAGGTGTTGATTTTATCTTCTACCTCTCTAAGCCGGATTTCAAAGTTCTTTTTGAGCTCGTCTAGGAATGGTTTTGGTGCCTGAGACCAGGTCATAGTCCCTGTTAAGGCTTCAGCTGCTGGTGTGGAGTCAATACTCTTTCCTTCTGAGTTTGATTCCTCCCTCTCACTGTAATAGGATTCCAGAGTCTTTGTCTTTGTAGCCTGCTTTTTTTTTTTTCCTATTTTGAGGCAGGATCTTAGCCACGTCCTTCCTCTGGGTTCCTAAAACTTTACTGCTTAAAATTTTCCTCTGGGGCAATAATTACTATTTTTTCGGGTCAGAGCAGGGCATTGGAGCAGCCATGGTTCACTTTGATATTTGGTCCTTGGAAGTTCAGATAGGGGGTTTTTGAATTTCCAGGCTGTGGATGCGTAGTCCCAGGAGTAGCTGCTGCCTCTGCTGAGGGCCCTGCCTTTGTCTCTTACCCAGCTCTGTCCTCTGCCCGCCCTGTGATAGGCCTAGGAATGGCCCTTGTGGTTGGTAGATAAGCAGGCCTTGTCTGGGACCTCTCGGTGTTCACCATGCTGTGGTCGGTGGGGCCTGTCTCCCATTTTCTTCTTTAGAAAAGTACTATTTTTAATTTTGTTTTTATATTCCTGTTATCCAGAACAGTGCCTTGTAGATAACAGGTGACTGGCAAATGATTGTTGAACGGAATCAAATATTGAGCTGAAATCTGCCTCACAGTAACTTCTATCCATTCTCACCTAGTTCTGTCCTGTAGGACTAACAGATCTAATCTATCTCCTGCCTTGTAGTCAGGGGTCTGATGGAGTCAGCTCAAATCTTCCTAGCTGATTGTTAAATGTTTAATGTGAACACTTATACCTTAGAGACTGGCAAATGCTATGAATCAGGGCTTGAATTATTGTTTATTATCTGGACTTAGGAGAGTGTTGGAGAAAATGTTAATGCAGTTTATTTTAAAAAGCATCCGGGGAACATTTTTTCCCCAGAGAGTTGGTTGTTAAATATTTACCAGCTTGCCCCTACTGACAGCCCTTTCAGATATTCAAAGGTTGCCATCATATTTTCCACTGTCTTGTATTCTACAGGCTAAATGCCCCCCTTCAATGCTTTAAGCATGGCACAGATTTAAACCCACATTGTGCTAGATCAGTGGTTCTCAACCTTCCTAATGCCACTACCCTTTAATATAGTTCCTCATGTTGTGGTGACCCCCAACCATAAAATTATTTTCGTTGCTACTTCATAACTGTAATTTTGCTGCTGTTATGAATCGTAATGTAAATATCTGATATGCAGGATGTATTTTCATTGTTACAAATGGAACATAACCCACAGGTTGAGAACCGCCGTGCTTGATGTTTTCCTTTGGACACATTCCCAATCTCTCAATATATTTCTTAAAATATGATGCCATGAATTGAACAAAATATTCCAGATGTGTTCTGAGACTGAGCAAGGGCTTAACTACAGTAAAACTATCAATTCCCTCACTCAGGACACTGTGTTTTTAGTAAAGACATCTAACATTGAATTAACTTTTTTTGGCTTCCATGTCTCACTGTTGATTCATAGTGACCTCATATTGAGTTAGTAAAACTCAGCCCTGCTTCACAAGAAATGCTGTCTAGTGGTTTTCCATATCCCCTAACCCCATAACTGTATTGCTGATTTTTTAACCCAAGTATAGGACTTGACACCTGCTAAATTTGTTCTCTCTTCATGGCATAGTGGATCAGAGAGTTGTCACTGAAGCCAGAAACACTTGAGTTCAAGTCCCTTCTCTGATATATACTAGCTATGTGATCTTGGGCAAGTCATTTAACCTCTGAGTGCCCTAGGCAACTCTCTGAGACTGTAAATTACAGACAAAGTACACTGGGAGAGAGGATAGTTCATCTAAGAGTCCCCTATACCAGTAAAAGCATGGATTCCCTATCCACCTAAGTTTTATTCTGATGCTTTATTGTGATATGGCAGGGGCTTTGGGTTCTCAAATGATCTATTAGCAGAACACATGTTCTTTCAGGATGTAATCAACTAAAAACACTTTGTTTAAGAAAGGCAGAATATAAAAAAGGCAGAATAAAAAGGCAAGAATGTCAAATGCTGGATTTGGAATCAGGAGGGAACAAGGGAGAATCATGGCGAAGAATTCTTGCACATGGAACATTATTTTCATCAAAGAATATTGCAGAGCACCTTGGGAAACAGATCACAAACCTAGCACAGAGACATGATAGAGTAATGAGAAAGCCTCAATTATTCAGATAGTTGTTGGAGCTCACTCAGTGCCCCACACAGAGAATTTAATAGTTTCTTTATTTGCCTTAATTGCATTTCATTAGGCCACTTGGTTGCAAAGTGGATAGAGTGTTGGGCCTGGAGTCAGGAAGACTCATCTTCCTGAGTTCAAATCTGGCCTCAGACACTTACTAGTTATGTGATACTGGGCAAGTGACTTAACTCGTATGTAAAAAGAGCTAGAGAAGGAAATGGCAAACCATGCCAGTATCTTTGCCAAGAAAACTATAAAGGGGGTCACAAAGAGTTAAGCATGACTGAAAATGACTGAATGACAAACAATTTCATCATTCAAAAGGTAAAGGAACCAATAAGGAAATCTGCAATTTGGGATCTGACTTCTTATCAATAAGAAAGAGCTGGTGGCTATGATGAAAATGATGTGATTTTTAGGGGGAAGTGATAACTTTATCTTGGAATCTATGATGGAGCAAGTGAAGAAATTCAAGTACATATAGTCTGATGTGCACCCTAGATTCCAGGAGAGCAGATTTCAATTCAGAGAAAAGCCAGGCAGAATCGTATGGCCTGAAATTGTATGGGGGATGCAAGAGCAAGAGAGCTGGGAAACACTCAGGAATAAAATTCTAAAAACACAAAGGAAAACAATTCCAATGAAGAATCAAAGGGAGGAATTATCTAAAGAGACCAATGTGGTTGAACACTGGCAAACTTAGATTTCATACGGGTAGCTATGTGGTACAGTGGATAGAGTGAGAGGCCTGGACTCAAGAAGACCTGAGTTCAAATACAGCCTTAGATGATTACTAGTTGTATCACCTTGGGTGAGTCATTTAACCTCTGATTACCTCAATTTCCTCCTCTGTAAAATGGGGATATTAATAGCACCTAGTTTGCAGCATTGTTGTGAGGATCAAATGAGATAATAATTGTAGAGCACTTTGTATAGTACTATATAAATGTTAGCTATTATTATTTTTCAAAAGACATGCACAGAAGATAGGCAGGTAACAGAGTATGAAAACAAAAACATTTTATAGCGCTACAAAGAACGGTGTTAGGAGTGCTAAAACTTAGAAGGAGCTGAGGTTGTAAAGGAAAGCTAAGGACAAAAAAAGGGGTTTTTTCAGCTTTACTCTAGAAAAGCCATAGAAAAAGGAAGCATAAAAGAAAGAATAAGCCTGCTGCCTGACCTCATCTCAGCACTGTAGCTGGAACTGAAAAAGCTCTTTACTCTAGGTGAAAACCCAGGGGCCACCCTGGGGTTGAGCTTTATAATTGAATTGAATTTTCCTAGTATGCCCCAGTGGGCCTCAGACACCATACCTGGAGCCAGAAAAACCCAGACATCAGGCAATTTCAATTCAACTCAACTCACCTAGAAAAAGGTCTAATGCTGCCCCCAACCAGTTCTCCAAGCCTTTGCCTATATCTGGAAAGATTGGGAACTCAGGCAAAAACCTAGGGATTCTCCAGTCAGCCCTCATGGGGTCTCTGGGGTTGGGCGCCATAACCTATGCTTGGAGCTGGTAAAGTGAAGGAACTCAGGAAAAAACCCAGTGAAATTATTGGAGCCTCAGACACCAGACTGAATTCAGAAAAGGTAGACACCAGGCTTAACACAGAATCAAATGAAAGCTCTCCATGTGGAAAATTTTATGGGTGTTCCTCATCCAGCTCTAGACACACTACTAAAGGAAATGAGCCAAATCTCTATTGACATTCTCCTTATAAAAATGAAACCAAAGACAAAGAGGTTGCACTTAAAGGGAAGGATGGTTCACTGGTTCTCTTAGGAAATGAGAATAAAGGAGTTGGGCTATTGCTGCTAAGCTGATGCCATGTTCCTGGGCCCCAGACATCTGGTATCAACAACCTGTTACCACTGTCCTCAGCTCCCCAGTCTTAGGAGATGGAAGGAACATTGCATTCACAATCTTGAGCTACTGAATGTTACTGGAGCAAGTCACAATATTGCCAACTTGTTCCCGTATAAATTAATGTTCCACAATCTCTACTGGGCCATCACTGCTGCAAAGCAAATATTTTGTTCTCTTTTTATTCTATCCCACTCCCTTAACGAGCTGATCCAAAATCTTTTCTCTCCTCAATCCTCAATGCCTCTTATACACCTCTGCCTCTCAGCAGATATCTGTGCTTCCTTCTTTCCTGAAAAAGCAAAAGGAAACTAACATGAGGTCTTACCTTACAAATTCCCTCTACATCTTCATTTATTTTCTCCTTTCCTCCTTTTGCTGAGGAAGAGATAGTTTTCCTCCTTGCAAGGAGAATCCATATGCCTATGTCCTTGATCCCATCTTCTCCACAAGTCTTCTCCACTGGTCATTGAATCAACAACGATTGATAACAAAGACTGGTTAAACACCTACTATGTGCTAGCTCTGTGGTATCCTACTATGTGTTAGCTCTGTGGTAGGTGCTGAGGATACAAATGCAAAGAATGAAGCAAATTCCCACTCACAATAAGCTTGCTTCTAATAAGCTTCTCCTAATGGAGAAGATAACAAATACATGAAAAAAATATATGTAGTGTAAACATAAAAGTGAATAAATGTAAACATATACAAAATTATTAAATACAGGGTAGTTTTGGAGGGAGGTCACTAGCAGTTGAGAGGAAGGGGCAATTAGAAAGGGCTTCATTGAGAAGACAGTGTCTAAGCTGTGTCTCATAGGAGGAGAGAGATTGCATGAGGTTGAGGTAGGAGGGAGTGCATGCCAGGCATGGGGAATGGCCAGTGCAAAAGCATGGAGATAGGAGATGGAAGATCAAGCGAAGACCATTTTGGTTGAATGGCAGAGCATGGGGAGGGGTAGTAATGATCGATGAGGCTGGGAAGGTAGGTTGGGAGCAAGTGTTGTAGGGCTCTATAAACTAAACAGAGCAGTTTCTATTATTTTACAGGCAGTAGGAAGCCACAAGAGTTGGTTAAGTATGGGAGTCACATGGTTAGATCAACACTTAGGAAAATCACTTTGTTAGTTGTGTGTAGGATAACTGGAAAGTTTTAATAGTAGGACTGGGGAGAGATTTGAGGCAGGGAGAGCAATTAGGAGACTGTTGCTATATTCTAGGTGAGAGGTGATGAAGACCCAAACTAAGATCTTAGTTTTGTGATTGGAGGTAAGGGGTCAGATGCAAGAGATATTGTAAAGACAGAAACAGTAAAATTTGGCAAGTGATTGAATATGTAGGGTGAGGGAACGTGAGGAATTGAGTGTAATGCAGCAATTAGCAACTTGAGACACTGGAAGAATAGTGGCATCTTGGATATAGAGGGAAGTTGGAAGATGGGAAGGGTTAGGGAGAAAGATAATGTGTTCAGGTTTAGACATGTTGAGTTTAATATGTTTTCAGGACATTGAGTTTTAAATGGTGATGTGGGGCTGAAGTTCAAGAGAGAAACTGGAATGAAATATATCGATCTGGGAGTCATCTGCATAAAGACTATAGTTAAACCCATGGGAGTGGATTGGGTTACTGAGAGTGAGTATGGAGGAAGAAGGGAAGAGGGCCCAGGGTAGAACTTAGGGAATGCCTACGGTTAGAAGGTATGAAGTGGAGGATGAATTAACAAAGGAAACTGAAATAAGTGAGTGGTCAGACAAGTAGGAGGCTTGCCAGGAGAGAGTAGTATACAATGGAAGTTTGGGCATGCCCCAAATGCTTTAGATAGTCTCCACATGGGAAGATAATATTGCTCTACATGGAAGATGCAAGGAAGCTGCTTCTGGGAGAATTGTGATGATGTGTAATGGAAACAGATTGGAGAGACAGACTTGTGGGGCATTGGTTCTGGTTGGTTAACCATATATTGAAAAGGAGGCTCTTTTGCCATGGGGGACATTCAAGAAGATTTGTTGACTTCAGCTACTGTCTCTTTGCCTCATTTGTTTCTGGGGGAATCTTAGTAATTTTTTTGCTCATAGTGTCAGAGGCCCTAACCTTTGGAAAGCACACCAAAGGATCAGTATCATCAGACAACCCTGCTGCATTTAGGCATGAACTTTTTGGAATAATGTTACATAGGAACTGTGCTATTTGACCCTACTGTCCTAGGGACCAAGATAGTGTAGGAAAGACTATGCCCCTGAAGTACTGGGGGAAAACTGTATATTGGGTCTTGCCATTTCTGTGAAAGAAATATGTTTCTGAAAATGCTTCTCAGTGTTAAGTTGTTAGATGGAACAGGGGTTCTAGTTATTGACTCCCTCAGTAACTAGAGGACAACACAGCCACTGGGACTTGAGCTGATTGCAGAGAAAAGAGATACCCCACAAACTCTTCAGGGTATGCTAGAATCTTTATGGGTGATGTAACAGGCCTGGTCCTGAGAAAGTGGGGCCAGAGAATCTATATTATATAGACATATGGTCTAGTGCTTCTTAAACTGTGGGCCGTGACCCCACATGGGGCTGTGAAAAATTTGGCAACAGTGAAATGTTTCTGAACACGCAATGATAAAAAATTAATAAAAAATCAAATGCATAATGAATCTGAGGTGATTCTGACAGTGCTTGCATGTATTGCAGTGTGCAACCTTACTGTAGTCTTGATTCTGAACACCAAGCATGCACACTTTGCATTGTGTGTGCTCTCAGGCTATACAATGGCCAATGAACATTGCAGAAACAGAAAGGAGTTGTAACTTGTTTACAATACAATACTATACAGTTGCATGATGCAATATTGCATGGTCAAAATTTCAATGCAGGAAAAAACCCAAAAATTTACAATAAAATTTTAAATTTAAGATGTGTTTTAAAATATTTTTTGAAATGGTGCAAATTTCCAGAAAAAGTGTTACAGAATTGAAAAAAAAGTAAATTTTGGAGAGAGGGGTGCTGAGTAATTTTTTTTTTTGAAAAGAGGGAGGGAGTCAAATAATTTTTGGAACCTCTGACACAGATAATATTAATGTGTGATTTTCTAAGTCAATATGTGGCCTTATTATTTAAGTGAACACCTTTCTATTTGAGTTTGACATCATTGGTTTAGGTAATAGTATAACTGGATATGGAATTGCTTTATGGTTGCACTCAAAGAGTAGTCACTAATGGTTTGATATCAACTTGGAGAGAAAATTCTAGTGGAGTGCTGCTGGGAGTTATGTTTCATAGCAATCAGAGCTATCTCAAAGTGGAATGGAATGGACTGCCTTAGGAGAAAACAGATCCCATTCCGGCAAAGGCAGGAGCACTTGTTGAAAATACCATAAAGGAGGTTCTTCTTTAGGTACAGGTTGGATTCAGTGGTTCTCAACCTCTGGGTTGTGTTCAATTTGTAACAATGAAAATACATCCTGCATATCAGATAGATTCATAACAGTAGCAAAATTACAGTTATGAAGTAGCAACAAAAATAATTTTATGGTTGGAGGTCACCACAACATGAGGAACTGTATTAAAGGGTCGCAGGAAGGTTGAGAAACACTGGATGGACTTGGAGGAATCTTCTAACACACATTTTACGATTCTGTGAAATCCTGTCTGCCACTTTAGCTATGTAACCAAGGGCAAATCATTAAACCCTGTGCATCTCATTTTCCTCTTCTGTAAAATGAGAATAATAGCAGTGCCTATTTCAAAGTGTTTGTTGTGAGGGTCAATTGAAATAGTAAATGCAGCTAAATAGATAAATAATTTTCTGGATATTTACTATATGCCAGGCACCATGCTAAACAGTGGGGATACAGATAGAAGTACAAACAAAAAAGCTAAAAAAAGAATAGCTAATACTAATAGATAACACCGATAATAACAGAAACCTAGAGACACAATATGTGTTGGTGATCCAAAGACAAAGTTTAAATAAGGCTAATTATCAGAAGGCTGGCCATCAGAGATGAGTTGTATCGACCATGGTGAACCATAACGTGGACAAAAACAAACAAAAAATGCCCTTAGTTTTATGTAGCCATCTTTTGCTCTCACAGTGATGGTTCTGAGATTCAAGGAAATGAGCTAAGGGTTTTAAGCATCACAGGATCCTGGATCATTTACCAGTATTAATTAACAGCTGACTCAATGCATGATCTTGGTCTAATGACGGAGTGCACACACCACTAGAGGAAATGAGCCCCATCTCTATCAATATTCTTCCCATAACATAAGACCAAAAGACACAAAAATTTACAGTTAAATGGAAGGATGGTTCACAGGTTTTCTTAGAGAAGGAGAATAAAGGAGTTGGTACAGCCAGTTTTATCAGTTCCCAAAGGTAACAAATATCATTTCAGATGACACTTGGCAATCTTGTCTGGCAGTACTTATGTGGAGTGTAAACAAACAGACCACCCTGAAGATAACCACAGTTTAAGGACCATTATTTGTGGCTGAGGATGAAGAAGCAGGAAATTTACATGAATACTCTCCAAAGTCAGAAGATACCTGGATTGATTCTTAGTGATCTCCATGCAAAAACTGGTTTGGGAGGGTGGCACAAACTACTTTGAAAAACAAAGTTCACCAAGAAATAAAAGAGGAGTGAAGAAAGCAGAATGAAAAGACCATGATAAATACTGACTACAACCTGTGATTAAAAACAGTATCAGCAACAAATCCATGCCATGTACACAGAAAAGAAGTCAATAAGAATGACTGCAATAAGCAGGAAGAGTTGGTTTGCTGCTATCTTAAAGTCTTGGTTTGTTTTCAGGTTAATAACAAATAACAGATTTACAGACACATGTATAATCCTTTACTGCCTTTTGTTTGTTTTTCTTGTTTTCTTCTCTTACAGAGTTGATGGAAAACTGTCCTCAAATCCAGAAAGGCCTAGGTTCAAGTTCCACTTTAGGTCCCATACTGACTGTGTGAGTTGGGTCTCGGATTTCTGTAAGTTGCAGAGAAGGTATATACTATATTCTAATTAATTGAGCACTTGATTTAAAGTCAGAAGACCCGTGCTCAAATCTCAACTCTCTTGCTTATTTCCTGGTGTGATATAGGCAAGTCGCCTGACCTTTATTGGCATCAGATCCCTCATCTGCAAAGTCGGGGAGTTGTACTAGATCAGTGATTCTCAAAGTGGGGTGTGAGGTTACCCAGGGATCCCTGAGGCCTTGACAGGAGATGCATGAGGTAAAACTATGCTCGTAATAACACCAAGGGATTATATGCTCCTTTTTCTAACCACATATCTGAGGGAGGCTAGATTGTCTTTATATACTGCAACCAAAACAACCTGTCATAACAAATTGAATGCAAAAGCAGATGTGAGAAACCACTCTCTTCTATTTTAGATTTTAGGAAGATTTGCAAAAATATACAAAACAACACTACTCTTCTCAGTAAATTTTTTGTTTTGGAAAATGTAGTTTTTAAAATGAATGTTATTTATGTTTACATATACTAGTTCATTACTGCTATTTAAAAATTAGTAAATATTTTAAACATTATCAATTTTAATTTCTAATATGGTAAATATCGATTGATATGACCCATATGAACAACAGCTCTTTGGGGAGGGATCTTTGATAATTTTTAAGAGTGTAAAGAAGTTCTAAGACCAAAAAGTTTGAGTCACACTAGGGTACTCAATCAACAAGTATTTATTATATATCTACAACGTACCAGGTGCTATGCTAGTTACTGAGTATACAAAGATAGAAATGAAACAGTCCTTTCTCTTTAGGAGCTTACATTCTAACATGGGAGACCTCAAGCCCACACATAAATGGATACAAAATAAATACAAGGTGATTTTGGGGGTAGGCAGTAGCAGATGGGGAGAGGTCAAGAAAGGCTTCATGGAGGAGGAGGGCAGAAGGAGACTAGGGAGTCTAGGAGTCAGTGGGAAGAACAGCAAGTAAGCCAGCTGCATTAAAGGGAACGTGAAGTGGAGAGATATTTAATTAGACTAGAAGGGTAGCTTAGTGTTGGGTTGGGAAGGGCCTTACATGGCAAGCAGAGGAGTTTGAATGTGGTTCTAAAGATACTGGGGAGTTTATTGAGCAAAGGAGTGACATTGGCAGATCTGTGCTTTAGGAAGTCACTTGGCCAGATGTGTATTGGAGAGGCTGGAAGTGGGGAGATCAATTTGGAGATTACTGCCATAGTAAGAAGCAAGGAGGCCATGATCTACTGTGGTGGTCACGTGAGTGCAGATGATGTGAGAGATACTATGAGGGCAGAAACAAGAAAGTTTGGTAACCCAATGGATGTTTGGGGTTAGTGAGAGCAAGGAAGAGAGGATCACTCTGAAGTTATTGAGCTGGTACCTACAAGGATGCCCCCAACAAAGAGTGATTTCTGGGGAAGGGTTTAGTTTCAAGGAGAAGATATTAAGTTCTGTTCTGAGTCTGAGATACCTCTGGGCTCTCAAATATCAATAAGCAGTTGGTGATAAGAGTCTAGAGCTCAGGAGTGACCAGGGAAAATGGAAGGGAACAAGATCCATTAAGCATCTTTCATGGGCCAGGCACTGCGCTGGCCTTTTACAAATGTCATCTCTTTTCTGAGATGGGTGTTATTGTTACCCTTGTGAGCTAGGTGCTACTACTATTCCCCTTTTACAGGTGATGAAACCGAGGCAGACGGTGGTTAGGTGACTTGTCTGGGCTCACACAGCTAGTGTCTGAGGCCAGATTTGAATTCAGACCTTCCTGAATCTAGGCCCAGCACCTAGGTGCCTCTATATAGGGTTGGATATATAGACTTGGGGAGTCATCTGCTCAGAGATGATAACTGAATCCATGGGAGTTGATGAGGGGTGTGTGTGTGTGTGTGTGTGTGTGTGTGAGAGAGAGAGAGAGAGAGAGAAGACAGAGAGACAAAGAGAGAGAAAAGAAAGAATGGGAGGAAGAAGTAGGAGAAGTAAGAGAAGGAGAAGAAGGAGCAGAAGGAGGAGGAAGAGGAGGAGGAGGAGGAGGATAGAAAGTCTTAGGGAGACATTCACAGTTTGGGGGAGGTATGGATGAAGATCCAGCAAAAACCCCAAACGAACCCCGAAGTAGCAGTCAGATAGGTAAGAGGGGAACCAGGATAGAACAGTGTTATAGAAATCCAGAGAGTAGAGATTATCTAGAGGAAGAAGATGCTTAATAATGACAAATGCTGCTCAGAGGTCAAGAAAAGGGAGGTTTTAAAAAAGGCCGTAGGGTCTGACAATTAAGAGATCCCTCCTAACTTTGTAGAGAGGAGTTTTGATTGAGCCATGAGGATGGAAGACAGGCAGATGATCTCTAAGTTCTCCAGCACTAATGTATGTCTTGATAATCATGCTATCTATGTTGTGATCTAAGTAACTGATAAAAATGCATCCTAGCAAAGAAGGCCCAAGGGAAGATCCCTGGGGAACTCCGCTAGAGACCACCGTTTAAGGTTTTGGTGTACAAAAGTAAATGAATGTACCCTGGCACCTGAAATGCTGATTGGATTCTAGGTATTTTCATGAGCCATCCCTCATGCCTGGAATTCTTTCCCTCTCAGCTTTCTTTTTGTCTCAGGTAAAAATACCATCTTCTGCAAGAAACCTTTCATAGTCCCTTTCACGCTAGTGCCTTCCCTCTGAGGCTAACTCCAATTTATCCTGTCTATACTTGTCTGTACATAGCTGTTTGCATGCTGTCTCAAGGGCCTGCTACGCCTCTCTTTGTATTCCCAGTGCTTAGCACAGTGTCTGGCAAATAGTAAGTGCTTAATAAATACTGGTTGGCTGACTGACTATGCATATATAGTGTCCAGAATGATTGAGGCGTTAGTCCCACTGTATTGTCTTGTTTTGGCCAAACCTTTAATTCTGGTCATCACATTTAATGAAAGACATTATAACAAGCAGGAGTATTTATGTCCCAGAGGAAGGAGAATACAATAGTGAACATACTCTAAACCACATTATAACAACAATTAGTTGAAATAGTTGGGGGTATTTAGCAGGGAGAGGAAAAGATATGGTGGTGAGCAAGGTCAGAGCAGGGGACAGGATGGATGTCTGCAAGGAAATGAAAGGTAGAATTTTGTTTGGTTTGAGTCCAAGAGCAGAACTAGGAGCAACTGGAGAAAGTTTCAGAGGGGCAGATAAGAGGTTCCATACAAGAAAAAACATTCTAATAATCAGTTGGCTGGGGTGGCTAGGTGGCACGGTGAATAGAGCACTGGCCCTGGAATCGGAGGATTTGAGTTCAAATTTGACCTCCAACACTTAACACTTAGTAGCTATGTGACCTTGGGCAAGTCACTTAACCCTAATTGCACTGCCTTCACCCCTCCAAAAAGCAAAAAAAAAAAAAAAGAATTACTCAGTTGGCCAAGGGTAAAACTGTCTTCCTTAGGAGGCAGAGCTCTCCATTATTGGAGGTCTTCAGTATAAGCTTGTTGACCACTTTTTAGGGATCTTGGAGGGAGATTTTCTATTTGGGTGTAGATTAAAGGTTTCTTCATGTCCCCCCTAAATCTAAGATTTTAATCCTTCCTTGGAATTGACCAAGGTTGGACTAGGCCATTTGGGTCATGACCTGCCCCTTCTGCCTCCAACTTCAGGGAGGTGGGATTAAAAATATCAGGAAACCAAAAAACTTCAGAACCAGGAGAATGCCGTACACAGTAACATTGATACCGTAAGGATGATCAACTATGACAGGCTCAGGTACTCTGATCAAGACAATGATCCAAGACAACTCCAAAGGACCCATGATGGAAATGCTCTCCACCTCCAGAGAGAGAACTCATGAGCTCTGAGTGCAGATTGAAGAATATTTTTAAATTTTCTTTGTTGTTCTTTTTTTTGATTGGCATTTGTTTTCTTTTGCAATATGGCTAATATGGAAATATGTTTTGCACGACTTCACGTGTATTATCAATATCAAACTGCTTGCCTTCTCAGAGAAGGAGGAGTGTGGTGTGAGGGATGGAAAAAAATTGGAACTCAAAATTTAAATTTTTTTACACATAATTGAGAAATATTTAATGAAATAAATAAAATGTATTGAAAAAATATTAGGAAAAAAGTCTCCAAGAAACAACATAAAATCCTGTCCACTTACAAAAAAGCTTCCTTTGAACTAGTCTAAATATTTTCAATTTTAGAGACAGAAAACTTTGTCTCAGGCTCTCTGCTAGGTCTGAAAATGAAACTTCCATAGAAACCATTAGGCTATGATGCCACAGTGTTCTATTCAGATGCCTTTTTCTCATAAGGGAAACTCATTTTATAAGAAGAACTGAAGCTCTTTAATATTTAAATTCTAATTGGAAGAAGGAGGGGGCTTCAATTCCTTGCAGCTCAGCCAAATGAGCTAATAAAGTTGGTGGGACCATCTGCCTCCAATGCTACAATCTCCTGAGACTGAGGATCCCCGAGTTGAAACCGCAAAAGAAAAAGGTGCTTTGGGGTGAAGGCTCCCCAAGACCTTAGCTTCCCTGAGGAGGAAACCATTAAGTGAATAAACATCAGGTCTAGGTGAACGCAATGGAGAGAGTGAGTTGAGCTAACCCAGTCTTGGTCTTTCAGTTCTTAGGTTGTCTAAGAAACAATGGAGGAAGACTGGAGTCTTCAGACATTAATTGGAGATAGAAAGCTCTTTAGAAATCATCTAGTTCAACTCTTTCATTTTATACAGAAGGAAACTGAGCCTCAGAGAGGGGAAGTGACTTGTCCAAGGTCACACAAGGGAGTGAATAGCAGAGATCTCCTGACTCCTAGGGCTCCTTCTACTCTATTACTCCAATCAAATTTGGGATTTTTCTTGAATCTTGAAGGAGGTATTGTTTCGGAACAGCAATTCTCAAAGTATGGTCACTGAAACCCTTTTAGGGGGGTCTATGAAGTCAAAGCTGTTTTCATAACAATACTATTAAAATACTCCTCCCTTTTTCAACTACTTATCTGTATGATGCCGAATTTTCTTCATATACTTGAAACAAAGTGAATGCTGAACTGGGTATAAGAAGTCACTCTCTTCTATTAAGTCAGACATTAAGACTTGCAAATACATACACATGCATACATATATATATATGTGTGTGTATATACACACACACACAAACACAATACTCCCCTTCTCAGTAAACTTTTCTGTTTTCGAACATAGTTATTTTCCACAGGACATTATTATCTTAATTTGCAATGGGTTTATTATTATTTTATAATTAAATTTATTTAAATTGTAAATATAAAATATTTAACATTAAGCATTAAATATTAACATTCATAAATAAATATTTTAGACATTTATCAGTTTTAATTTCTAATGTGGTAAATATCAGTCAATACACCATATATAAACAAAAGCCCTTTGGAATCCTCAATAATTTTTAAGAGTGTAAAGGGGTCTTGAGACCAAAAACTTTGAGAACTGCTGCTTTAAAACAAACCAAAGCAAGTTCTATTTTACACAGCAGGGAGTAAATTTATGGAACTTGTTACCCTAAGACATGGTAGAGGCTGAAAATATAAATGGGTTTCTGCAGGGTTTAGATAAATCCACAGATGACAGATCTATAACAGGTTATTAAAGAAAGTGAGTATTGTTAGGGGACATCTTTAACCTTTCAAGTTCAACATTAGGGAGGAAACCTTAGCTTTCCAGAGACTCAGGAAGTACATTCTGACAGAGACTCCTGGTCTGGAGGGGGCCAGTGGGAATGGCCCAGGGTGGCAATTCTCATGACCTAGATTTTGAGGTCTGGAATCTGGCTGCAAATGGAGGTTTCTATAGAATTGAGGGTATTTGATTTTCATTTCATATGATGAGCTCTCCTTGAATCTTCCCACATAGGGCATTTGCATGAGGCCACAAGCCTTTCATTGTGCCTGGGCCCAAACCCTGGTTACCAGCTTGGCCCTCCATTATCCAGCTAGCCCCCACCCTTGATCCTCCCAAAATATCTATACCAAAATCTGTGACACCCTTGAACTGGCCTAGCCTACCATTGTCTGTTATCTCCAGGTAGCCTCTAGCAACTTTCCACCTTTCATCACTCATTTACTGGAGTCTGACGTCATTGACTCCTCCTGAAGACCCTCCCCAAACTCCTCCTCTAGACCACACCTAGATTTCTCCCACAACCTTTCTGTATATCAGACCCCATCTTGCCTCCATAAAAGGATAAGGCCAGAAAATGACCTAGCACAGACTCACTCTGTGTCTGACGATTCTGGCCCTCTTGTCCAATGCAAGCATCACAGATACCAAGGCTCCTTAAGAATCTACTCAATATGACGAACTTTTAATAAGCTTTGCTTTTCTTTGGCTGAGAGAAGACTTGAGTTGAATTCATTTGGCAGGACCCAGCATGTTGGTATTTTGGGGCCTCGAGCACCCCTAACCCTGTACCTCAACATTTTATGGTAACTCCATTCATTAGTAGCTCTGAGGGAAAGGCCTAGAGGAAATATGGAAATGGACAGGGGTTTAAAACTGTCCTGAGAGATGAGGGACACTTCAGGTTTTTGAGTCCTTCTTTAAAGAAAGAAGACACATTAAAAAAAAAACAACAACCAGAAAAAAACTGAGACTGTGAATATTTAAAACTGTAGTTATGCTTTTCTAACCACTTCTCCCCCTTGTGAAAATATACCATTAAGGAGAAAAATAAGCATGTAGTGCCTTAGGTCATTAAGACTGACAAAACCAACCAGTGGCTCTTGTCCTATAACTGAATAGGGACAGTTTTTTTATCTGTTAAATTTGGTTAACCCAAATTTAGGCCTATGCTTAATGGCCTTCCAGGCCTAGACCTGATTGGCCCTGAGGTATGTATGGTGTAGAGTCATGTTTGGAGGACCTGGGGACCATCTACAGTTGTTTGACTTTGCAGATCATCTGTGGTTTCCATTTGATCCAGCTTTCCTTTTGAAACTGTTCCTGCCTAGAGGCGATAACATAGACTTTTTAGAAATTGAAAAGTGTGTGTGGAAGAGAAGCCCAAGAAACCAAAACACAAGCTAACAGGCTTTGGGCTTAAATATATATTTTTAAACGAGGTGAGTAAAGCAGATTTAGGAAGGTCACCCCAAGGGGGTCCCAAAGACATGGTCTTTTCTCTTTAGGGGTCCAGTGTGAATCCTATTCCCCATCAATGCCAGGGATCAGAAGAGAAAAAGTGGCTCCCCTTCTCCTCTGCTCCATTTTCAAGAATCCACACTCATAGACAAACCATCCTCTTCTCTGAGTAGAATCCTTGAAAGTAAGTGAGCAGGAGCAAGTGGAGATGGCATTAGTTTCCCATCCAGGGTTAAGGAAAATAGGCAGAGGATGTAAAGTTTGGTCTATATGTGGGTACACCCCACTTTGAGTAAATCTCACTTAGGAGAATCCAGTTTTACTTACTGGCTGTATTAGTAGCCCTTCAGTTCATTCTCTTTACACAAGGCTTTGCCTCAGGCTTCCTTTAAATAGCAAACTCCCCTACTACACTTAAAACAGAATTTAGTTTACTTGCAACTTCAGGAATGCATCCAATTCTGTCAAGTGGAGGCTCACCTGAATTTCCAAGACACTTAGATTAAGTTGGAAGAGGATCTGGCATCTAGAATCAAAAGTCCACCTGCAGCTAAGAAATAATGGGGCCTTTTTTTTTTCTTTCTTTCAAAACTAACTATGGAGAGAGGTCAAGGTGCACTTACATGGGAATAATGTGTAATGGTTGGGAAAAGGTTATTGTGAGCCCATCAAGTGAGGAAGGCAGGATTTTAAATTCTCATTATTATGCTTTTATATGATGATCCATTAGGACTCTATTTATAGCCACTAAATGAGAGAAAAATCAGAAAGTAAATACCTACATTTAGGGAAGAACTGAAGTAGTCTTTATTTAAATTCACTTTACTATGGGTTTCTCTTCTTTCCTCATTTGCATATCAATATACAAAAATCTGCATTCGCTGCCCTTCCAGTTTTGGACTCCCCCCTCAGATACTTCTAGGCCTTGGACCTACAAGACCAACCGACTAAGAGGAGAGGGGAAAACACGAAATAGTAGCTCTGGGAGCTCATGTCTCCCCTCCCTGCAACTCCCTCAGGAGATGCATTTGGAAATGGTTTTTATGATTCAGAGTTGTGCTCCCTCCAAATTCCAAGCTAATTTCAGTTCCAATTTATTGAAGTCTGCATTGTGCGAAGCCCAGTACTAGGTGACATGGGGATTACAGGGATGAATGTGACATTGCTTCTTTCTCAAGGAGCTTAGTCTATAAAGGGCAATAAGGAACACAAGTAACAGTTGTTGTTTGTCCTTCACACTCAAAGATGATTGATGACATCAAAATGTTGGGGGTCAAGGTACAGCGTGTTTGACTGTGGCTGATCAATCCAATACGAGTTCAGAAGGCTTTACCACAGGTTGGGCACAAATAGTCTGTTTGAACATTTGGGATTGTGATGTCTCTACATTTGTACATTTCATGTTTCCTTCATGCTACTTTGATTCTGCTTTGCCCATAAAGCACGGTGCCCTCTTTAATGAGGGTATACCATGCTGGGCTGTTCTTTGCTATGTTTCCCACGTCTCAATCAATACTAAAGTTCTTCAGAGAGACCTTGAGAGTGTCCTTGCATTGCTTCTTTTGACCTCTGTGTGAGCATTTGCTTTGTATGAATTCTCTGTAAACTAGTCTTTTAGGTGAACATAGGTTTGGCATTTAAGTAATGATGGGGTAAGGGCTTTAAGAGAGTAACAAAATGCTAGGAAAGTATAGACGAGGCAGAGCTTAAAGTTTGTTAGAAGGAGTAGGAAAGGGTGCGAAAAAGTAAAAGGGGAGGTTTCATGGGAGAGTAAGGCCTTAAAGGCTAGGGAGCAGGCAGAAATCAGGAGGAGTGGTAGGGAAGAACATTCTACATACAAGGAAAGACATACAGAAGTCTACTTCCAGAGGTGGGAACCTCACTACCTCCCAAGAGAGCCAAATGCATTGGTGGACATCTCTGAATGCCTAATGGAGAGGCACATGGTTAGTGGAAAGAACTTAGTAGACCTAGGGTTAGGATATCTGGGCATGGGTCTACCTCACCCACTTAGTGGCTGTGTGGTTTTTGGACAAGATTCAGTCTTTTGTAGTCTCCATTTCCTCATCTATAGAATGGAAATAATAACTCATTACTAGCCTCACAGGATTGTTGTGAGGAAAGGGTTTTACAAACCTTAAAGCCCTATACAAATATGAGTTATTATTACTATTAGAAAATTCTTCCTTACATTGAGTTGAAATCTACTTCCATGGAAGTATTGAGGCTAGGTTTGTACTCAGGAAGATGAAGTCATCCTGACTCTAGACCAGGCACTCTATCTACTATGCCACCTAGCTGCAACACAAGAAGACTTCTCCCAGCATAATGGGTGGATGAGAACAATCTGTTCCAACAACCATGAAGGCAGCTGAAGCAGGTGCTATGGGGCATTTAGGGATTGGTCAGGGATCAAAGATGCCAAGGTCATCCACTGTATCCTGAGCCATCAACAGTCATTCTGACTTTCGTCTTGTTGGATTTTGATGACTCTGGAAGCGAGAGTGAGGCTGTGCAACTCTGCCTCACTTAAATCCAATTCACCTATAAGTCAAGACACCATCCTGTGATGGCATTGGTCTTCTTTGAAATGAAGAACAAACAACAACTTTCAAGTAAATCCCATGATTTAAACTTCTGCCCTTTGGTATCACACTGAAGAAATCTCCTCGTTAGCCTTTCAAGTAAGTGTTCCTAAAATGAACATATGATTGACTGGACTCTTCCTCTACTCCAAATCTCCAATGGCTTTCTATTGCCTCCAGGATAAAGCCCCAACTCCTCAGCCTGGCATTTAAAGCCTCCTACAACACAAGTCTTTTGTACCTTTTCTAGCTTTATTTCATATGACATGCTTTCAATGTACTCTATGTTCCAGCCCAACCAGTCTACCAGATGTTCCCTGGACCCAATATTCCATCTTAAATCTCTCTGCCTTTGCACATACTGGTCCTCATGCCTGAAAGGCACTCCTTCACTTCTACTTCTTAAAATCCCTGGCTTCTTTCCAAGATCATCTCAGGTGCTAAAACCAGAAATCTTTGCTTATCCTCTCAGTTGTTAGTGTCTCTCATCCTCATAAATACTTTTCATTTAGTTGTCTGTATCTATGTTGCATTCTACACTGCTTCCCTTGAACTACCACTCCCTCCAAAGTAAACTCTTTTAGGGGAAAAATTATTCTAGTTTTTTCTTTTTATTTCCAGGGTCTAGTACAGTGACTTACACATAATGGGTGCTTTATCAAAAGTTGGGGATGTGGAGTGAGGGAATTCAGCACAAGGAATAAAGATCACAGATTGGGAAGAGTTTCTTAAAGGAAAAAAGTGAAATGAACATATGTTATTCTCCAAGAAAGAGAGGCAGGGTAGGTACTAGGGGATCATGGCAACCCTTTTTAATTCTAAGATTGTATATTATTCAAAGGAATGGCCTCTAAAAGCATAGTTCTTTATTTCAAATTACAGGACTACACTGAAGAGGTGAAAATTGCATCCTCTTTTTCCCCAATCAAATTCCGCAGATAGTCTGAGTCCTAAATACAGATAGCATTGAGTCTGCTGGAGACCTCAAAGAGGGAATATTTGTTATGTTAGGACCTGCTTTGGATCCCTTGGGAGTCATTAGAATGAAGATAATTAAAAGCAAAATAATTTCTTCTTTAAGAAAATGAGCAGCATTCAATTAGACTAGACCCCGGGAGATTGCCAATTTTTCTTTAAAGCCAACTTGGAATAAAATGGAATATATTTCAGTGGATCACAGGATCATGGATTTAGAGCTGGAAAGTGATTTAGAAGCCATCAGGTCCAACTCCCTAATTTTATAGATGAAGGTGTTGAAGCAAAGAGAGGTTAAATGAGTTGCGTGGGGTTATACAGCTTCTTAGTGCCTGATGCAAGATTTGAACCCAGGTCTGACTCCGTATCCTCTATACACTATACTATGTCTTCTACTGGTGCTAACTACAACCCAATACAAGGAGATTTCTAATGCCTTTTCCAGGTCTAAGTCCTATGATCTCATCATCCATTCAGCCCCTTCTCATCTTGTGTGATTCTTGTTTCAAATATTTCAGCAATCTCTTCATATTTCATGACTAACATGGTAACATGTGAGCTTGTCCTTCTGTTATTCCTCATTTCTTACTACATGACTATTTCACCTTTTCTGGTCATAAATGTCCTTGATCTCACACACACACACACACACAGAGTCACTGACTCACTTTAAGGAGCCATGCTTTCATTCTATTTGGACCTGCCGTGGCTTAGGAGGTGATTTTTATGAGTTGTTATGGCAGAAAAAAAATGATGGCATCCTGCCCTCTAGGTAATAAGTCTTTTTAGTCCTCTGACATCCTTGGAATTGTAAATATTGTCTTTCTAGCTTGACCAATCAATGAGTAAGTATTTATTAGATGTGTACTATATACTCAGCACTGTGGATATAAGCACAAAGAATGACATAATCCCTACTCACTAGTAGCTTACATGTTAATCAGAGAGACAAAAAATAGATATTTAAACATAAGCAACATAATGATATAGATTATACATGTATTATACAAAGTAGTTAAATACAAGGTAGTTTGGGAGGGAAGGCTTGAGCAGTTGAGAGAGAAGAAAAACTTCGTGTAATAGATGTGTGTTAGCTGCTTCTTAAAGTAAGGTAGGAACTGTAAAAGCTGAGATAAGTATAGAGTGCATTCTAGTCATGGGAGACCTAGTAGAATTTGCATTTTGGTAGAAAGTCCCCCCAAACCCTGGGCTGCCACTATACCACAAGGAGGCATTAGAAAACATCTTTAGGAGATAATCTTTCACAACTAATCTTACTGTGTCTGTGTGTAAGCATACATCTGTAATTGTCTTTTCACATTTATGTCTCTCATGGAAAGTCAGGTTTTCAAGAGTGGAAGCAATTCATTGAAATGGATGACCCTTTGTTATAAAATTCTTACAATGTGGCAATGTGGTCTGAATCCAGATACAAGAAGCCTCTTTGCTTTATGATGTGTTGTCTTAGTTCAAATTCAGTCTCCTCAATATGACTAGCAATTGAGCATTTCTGCTTTTTTTTTTTTTTTAAAATAAGGATGGGAAAAAAGGCAAGTAGGAAAGCATATTCCTATCTCAGTTAATCTAGTCTATAACATAAGGCAGATGACCAAATTGTAACTGAGGCACTGTTACCACAAACTGTGATCACATCCTAATTGTATGTCTGGCTCCTTTGAAGAGGCGGACCACATGCTTGAATCTTCTCTAAGTGGATTGTGAACTCAAAGTCAAGACCACATCTTAGATATCTTAACTCCTCAATGGAACAGTTAAATAAAGTTATAAGCATGCAGTAGTTGACCAATAAATATTTGTTTTGTGAACCTGAACCTAGCTTTCTTTAGGACTTAGTACAAATCTCACCTTCTATAGGAGGCCTTTCCTGGTCTTCTCCCCCATCCTTTCCATTTACGCCGTGTATGTGTGTGTGTGTGTGTGTGTGTATGTATATATAGATATATGTATATATATCTATATATAATATTTATTGTGTATATCTTGTCTTCCATATTAGAATATGAGCTCCTTGAGGACATGGCTAGACATAGTAAACACTGAATAAATGCTTTTAAACGGACTGAAAATGGCCCATGAATAAACCAGCAGCTGAGATATATACCAAGGTATTCACAAATCTGAGAGAACAAATCCCAGAAGATTTAATCTCCAAGGTTATGGAAAGGAGTATGTGCGTGTGTATATATGGGGTCAGTGGTGGCAAGGAAAGGAAACTTCGTCCAGATGGGAATTACAGTAATGCACTCCCCCCCCTCCCCAAGGAAGTCAAGCACACAATGATCAGGATGGTGAGATGAGAGGAAATATGTCACAAAAGAATAATCTGAAAAAACCAGGCACCCTCATCCTGGGCATAAGAAGATGTAGCAGGGTATGGCAACTGGAATATGGATTAAGTTGCCTTAGGATGAGGCAGTGGATTCCCCAATCATTATAGGACTTCCAGTAGAGGCTCAATGATCACTTATCAAGAATTACATAGAGATACTTTTGTTCAGGGACAAGCCATGTTAGATGACCTCTTGGGTCTTTTAGATTCTCTGAACAATGGGCACAAAAAACACCCACCGGAATTGGCAAATCAAGACACCTGGGTTCTAATATAGGTCCTGGAATTAGCAACTTGAACAAGTAATTTCTTTTTTATGGGCATTGGCTTCTTCATTTATAAAATGATATTTCATCATATGCTATCCAAGATCTCTTTGTAGTCTATAATTCTGAGGGATGGATAGCCTGTCTTTAACTATGGACACTTCCCTTCCTTTATTCAGACATGAATCCTAACTATGGAATATCCTAGGAGGATAACACTCCTGGGCTGACACCTGCCTGAAAGGGAGTGCCATATACTAATTCCTCACAGACTGATTTTGGGAAGGGAATGAGATCTGAAAAAGGTGGAGACTTTACAACAGGTCATTCACGATTTTGCATTCCTGAGACTAACCACAGCCTCAGCACTTATTTTCTTTCCGGCTCCCCCTAATCCTGGGGGTTGGAATGAGAAAGGAAATTTTAAAACCATTTTTTCAGTTGAATATGGGAAGAAATAGCAGTAGATATTTTCATAAGTGGATGCCTAAGGCAGAATCAGTGATGTCCATTTGGTGCAGCACCTTGGACAGCGCCAGGGAAAAAAGCAGAATGCGCATAGATAACCTAGACTTGTTAATATCTTTCCTACGATTTTTTTTTAAACAGTAGTTCAGGGAACAGAGAGATAGAGTTAGAATGCAAGTACTTCTGTGTTCTTCTTCCTGCCTGCCTCCCTCCCTCCTTTCTGTTTCCTTATTTTCCCTCTTTCTTCTATTCTTTTATCTCTCTTTTCTCTCTCATCTCCTTTCTATTATCTCTTTACCTAATTTCCTACTCATTCTTTTCTCTCTCTTCCTCTCTCCCTCCCTACTCTGTTTTTGCTGATACCAGAGTAGAGTATATGTTTTATTCATAGAGAAAACCAAGAGCCTTCAGACTTCCGACTGATGTAGAAGATGCAATGACAGGTTTCAGGGAGCTCAGAGGCAGCTCTGCCTTCTAAGAATGGGGCTAAAGTGACTAAAACCTTCATGTAGTCCCAGGGAAATGTCCCTCAATTATCAATTGCAAAGGTCACTATAAAAATCAAGAATGATGATGGCCTTAAGATGAGGGCCAACTATATGCAGAGAGAATCATACAGATCATAAGAATTGAAAGGGACCTTAACACAGAGCCCAGTCCCCTCATTTTTTATATGAGGAGACTGAGGTCCATAGAGGGGAAATGATTTCCTCAAAGTAGTTAGCAGTGGAGTGGGAGACTAGAACCCAGGTGTTCTGACTGCCAGCCCAGGACTTTTTCCATAGCAAAATGGGAGAGCCTTTGTTATTAATACTTTTATATGCCTTTTTCAGCAGTGACCTGGTAGTTTATATACAAACATTACTTGATGATTTAATAATTGATGTGCCATTCTCTCCCTTCCCTCTCAACGTAAAATTGTATGCATGTGTGAGGGGCAGGGGGAGTCTCCCTTTCTGGGCTAGGTATGCTTGCTTGCCCATGTGGCAATCCCATAAATCTCTAACTCTCCTGCTCACTCATTCTCCACTTATAATTGCTACAAGGGCTCCACAGCATCTGCAAATCTCATAGATCATGCAACCTCCCTCAGCCAACCTTTGAGATTCTATCTTTGATGTATGTTTCAAAGGCAGCCTGTGACACAGCCCAAACACTTATCAGGCCATCATCTGCAAATTACAAGCTGCCCATTAATCTTATAATGACACTATGGGGAGGGGAGAGGATGTAGAACTTTGAAAGAGACACCCACCCTGATTAGCTCCACCCCTCACTCATTTCCCTTCCTACAATTCCCTCCCTCTGGCTCCAGCTCCAAACACCAGAGAGAAAAGACCAGGGCAAAATTATTGCTAATGAGGATTTTAAGAGCTTGAGGTATGGAAAGCAGCCAGCCTAAGTGTTTTTTCCAAGGTAGCAGCTGTAGGGGAAGGGGTGGGGGGAGGAAGGTAAGGATGTGGCCCAGGTTCTGTTAAGTAATTAAGGGATGTGGGCTCTCTCCGAAGGCCCAAGGCTCTCTATCTGATCTGGAGTGTTTGTTTACAGGGATCCAGTCAGCAGATTGCAGTTCCCAGGCCCTGAAGCAGGCTGCACAAAAGCAGAACAGTCTGTGAAGTCTCTCTGAAAGAGTAAAGGGTGGAAGACTTAACATGCAGCTTGCCTGCGTTCTCAGGATGCTGCTTAAATAAATGATTAGGACCCAGTTTGGAAACTGTGATTTAGCCCACTCTGGGGGAAGGGTAAGGTTGAACATAGTTTACTGTCATTCAGAAGTCAATGTAGATACTCATTAGGTATCTTGGTCACACACTTAATGAAAGGACTGATTCCTCAGGAGGAAGCAGAGATGCTGGATGGGAAGTTGGGAAATAGTCCCAGGTCTTATACCACACAATTCCTTCTACCCAAGCTAAGTATCATGCACAAAGGGTCAACCACTGGTACTTCCCAGCCAACTTCCCATTTCTGTGGTCTTTCTTTTTCTACTCCTTGACAAATCAGGCAGAACCAAATTTTCTCTCAAGTACTCTAGATACATGGAATAGGATAATTCTATATCATATGATCTGATAGCACAAAAATGTTTTTCCCCTAAACCACCACCTCAAGATCTCCTCTGCTCATATTGTATGATGATCAGCTATAAATGATTTAGCTATTCTCAGAAATACAATGATACAAGACAATTCTGAAGGACTCAGGATGAAAAAATGCTATCCAGATCCAGAGAAGGAACTGATGAGATTTGAATGCAGATTGAAGCATACTTTTTTTTTGCTTTCTTTATTTTTAATTTTTTTTTGGTGTGTGTTCTCTATTGCAATATGGCTAATGTGGAAATATGGTTTGTATGACTGTGTATATATGTATGTTCTATATCAAAGTGCTTGTCTTCGCAAAGATGGAGGAGGGAAGAGAGGAAATTTGGAACTCAAAAATTATAAAGAATGAATGTTAAGAATTATTTTTACATGTAATTGAGAAAAAATAAAATAAGAGCCTTCTTAAAAAAAAAAAGATCTCCTCTGCTCCATAATATTGCATGGAATCCTTCCATTCGGGGCACATTCTTTTTTGGTTAAAGTATTACCCTCCAGACATTCTCTGCCAAAATGAAAAGTACTACCTATGAGGGATAGCCTTAATATATCAAATTCAATTCAACATGCATTTCTTATGTACCTATGATATGCTAAGGCTAGGCACTATGCTTGGCATTGGTGTTTTTTTTTTTTAACACCAAAATGAGATAGTTCCTGCCCTCAAGGAGTTTATAATCTAATGGTGAAGGGCATGCATGCAAACAGATGATAAGATAGAAAAATATATACAAACTAAATACAAAGTAATTGAGCAGATTGTGCTTAATATGTGGCATTTGATCGAAATCTTGAAGGGAACCAGGGATTCCAAGAGGCAGAGATGAGAAAAGAGAATATTTAAGTCATAAGGAATCAGCCTACACTAAAGTATAGGGAGAGGAGTTGGAATGTTATGTACTAGGAACAGCAAGTAGGTTTAGATGATCAGGAATATAGAGTACATGAGGGAGCAAAATAGAAAATTAATTTAGAAAGATAAGCTGGATCAAGATTATAGAAGTCTTTAAATGCCAAATAGCAGAATTTCTATTTGATCCTAGAAGCGATAAGGAGTCACTGGAGCTTTTAGAGCAAGAGAATGACATTGTTAGAGCTGTGATTTAAGAATATCAATTTGGTAACTGTGTAGAAGATTGATTAGAAAAAGGAAATATTTGAGGCAAGGAGACTAGGTGGTCAGTCTGTCAACAAGGCAAGCATTGTGCTAAGTGCTATTTGCCAGGACCTGTGCTAAGCTCTCCAGATGTACAGGCAAAAAGAAAGGTAGTCCTTGGAGAGTAGAGTCAAGATGGTGGCATAGAAGCAGGAGAACTCTATGAGCTCCCCCCATAACCACTTCAAATACCTATAAAATATGACTCTAAACAAATTTCAGAGCTCCAGAACCCAGAACATCACAGAGAAACAAAGCTCTCACTGAAGGCAGCCCAGTAGGTGGATGGGAAGTGTTTATTACAGGGCTCTGGGAGCAGAGCAAAGCCCAGTGTGAACTGGGGGTTTTAGCCCTAGGATGGCCAGGACAAGCTGAGACTGGAGCTTTCAGGAGAGTGGATCCCCAGCAGCTGTGGTGGTTTCCAGAATTATCAACCCATAAAAGCCAAGGTCAAAGGGAAAAGTCAGTGGAACTCAGATAAATCTGAGGGAGAGGGTCAACCTCCAGAGCTAGAAGCAGTTTGAAGCAGTGGCCCTGCAGCCACCTCCACATGGCTGCTTCAGAGCTCTTGGGCTGCAGATTGCAGGGGGGCCAAGTGATCATTCAGAGGCTAAATGCTCTTGCTTTGACCTGCCTGGATCGGGATCATGGTCTTGGGTGGTGGTCCTGAAGTGCGTGACCAGTGAGCCAAAGCTGGTGGGGGCTGCAGAGATGGTGGCCTCCTAATAACTCTAGCAGCTGCAAAAATCACAGTGATTTGGGACAAAGCTCTCCCCTCTGAAAGCAGAGTTCTACTGAGCCCAAAAGCCAAGTAATTGACTGGCAACATAAGCAGGCAAAGGAAGCAAAGTAAGCATAGCAATCCAACTTTAGATTCCCTTTTTGGGGACAAAAAGGATCAAAGCATCAAATGGGAGGAAGACAACACAGTCAGAACCCCTGCATCAAAAGCTTCCAAGAAAAATGTAAACTACTTACAGGCCATAGAGGAGCTTAAGAAGGATTTTGAAAACCAAATAAGAGAAGTGGAGGAAAAATTGGGAAGAGAAATGAGAATGATGCAAAAAAAATCATGAAAAAAAAGTCAACAACCTGACTGAACAAAATAACACCTTAAAAAATAGATTAACTCAAATGGCAA